>PISX010001707.1:30020-185352 GCA_004024625.1 Mellivora capensis | reverse complement strand
CACTGTGACAGATCTCGAAATGTTACAAATTGTACAAATAAAGTTCGTGTGGTATTCAGAGCTTTGCATTGTGTTCTCTGGCATAAGCACACATGCCCTGGGTGCCCTGTGGGGGCGGGGGGAGACTGCCAGGGTGAGGGGTCAGCTGAGCATGATCTACAGTGGGAGAGCATAAGCTGGATCTCTGAACTTTGACCTTGGCTCCCCCTTCAGGGCTGTGCTGGTAGCCTGTCCAGAACCCAAGCCTCCCAACCCCACACTGGCCCTGCCTATGCCTGACTTAGTCTTCTACCCTTCTAGCCCTCCCCTGGTTCTCCACGCTACAGCAGGGACCCCGGTGCTCAGCTCTTGGGCCACTCTGAGTCCCAGTTTCAATTTCTCTGCTTTCTGCCTCACTGCTGAGGCCAGTGAGAGCAGCAGGCTGGGTGGTCTGTGCTGGTTCCAGTCCCACCTTTGTGCTCACAAGCTAGGTGACCATCACATCACCTGGGGGGAGATCTTCACATAAGGGTTTTGGATCCTTTCTCCAGATACTCTACTTCATTAAGTACAGAGTCAAGCCCAGGATTTCCCAACATGTCAGAGCAAAGACGTTTGATCGGAACCCAGCAGGCACCACACAAGCAGGCCCGACTCGGGACCTTTTGCTTGGGCAAGACCGTCTCAAGGAGACCAGAGGTCGCCTGCAGCCGCCTGCTCCGGGAGGCTCTGCTGCCGTCTGCCGGGGCAGCGGGAACAACCTGGATGGGACTGTCCCTCACAAGGAAGACGGTCTCCAAGAGGACATTTCCCCCGAGCGTGGACTGGCCTGATCGAAGGGCCCAGCTCAGCTGCGCGATCCTTCAGAAGCCGCCCCACAGCCGGAGACCAGGCCCCCCCACGGTGGAGAGGGGCAGGCGCGGCGGTTGGGCAGGGGACCCAGCTCGTGGCGCCTGGCTCGGGCGGCTGCCCCGGAGGGGCCAGCGGGAAGAGCGGGAGACACGGAAGCCGTGGCAAGGGCAGGGGTGATCCGCTAAGGCGGCCGCGGGCCGGAGAACACAGTGACTGTCCCGTCGCGCAGCCTCACTGATGGTGGTGAGTGCAGATGTGGCCTTCTGATCAGCGCTCGTGGCACCGGAGAGCTGTGACCCCTACCAGATGCTGAGCCTCCTTCGCTCTCAGACCTCTCTGCTGAAATTGCCAATTACGTTAGTGCCTTGAGAGGACACGGAGTCCCCCCGGCTGGAGGACCTGCTCCTGACCCCGAGGAAGGCTGTCCCAGGGAAGACCTGATCTGTCATTGAGATGGGCTTGGGCGGGGCCCTGGTCACTTCCTCCTCCCCTCCCTTCCCTCCCCTCCCCTCCTGCCCACCCTCCACCCCCGCAGAAGGCCTATCTCTGCCCCTGCACCTTTCAGATAATTGGCCCAGCCCACCTCCGGGGGCCATGGGGGGAGGATTAAGTAAATTAAGTCAAGAGTGGCACCGTGGAGCTCCAAGCACCCAGAGTGGGCCTCTGCCAGCTCGAGGCTGCTTTGTTAGGGCCGCAGCTGGGGACCCCATGAGCAGGCCTCTGGGCCCCGCAGCCTAGCCACCTGCCTCAGATTTCACAGGGTCACAGGCCACCACACCTCTGCTCTGGGTCCTGGTGGGCATGGGTTTCCCAGGCTGCGGGGCCCAGACCCCCCACCGCCCGTGTTAACCACCATCTAGGCCTGCGGGAGCGGGAGCCCCCTGCGTCCCGGGAAGACCAGCTCGTGGGTCTCGTCATGTGAGGAGGACAGAGGAGAGGACCGCACAGTTTGGAAACGGGATGCCGGTCTCGAAGGGCTGCCAGAACAAAGCAGCGGAGCCCGAGCCGCTTCCACGTCACGCACGTCTCTCCCCACGGTCCTGGAGGCCGGCAGGCTGAGACGGAGGCCGCGCTCCCGCCACAGGGGCAGGAGGAGTCCCAGCCGGGTGTCCCGCTCGGCTCCGGGCGGTGCCTGGACTCCCGGTGGCCAAGCCGCCATCTGCTCACCGCGTGGGTCCTGTGCTCACGGCCCTGTCTGGATCCTTCTCATGAGGACCCAACCCCGCAGAGACCTCGTCTCCACGCGCCCGCTGTAAGGTCCCTTTCTCCAAACACGGTCACGGCCCAGGACCAGAGGTTAGGACTTCATCAAATGCATCTTGTGGGGACCCAATTCAACCCACAAAACAGGGGAAAGTGAGCCTGAGTCCATGGAGGGCGCAAGCTGTACACTTTGGTAGAAGGAAGGCACATCGGCACCCCGGGGTGAATAAGCTTGTGGACCCACAAAGGGCCCGCCAGCCTCAGCGCGTGGAGCTGAAACGGCCGCGCACGCCTCGGAGGCCCCACACCCCTCTGCTGAGCGCGGGGGGAGGCAGGGGCAGGACAGATTTACCCCCGCTCCAGCTCCCACAGACCCGCTCGCAGACGGGAGACGGTCGATCGGACCCACAGCTTCAGGAAAGCTCAGTATTAAACTGTCATTTCGTCAATAAAACGTCATTTCATCGATATAGCGTCTATGCGCCGGGATGTTTCTGCATAATTAATGCCGCTGGTGCATTAAGGAATGTTATACACAATATTAATCAAAGAGCAGTGTCAATAGAAGGGTAATATATAAACCTAGATATAAGGATTACAAACCCCACTGAAAGCTAAATTCCCACCGAGACATTTCTCATCTAGAAATATTTGGATTTTTTTTTTCATAAAATAGCTATTTAAAAAATTAGGCAGTCAAAGAAAGGCAATTAGAGTAATATAGAGGAACCTCTTGGGAAATTAATTTTTTACAAAACATTTTTTAATAAATTGCACTTAGTGTTTGGAAAGTCCTCTAAAGATGAAAAGATGCCGAGACCCGGACACCCAGGCCCACAGCCCTGGGACCACCTCTGGCCTGAGCTCCCAGTTCCGACCTGAGTCTGCTCTGGCTCTTGGCACAACCCCATTTGTCTCGCACCCTTCCACTAACTTCGCCAGCCCCTCTCCCTGCCCTGTTCGCCGCGGCCACAGCCCTAACAGAACCTCATCACGCGGGTGCTGACAACAGGGAGGAAACCAGCCATCCTTACCGGGCGAGACGCTGGGCAGGGAAGGTGGGGGAGGGGGGCGGGAACCCTAGCAGCCCAGCAGAGAGGAGCTCCGGGGCCCTGGTATGAGCCCATTAGATGGCCGATTTGGCACCAGCCAGACCTGTGCCCAGAGCGACCCCATTGAGAGGACACTAGAAACTGCTCTTGTCCCATGGGACCTGGAACTGGTCTTGTTGCCCCAAGCCCAGCACCCAGTGGGACACCTGCGGGCCCCATCGGCCGTAGCCTCACCTGTAACCCACATCCCTGGTACCCAGCCAGGACGATGGAGTTTCTGCCCTCGATACCAACTGCGGTCCTGTCCCCAGCCTGGGACCAGACCCAAACACCCGCATCAGAGGGTAGCAGGAGGTGCCCTGGGTTTGAATCCCAGCATCTCACCACTGCAAACTCTGTTCCTTTTCTCAGTTTTCAGTTCTGAGAAGACAGACTTCTTGTTGTGAGCATCGAATGGGGTGCGATGTTGTCAAGCACGTCGAACTGTGCTGGGCCAACACCGAACCCCCCAGACACCAGCCAACAACTGGGTTGGGGCGCAGACACCTGCTCTCCCTTTTGCCCCCCCCACCTTGTCCTGGGGGACCCCCCTGCTGCTCAGGAGACAGAAGATTGGGATGCCCACATGGCTGTCAGCTCAGAGTCCCACATCGGGCTGGTCTTATCCTGGCTCTGACTTCCCTGGCTCTGTCTCTGAGCCACGTCACTGCTTCTGCGATTTTCTGTGCCTTAGAAGAGGCCTGAGCTTGGAGAGGCTGGAAAGCGGGGGCCAGCAAGTCAGCTTCCCGCACGGACGCCGCCCCTGGGATCTGAGGCGTTATTGGCACTAGTCCTCCCTCACTCGGAAGGACCCAGGAGGGACAGATCAGGAGGGGGACTCGGCATTGCCTCCTGGTCCCGCCAGATAGGCTAGAGCCATGGACCGACAGCAGCCAGAGCCAAGGAAGGTGAGGCTCAGCCTCCGAGAGCCAGACGCCCCCGGGACTCTACGGGCAACTCGCGTCTCCAAAACGCAGCCTGACCCTCCCTTTGCCAATCAACCACAGACACTGCGGGAGACCCGCAGACCCAGCCAGGCACGTGGGGTGTCAGACTCTGCGTGCGACTCGGTTTACCAGCTGGAGGATTTAGGCAGGTTCCTGGATCTGTCTGAGCCCCAATCTGCGGATCTGTAAAATGGGACAGCACGATCCATCTCAGAGAACGCGAGGGTTAAAGCAGCGAATGGGCACGCGGCAGCCTGCCCCAGCGCAAGCACGGTGAGTTCGGCTTCTGGTTTGCGACTTCAGCTTCCGGGCACCTTCTTAGCGCGGGCTGCCATGACAAAGTCACGGGGCTTAAGTCCCGGAAATGTTTTTCTCACAGTTTGGGAGGCCGGAAGTCCAAGGTCTAGGCTCAGGCCCAGTGCGTCCCAGGGGAGCTTTCTGCCTTCTTCCTGCGCTCTCACGTGACCGAGGGAGCTCTCGGGCCTCTCTTCTTGGAAGGACACTAACGCCACCAGGAGGACCCGACCCCCATGACCTCATCTAACCCTAATCCCACCGGGGGTTAGGGCTTCAAATATGGATTCTGGGGGGCCACGAATATTCAGTCCGTAACAGGCACCAATACTGACACATGTCACAATGGTTGACAGCAAATACCCCGTTTCCCTCAGAGGGACCGAGTGGACCACTGCAGGCCAGAGGCCCCATAAGTGTGCTTCCATTCTTGTTAGGACCCACGGACGTTATCGTCCTCGTTTGACAGATAAAGTAAGGAAGCATCGCCGAGAAGGACCAAGTAACCATCCAGAGTCACATCGTGACATACACGCGGCGGGGGGGCCGCGTCCGGGAGGAGCTGGACTCCTTCACCCAGATCCTGCACGCCCATCACTAAGGACTCACATTCCGGACATTCCACATGGATGCTGTCTGAGCTTCTCGCCGACTTGGGAGAGCCTGTTCTGAAATGCACGAACACAGGTTAGGTGTCTTACTGTTCTTACCTCCGTTCTGCCATGGATTTCCTTAAAATTTGAAAAGCTGTATTTTGTGGACAACCAAATAACATGTTTCCATTCGTAACAGGAAAATAAGGATATTGTTGTGAACTATTTTGTGTTTGTTTTTTCTTTAATATTTTCAAGCTATGTTTCAATGCATTTTAATATAAAGGTGAATGTTGCCTTAATAAAAGGCAGCGGAGGGGTTCCCACAGTCAATGGCCCCACGCAGTCTTTTAAAATCCCTTTAGCTGGCAAGACGGATATTATTAGCTCTGTATATCATTAAGAGGCTTGTGTTTGAATCAGATGGTTTTTATTCATTTAATTATTTAACCAAATTTGCAATCATTACAACCCCTTTCAAAAGAAAAATTGTATTATCAATATATTTCCCATCAAGTATTCTAGGAACTCACGATTATCTATGGATCTATTCATGCTCTGAATGAGGTCCTGCATGCTGAATATTTTATCATCTTCACCTGGTACCCTTTATCATCGAAAGATGTTTTATAGTAGTTTCAGAAAACCAAACTCGCTTTATCTCAGGTTACAGGGCATCGGTGCGAAGGAAGGTTGTTTTGATATATTTAAGGCGGGCCGATAATTCCCATGCATATTTTTTTTGGTCTGTGTGGGAGCCCAAGCCAGCCCCTCCCGGTGATAACCAGAGTATGGAAGATTCACTAACTGAAGACAAGTGCGGCGCGCTGAGCACGTAGAATGATGTGGTGAGAATGGAAAGGGTGAGCGGTAGTGATGCTGATGAAGAGGATATTAATAAAATGTGCCCTAAATTGCTCTTTAACTAAATCAATAAATCCCAACCAAGAATCTCCAGGTCTCCGGCACTGAGGAAGGTAGTCATGGGGGAGGGGAAGACGATGTCTTCCAGATCATTTCAAAATATGGAAAGCTTGATGGAAATCTTGCATTTTCTCCCCTGAAACTGCCTCGACCGAAGCCTGCTGCACACCTAGTTGGGTTGGAATCAGCTCAGGGCTGCACTCCCATGTGGGCCAGAGGTTATGCATTTGACTAAAAAAAAAAAAAAGCAATGCATTATTTTTCAATACAGTTAAGAATGCAAGTATAAGGCTTATAGGGTAAAACGGGAGGGAGCTTTCACGTCGCAAAGTTTAAGAAGCAACCGGTGAAATAAATTATAGGGAGATTGTAAACAGATCAGTCTATTTATAATGAACACCAAAATGTTCACTTACAAATTCTCCTGACCAGCTATCTGTGTGGGAACCAGAGGGAAAGAATACGCAAAACAACCAAACAAAACTGACGGCCAAGGTAGTGAGTACGTTGTAACAGGTCCCTGTTCCAACAAATCACGCTCACCGTCCAGAAAGGGTGGCCTACACCCTTCGGACTGTCATAGAATAAGACTATGATTCTTTTCTTCTTTATTCTAGAAGAATGGAATCGGTTCTGGTGACTTGAGAACGAATGCACTCTCTGCTCCCAACCTCCCAGAACGCAGCACTGTGCTTTCCCTTCCCTCACGCCTTCACAATCAAGGGTGACCCAGAAAGACCGAAAGTTGCCTGTGGAGACGATGGCCTTGGAGGTCTATCCCACACCCACCAAACACCAAAACTGAGGTAAGCACTCATGAAGAATGAGAAACAATTGCTTTAAGAATTTCCGGTGCAATTTCGCCAATGAAGGGAATAAAGGAGATCGACCCCATCGTCAGCCTCCTCTTAGGGATAAGCCTTTCAGCTCATTCTACTGCAACCAGAAAACCCAAACGAAATACCTGTCTGGAAAGGGTCCCCGGGCGGTTTAAGGACCCGGTAGGTTTTCATACAATTCTTAACTTTCGAGCCCTTGAAGCTAGAGACTCAGCTGTCTTTCCAGAAGAGTTTCTGGCTCCTGACTCTCTCTAGAACCCCCAGCACCAGGTTTTTGAGGCCTGATGGCTTCAGGTGAAATGCAAGGTCGAGCTTCGTTGATTTAGTGCATTATTAGCTGTTTATACAGTACCAAAGCGGCACATGACGTATGAAAAATGACTTTCCGATCTCAGGGAATAAATCAGGGCCAGCAAGTGATTCCACTTAATACTTAACTTTAGGCAGTAAAATATTACACCTGTTATTATTCAGGGCAAACACGGCCCCTTCCATTTGTTTATTGAGGAAACAATTTATTTGAGGACATTTAATTGCAATAGTGAAGTCTGACTTGGGGGTTAATCCCAGTTTATCGATGCAATTAAAAGCAGTGTGTGCTGTGTCTCATATTTATTATCTAGAGTAGAATGTTGACAGAGCCCGGGTGTTGGGCCGCGTGCTTGAGAGTTTCTGTGTTGCGGGAGCTGCAAGGTGGGGGCCGCCGGCGTGCACCCCGCGAACATCACTCTTTGTGCTTTCTGTAAGCGTTTGCGTAACCTAATTGGGGAAAGGCTGTAATTTGATTTTACTTGGAGCAATATGGTTTCGAATTGTTATATAGATCAGCACTGTTTGGTTTCTTGTCAATGATTCATGGTATTTTAATGCCCACCAGACAAGCGCTACGGCTCCTTGTCACACACTTGGCAGCATTCCACGATTACCTTGGCCGGAATTCCAGCCCTTTTTCCTTCCCCAGCTGCTGGATACCTAACCCCCTCTAGCCCAGACTTCACCAGCTCCTGCCTGAGTCCATTCCTGGGTGCTCCTCTCATCTGGAGACAACCTCCCTGCAGCCTGGAGAGCCCTGTCTGCCGGGGAGATGCCCGGACTGGGGAACAGGAAGTCCGGAGCCGGCAATCACTCCACCCCTTACCCGGTCCATCCTGAGACCCGGCCAGGGGAGACAACTCCAAAGATCTTAAAAACTTCTCACCCCCCCCCATTTGTTATGATTTTTTTTTTCTGGTCCTAACTCTGCAGTTTTGTTTTGGCTTTTTATTTTTTCTTTTCTTTTTTTTTCTTTTTTTAAGATTTTATTTATTTATTTGACACAGAGAGGGAGAGAGATCACAAGTAGGCAGAGAGGCAGGCGGAGAGAGAGGGGGAAGCAGGCTCCCTGCTGCGACCCTGGGATCATGACCTGAGCCTAAGGCAGAGGCTTTAACCCACTGAGCCACCCAGGCGCCCTTAGATTTTTCAACAATTTAAATGACTTCCTTTCCACTAAGCTTCTACCATATTTAAAAAAAAAATTTTTTTTTAATTCCTTATGATTGAAAATAAATTTTTTTTGAAGTTTGTGATTTCATTTATTATTTATTCATTTTTAAAGAGAGGGGGAGCGTGAGGGGGGGTTTGGAGGGGAGAGACAGAGGGAGAGAGGGAATCCCAAGCAGGCTCCACGCCCAGCACAGGGCCCATCTCACAACCCCGAGATTACAGTCTGAGCGGAAATCAAGAGTCAGACTCTCAACAGACTGAGCCCCCCAGGCGCCCCTCTTCTTTCTTACACATGTTATACATGATGTGATGGGGGTTTCTCATTGTTTCATAGGTGCACTTTTTTTCTCTTCCAAGAAGGAACGGAGTTCCCTGAGCACAGAAAGGGTATTTCAAGCTTGCCCTTCAGTGTCAAGCTGGTCACACCACGTGGCTCAGTGAGGACTTGAGGCTTTGGATCCTACTGAACAGCCATTTTCAGGTCTCAGGGCAGAGAGATGGGAGTGTCCTCGCAGGTGTCCCTGAGATGCCGGGGAGGGGCCGCTGAATTCCTCTCCCAGCCACCACCAGCGGCTCCCACACTAATGTGTGTGTGTGTGTGGGGGGGTGTTTGCTGGGGGATGGGAGAAAGCGAGGGCTCCTGGGGGCCTGGGCTGGCCTATCTAGGCAGTTGCTCTGACCACCTTCAGACTGAACGCTGGACATGTAAACCAAGTCCGTGTTGCTGCAGGCCCAGCCCTGACCCCACGGTGCACGAGGAGCCCCACCAATTTCTGCAGATTTTCTGGTGCGCTCCCGTTGCGGAGGGCTCTTTCCCCCCTTGACCTGTCAGTACACAACCCTCGCTCATAACCAGAAAAAGGAGTGAGCACATTTTTATTTTAGCCCGCAGTGACTCCGGGGTGAATCAAACGAGGTTTCCTGCCCTTTGCAGCCCCAGAGAAAAGCGTTATCTGCTGGGATGGCTGGGATTGGAGCCGCTTTAGGAGCCCGGGGAAGCAGTCGGCGGCAGGGTCCTCCCGCACCCCGGGCAGAAGTGCTGCAGGAGTGGGCCGCGGGCTTCACCTGCTCGGAAACCCTCCTCTCCGCTCGGACCACACCCCCGCACCCTCCCAGCTACCATCTTGCCCCGAGAGCCGGGGGTGCTCTGCGGAGGGGCGGGCACAGAGGCTGCCCCAGCTGGGAGTCACGAAACAGGCCCAAGTCCCCAAGGTCCAGATTGGACATGTTCAATGTCCCCCTGCTCCCAAGGCCAGCCCCGTCCCAGGTTTGGCGGTCTCTGGGGGAGTGCCCCGCTCCGCCCAAGCTGAGGGGAGGGGCTGGGACACCTTGGGGCGCCTCAGTGCGGCTCCTGTTCCCGCTTCTCAAGGATACAGGCCTTGAAGGGGAGCCGGGGGTCTCTGCTCCGCGGAAGAAACCTGAGGTGGCTGGGGACCAGTCTGAAAGACGTGCGGAGACCGACTGGTTAGAAACACACAAAATAGGTTCTCACCCCATTCCCCCTGGAAGGAAGAGGAAAGAGGGGCTAAGGGGCTCCCGGACACCGGCTCCAGGACGCAACTGTCTGGCCGCTGTCCCAGCGGCCGCTTCTGGAACATGCCCTGCTGGCGAGCGGGAGCCAGGCGGGGAGCCTCGGGAGAGGGGGCTCAGATGCGGGCTGGGGTGCGCGCAGGGGTGCCACTGTCTGCTGCCTGGCGACAGCACGGGGGAGTCCTACAGACCTGGCTCTTGGCACCCTCCGTCTCCCACCTCGCAGGACGCGCCCTGCACACCAGGCCACTGACCCTCAGGG
Source organism: Mellivora capensis (assembly GCA_004024625.1). Lineage (NCBI taxonomy): Eukaryota > Metazoa > Chordata > Mammalia > Carnivora > Mustelidae > Mellivora > Mellivora capensis. Next base: position 175,353 of record PISX010001707.1, on the reverse strand, counting down.
CAAACGAGCGCCCGCGCCCAGCGGGAGGCAGCGGAGGAGGGGCCGCGGGGACCCCGCCGGGGGAATCTGCCCCGCCCCTCTCTGTCCCCCGCGGGCGGGTGGGCGTCCCCACCTGTGACTCTGCTCGGGGTCGGCCGGGGGGCGTTTGGGGGCTGGCGTGGTGGTGGGACTGGGCGGGGAAGGGGCAGGGGGCGAGGAGGGGGCCTGGGGCCTACGGCAGCTGCCCCTGCACAGTGGGAGGGCGCCGGCCCCCGCAGCAGCCCCGTAAATCTCCCTGGGAGGAATTAGTTAATTTGTCCATGAATTAAGGAATGGCGGATCCCTCCCCGTGGAAGCCGAGCTCTCGCGCCAGCTGTTGGGTGCTTGTTGGGGAGCGAACGTCGTCGAGGAAAGGTCCACCGCGCGGTCCCCGAAGCACAGGGGCGGCCCGCGGGGAGGGCTGGCAGACCGCTCCCTCGCAGAGGTCGAGGGGGCCTGGAGGCCGAAGCCTGGGCGGGCGAGGGCCATGTTTTTAAAAAGTGATTTAAAGTCTCGTAGGGCAGCAAGTCGGGGGCAGGAATGGACCAGAAGGTGCCGGGGAGCCTGGCGCAGCGGCCTTCCGCTCTCGCTCGGCCAGCGCGGGGCTGGGCCCTCGGGGGCGCGCAGGTGCGCGTGGGGCGACGGCACCAAGCGAGCGGCCCCTGCGGCCAAGGGCACCCTGGGGGGACGCAGGCTCGCGCGCCCCGCGGAGGGCCCGGAGGCTCCACGCGCCCCCCAGCTACCCTGCCAGCCGGGACTAGATGTAAAACAGAATTACAAAGAAGTGCTCGGGGTGGCGGAGGGTGCCCACCTACCCCGGAGGGAGCTGCGGCCGGCCAGGGGGCGCATTCGGGCCACATAGTTAAGACAGATGCGAAGCGAGTAGTTAAAACCCACATTATATAGTTCTGTCGGGTATAAAATTGCATGTGCTGACCCATATATTCTAACTGGAAACGGACTCGAGTCACTTAAAATATTGCAACGTCGATAGGACTAATTAATTGGAAATAAGAAACGAAAGAATACAATTAAACGAGAAGAGAATCATTTTCTAATTTAATAGAGGGACATTTATAAAGATCACAAGCTAAAAGGCATCGAATGATTCTATCGACATTCTATTAAATCAGCCCCCGCGGCCCCTGGCAGTAGGAGGCGGCCCGGGTGAGCGCAGCCTCTCCGCCCGGTTCGGTGCCTCGGTTCAGAGCCCGGGTGGGCGCCGCCGCCCCAGAGCCGGCGTCTGCGCGGGACCCGGCACCCGCTCTTCCCGCAGAACTGACTCTCCTCTGCCCACGGCTAGGCCCAGACACTCGCTGTTGTCCCTGGCCAGGCGACTCCTGCCTTCCCGCTTGCGAGTCCTGGGCTCACGGATATATTACAACAAAATTACTAATTGGAAAATGAAATTGTCAATAAGGCACCCCCTCGCATATACAATATCCTTAAATATTAAGATACTTTATTAGACCCATTTCCTAACAATAATTTATTGCAATAAAACAGACAGCACAGGTCCCCTTAGATTGTCTTTTCATAATGAATAAATTTAAGCAGGCTAATTAATATATAAACTAGCCCAATTTGTCAAGTTGATTTGTATTTTAGTTAATTGTGAAAGTAATTACCACACGGTCAAATTAACAGCTTTCTGGAAATGACCAAGCCTGAGGTTTTATTTCCTTCCTGGGTGAAGAAAATTCATTTTTCCAAGCTCTTGATGTGATGAATAAAAGTCATAAATCTGGGTGATCGGTGCAGGCAGAGTCTAAATGGCTTCATATTTCATTTTAGGTTTAATAGAAATATTCATGCTCTGTTTTAATGAAATTAAATTGAGGGGGGATGGGGTCGGGAGGCAACAGTGGCCCAGGGCTTAAAGGGACAGTGCACGTTTTCCTCCCCCCACCCCATCGGCCCACAGGCCACCGCCTGTAGGTCACCTCCCACCTTCCGCAGACCTGCCAGTCCAGCTGCGGGAAAGGTCCCGGGGGCCCCTGGAGCCCTCTCATCTGCGGCGAGGAGGACCGAGCTGCGTGCCTTTCCCTCCCCAGCTGCACTCCCAGGCAGCCCAGTGCCCTCTCCCATGCGCCTGTGGAGGTCACTAAGCAAGGTCAGGGTCAGCTTTGGGTATAGGTGCAACCCCGCCCAAATAACACCTTTCTGCTCACTGGGAGCATTTAGGCCCGTGCCCCCAGCACAGTCCGAAGTCCTCTTCCCCTCCCTTCCATCGCCTAGTGGGGATGCAGGGGAACAATGACCAGTTTTGGGACAGACACTCTGAGGACCCCCAGGCTCACCCAATCACACCCTCTGCTCCCTGCAATATCCCACTGAGCCCCGCTGGGGGGGCAACCTTGCCTGGAAGGCGACCAGGCCCCAACCAGGACTGCCAGGGCACTGGACAACTGCCCCCAAACCCTGGGCGGCCTAGGCCTCCCCTCTCAGGAAGAATAAGTCCTCGGACCCCGAAGTTTGCCATATTCATCTGCACTGCCGAGCCTGGAGTTTAGGGGCCCACCTTATCATCCACTCTGGGGGCAGGAGGTCAGTGGGGTGCCCCTGGACCCCAGGCCAGTCCTGGCCCAGCAGCCCCTTAATGGAGCTGATCTGTGACTTGTTGATTTCCCCTGAGCAAATAAGGCTTTGATGCAGTTCCAGCAAGAGTGGTTAGCTGATGAATTGACAAAAACTAATCAGCTTTATTGGGAAACAGGTTAAGGGCAGGGGCGTGTCAATAATTCTCAGCCTGACCCCCTCATGCATTAACCGAGGCAGGCTGATTAGAGTAAGAAGACCGGCTCGCATTTTGCACTGAAATTGCTTTCATAAACTCACCATTATTAGCAGTCGATGCGAGCAGCTAATTTAGAGAAGACATCCCAGGCCTGCCACATCTATCATCCGGGTTTATGTATCATTATCTCATTTACAGAATGTCGCAGTGTAATATGTGTTTTTGGCAATAGGCTTGGCCCCGCGCCGGGATCGCGCCGCTCTTCTGAAGCCGCACAGTGGGCCCCTTGCCCCGCACCCCTGCACCCCCCGCCCCGCCTGGAAACGCGGGCGCGGAGGACGGGGAGCCGGGGACGCTCCCGGGCGGGCCGCGCGAGCTGGGAGCCAGGCTGCCCTCCTCCACCACACGCACGTGCGCACACGCAAAACGCGCGCGTCCGAAGAGCCGCCCACGCGCTCTCACACGCGTGCACACGTGCGCCCGGGCCGGCCGGCGCCCCAGCTCCTTCTCGCGCGCGGCCCGATGTGCGGACTCGCTGCAGCCTCGGAGCCGGCCGGGTGCGCGTCCGCGGTTCTGCCCAGGCACCCGCCCTCCCCGGACTCGCGCGGCCCGCTCCCGCCGCCGACCCCCGCACCCCCCCCCAAGGCCCCTCTCCGCCCTCCCGGCTGCCGGCGGGGCGGCCTGACCTTCCCAACCCGGGGCGGGCCGCTCCCCTCCCCGCGCGGCGGCGGCTCCGGGCCCAGATGCGCCCGCGCGCCCGGAGCCGGCCACCTGTTCCGCCGGCTAATTATCTTAATGTAAGGGCCCCGCGTCCGCGGGTTCGCGCCTCCTGCGGCGACAGACGGCGGCCCCGCGCAGGAGGCTCTCGGCCTTTCAGCGGAATTTCCCAGATGGGCCGAGGGGAGGCCGGGGCGGGTCACCAGGGGCCCTTTAACGAGTTCATTAGCCAAATTATCTTGCGGGCAGCCCGGAGCGCGCGCGCCCGGGGCAGGGGGCTGGGGACGCGGCGGCAGGTCCTTCTGCGGCCCCACCCCTGGGTCTGTGCGGAGGGGAGACGGCCCCATCCGGCCGGTGTCAGGAACAAGGGACCCCAGATCCAGGCGTCCGGCCGCGACCTTCCACCTCCGCGCCGCGCTGGCGTTGGACAGGCCGGAGCCTGGCGGCGCTAAGGCCAAGTGGGAAAACCTGATTCGAATCCCGGCATGAGGAGATTGTACCACAGCCGGCAAGGTGCCGGGCTCCGGCCCCACCACAGGACTGGAAGTCACCGCTGGCCCCTTGGGGGGGGGGGGCCTCTGGAGCGAAGCGCCTCGGGTTCTCAGAGACGCAGTTGTGAGGCTGGGGACACGGCGCGTTTGCAGCTGTAACCTCTGTTGGGTGCGGCGAGGCCCACCACCCACTGCGGTGCTCGCGGCGTCCCGGCGGGGCAGGGGCACCCAGCGGGACACCCTCCTTTCACAGCTGCCTTCCCAACCCACACTTACTAGGGGGATGACCTCGGCTTCGGACTCCTCTTGGGTAAAACGTTCCCTGTTCAAATGGTAGGGCAGGCAGGGGGCTCCTGATACAGCCGCTTCCTTCGGCCCAGCCCACCACGCTCCCACCCAAGCCCTTAGCAAAGGTGCCTGGGCTGTGACTTGGGGCCGGGCGGGGCGAGCTGCCTAAGGAAGGAGCCCGGGGAATTCCGTCCTGGGCAAGCCAGCCAAGTCCTTCCTGCAAACAGAACCACCCCCACCCGGGGCGCAAGTCCCCTCTGAGCCTCCAAGCCCGAGCTCTGTCCCGTGGGCCTGGAGGGCGCACCTGTGGAAGAGTCTGGGGCAGGGCGGCGCGAGGAGAGCTTGACCCCAGGCCCCGTTTGCACCCCCCCCAGCTCTGGGAAATGGCACGAGAAGGAATCCATCCCCCTCCTCCCTCTCTCTCTCTCTCTCTCTCTCTCTCTCTCTCTCGCCGGCAGCCTCAGCTTCTGCCGCCTCAGCACTACTCAAGAGACCAATTAGCAGAGACTTCCTGCCATTACCCTCCGGGGATTCCGACATTACCGCGCGACTCTCCAGCCGCAATTTGGAGTCAGGAGGCACTAAAAAGTTCACGTAGCAAAGCATTAAAACACCGCAAGCAAGGTCTTGTTACCTGCGCTTCTCCCCCACAGCCTCCCTACCTGCGGGGAGCGGCGACGGGCCAGGCTGGGGGGGACACCCCCCCCCCCGCCGTGGGTCTAGTCTCCCCCCCGCAGAGCTGCCCGCGGAGCTCCGAGCCCCCCTCCTCCGCCTGCAGTGGGGGGAGGGGCCCCGGGCCGTCGGAGCCCCTAGGAAGCGAGCCTTCCACGCCACACACCTCTGCCGGGGCAGGTGCCCGGTGCCGGGTCTGCAGCGAAGAAGCCCCTAGGCCAGCGCTCACTGCCCGCGAGGGGCGGCTCAGGCGTTGATCCGACCGCGGTCACCGAGGCTGCAGCAAGCCGGAAAGGTCCGCGGGCAGGGCGTGCGCGCTCTCTACCTTGCTCCTGACAGTTAACCTAAAATCCTCTATCAAAAGCAGAAGCTGCTGGGGGAAAGTTCTCCATCTCTGCTGAAGACTGTAGTTCCCCAGCTTGACTAAAGGGGCTCCCGTGACCTCCCCGTGCTCCCCAGTGTCTTGGGAGGAATTTCTCTTTGTCACCTGGAGCTTCGAATCTGTGCAACAGAGAAGCTGGAAGCCCTTTCAGATTTCCGGGTTAGAAGGAAAATGTGGGTGCCACAGGAGGGGCAGGGGCTGAGCACCCCCACCACCCCCCCCCCCCCACACACACACACCAAGACCTGTCCCTTCTCTTTGGTGTCCACGGAAGCTGGGAGACTGCCCAAGGTCTGAGCATAAAGCAGATATTTTTGTATCTGGAGAAAATGTCCAAAAATAAAGGACTTTCAGGGTTGCTGGATTTTTAGGCACCTAAATCCTGCAGGATCCTCCTGAGCTCTTAGCACAACCCCAGCACTGAGGCCCATTTAGGCTGGTTGTTTGCACCTGGAGCTGGGCCTGGTTCACAAGGACAGATCCAAAGTTTGGGGACTTGAGAGGGGAGCTCCCTTAGGGTCAGGCCCCAGGGGCCTGTGGCTGCGTTTCTAAAGGTGTGACATGAAATTCAGGAGTAAAGGTCGAGGCCAACAAGGAGGGGCCTCGAGAAAAGGCACCCAGCGCCTCCAGCAGGGCTCACCTCCAGTTGGAGCCATTGGTCAGCAGGGTCCCAACCTTTCCAGACCCCTTTACAGGCTGAGTGCCCCCGGGTCAGGAAGGAGGTCAGCAGATCAAAGGGCAGTGCTAACGACGTGATACCTTTAGTCCCTGGGCTCTGCTGGTGGGGGGAAGGGCCACCTGGATGAATCTGCCCCTCCTCCTCCCTACCCTGATCCCTGGGCTTGCCTTCCGGTGACCCTAGCCCTCCCTCCCACCGTACTCTCCACCGACCCCCCCCACACCTGCTTGACCCCAGGCCAAGCCGGCCAGGTACCCCAGGAGGCTCTGGGCTCAGAGCATTTCCCTGGACTTGGGGGAAGGGAGAGTGCAGGGACTGCGGAGGAAGTCCTGCTGCCCAGTGCCCAGTGCCCTCCCAGGTGGTGTTCGGTTTACCTGCCCCGCTTGCACGGGAGAAAGTGACATATGCGTGATAAGGAACGATTCCTGCCTCCCAGCCTTCAGATGGGTGAATATATGGGCTTTATTCCCAACCTCATAGGTCCATAACTCTGGATATGCATAGACATGGGTTACAAACAGCTTTTTGCTTTGCAGTCATTGTTATAAACCACCAAGTCGCCTTTCTGCGTCGTGAGAGAAGGGTGACTGCAGGCATATTCAGTATATTGAAGGGCAACTGTTAAGAGAGAAAAGGGGTGCCATACCAGGCAGGCAAGGGGCCAAGATCGGGGAACTGATGAAATGTGCTTGCTCAGGAAATCGAGGGTTCCCAGTCCTCCCGGGGCTGCTGGAGAGGGGAGTCACCTGGAGACTGGGGTTGGGAGTACTGCTGGGACCAGACCTTTGATCTCCTGCGAGGGAGGGTGAGGGCCCTCCAGCAGACTGCCCCAAACCTTCAAAGCCAGCTGGGCTCGATCAATACCCATGCCGGAGACAGGAAGAGCCCTAGCGCTCAACTCCACACCTCATAAACCACACAAAGACCCCAAACTTCCAAGACCTCTCCCTCTTCCTCTCTCCCTCTCTCTTTCCATACAACTTCCCTGAAAACCTTCAATCTGTATTCACTTTTTCTTAACATCAACAGAATATATGATAATTTAAAACCTTTTGGCCCCAGAGAGTGCATTTGGCCTAACCCCGACTTCTCTAAACAAAGAAACAGAAATCCATAAAAATAAAATAGCACTGGCATCCAGTCTCACAGCAGTTGGGGGGGGCGGGACCAGGAACCGCCCCCCCCCCCAGGGCTTAGTACTTCTTGGATGCCTTCCTGGGTGCTCCCACAGGTGGCATGGCCTTGGGGGTAAAACCAGGTGAACCTTCCCCTGCGAGATCCCCACATACCTGTCCAGTCCATGCTTCCAGGAAGTGCTCTCCACTGGTCTTACAGGGAGGGACGTGCATGCCCCTTCCTCCCTCCGGCAGATTTTAAGGGGTTTAGGAGCAATGGGTACTGTGGAACAAAGAGGGGTTGAAATCAGTCACTCTGGGGGCTCTGAAACACAATAATCTGGTTGAAGAAATGGGGACATTTATCGTGTGTAAACATACAGTTTAGACTGTACCCTGTCCCCAACTAAAATATCCCTGGCTGTGCATATTTTGGGGAGAAAAGAGGGCAGCACGCTCTCCAAGATCAATCTTGGGGAGTTTCATTCACTCCTCCCAGCCTCCTAAATCACTGCCCTCCACCCCAGGAGTCCCAGCCAGCAGATGGAGGGGGAGGTAGAGAAAGGCAGTCAGCCTTAGAGTGAGTCCCTACCAGAGGTGGGGGCCAAGACTCTCCTGGGGAGGCAGAATGACAGCCAACATGTCATTACTGGCCTCGCAGGGTGAAGGGCTTCCTGCCCAGAACAAGTGGCCAAGAATCTCAGGTCTCCTTCATAAACCCTCCTTCCCTAAAGCGAATGGGTAGGCATAAAGAAACAGGGTCGGGGACCCCCAAGCACCGAGGGCAGCAGGTGAGAGCTGTGTGACCTCAGCATCAGACTTGGTCCCACTTTCAACTATGAGGCTTAACGGTTTGCTGGGGACAAGAGTCTCAACCTCTTGGCACCTCTACTCTCTGAAATGGAGAGGATAAAATCCTTCTCCTAGTGTCACAGTGAAGATTAAAGAAGAGAATTCTAGAAAGCACATGGCATGGGGCTGTGTTCAGGAAAGGTAAGGGCTCTCCCCTCTCTGCTTAAAGGCTGGACTTCATTTTCACCACCCCGGAGACAGCATCTAAAGACCAGACCATGTAAATGCTGTAATTTCTACTTTACAAATTACTACTGGTTTTTGCAAAGCCATATAATATTTATTCCCATCGCTGTCCCTTACCCATTGCTATCCTCCTATTTCCAGCTAGTATTGCGTGTCTCCAAACTACCCTGTTTTAATGAAGAAAAAAAAAATCTCGGCTCTTGCCAATAGAATCACTGCAGGCAACTCGTGCCAAAGCAAAAAGCCTTTTGAAGGGAAACTAAATGATCCCTACACTTACCTTCAAAAAAAAAAAAAAAAATCCCTCTTGTAGCAACCTGATCTGTTAATTTTAAAGTTTACCTGCCCTGATTTTTCCTTCCTCCTCTGCCTCTCTCAGAGCCCCCACCCTGTCCTTTACTCACCTCTCACCTGCTTAGGAAGCTGGCTTCAAGGACCCACACCCCCTCCTGCATTCTTTCCCCTGCTCGGGCCAGAGAGCTGGCCAGAGAGCTATTCTAGCGGAGCTATTGACAAAGCCTGGTGCTGGGGGCTGCGTGACTCCCCGACCTGCGTGTTGATTCTTTCGGCTTCAGAAAAGCCCTTGGAAGTGCTTTTACTGTAAATATTTGAAGTGTGTGTATGGGGGACGGAAGGGGTGGGTGTGAAGTCTGGATTCTCACTCCACGACCTTGCTCAGCCAGGGGAAGCCCTTTCGCCCGAGTTCCCAAGCTGCAAGTAGGGAGAGGAGAGAGGCTGCATTTTCTTGCCTGGGGACTAACCAGGGTCAGGAGGACCGGCCTCGGGAGGACTCCCGGCTCCCGCAGGCTCTCCAGAACCGAGGTGGGTGCTGTCTCTTGCATGCCCATGGTGTCCTTCCGCAGAGAAGAAGGGCTCTGTCACCAAGGATCCTGTCACAGGCAGATGGGCGACGTCTCCAAATCGACCTGGGTCCTGCAGGCCGCGGGGCTCAAGACCCTGCCCTCTCTGCCTGGACCGGGCAGGGGCTCGAGGCAAGGACTAGTGGAAGACAAACTCGCTCACACACAAACACACGACACCTGAAACGCACGGGACTTCCCAGAGAGGAGAAGGTTCGACCAGCAGAGGGTTGACGACAGGGACGCAGTCTGCTCCCAGGCACCCTGGAGACCCAGGAGCAGGGCCTGGCGACCGGTGTGGTCTTCGTGGTACTGCAGTCATGGAGCCAAGCAGCTGGATCTGCAAGCAACGCGGGATCCCCGGCGCAGAAGCGCAGGAACTCAGGTGCCGGCGAAGGGGCGCGAGAGGACGCAAGCCGCTGGCTCCAGGGGCCGCCGAGGCCAGAGCCGGGCCGCGTGTCTCCGGAGCTGGGCTCCGACGGCGGGGCCCACACGGGCTCGCTGAGGTGCCAGCGCCCGCAGTCCCGCTCGGCCCTTGCAGGAGGGCGAGCAGGGTCCCTAGGCTGAGCCTCCGAGTGTGGCAAGGGCGGTCTCCGCCCCGCCATCGCGGCGCAGCACCCCGGTTGTTTAGGACCCCGCGGCGCAGGGGCGGGGCGGCGGGCGGCCGGGACGGTGACAGGTGCGCCCCTCGGCCAATGGCCGGGCCGGCGCCCCTCCCCGAGCCCCCGCCCAGCGCGCCAATCGGCGGCCGCGCTGCGCTTCAAGTGCGCGGAGGGGCGCGGGTCCCCACTACGGCGCCAGCGGCCTCGGCGCGGTCGCCCGAGGGTCCAGCGCACAGAGCCGGGCTCCCCGGCCCGGCGCTTCCAGGCACTCGCGTGCGAGTTTGTGCGAGCGCGTGCGAGCGCGGCCCGGGGCGGGGCCCGCCCGGAGGAGGCGCCCGGACCATGGTCACCCTCGGCTGAGTTTCCGGCGGCGACTTTGATTATTGGCAAATAATCACCATAACAATACCGAACCCCGGGGCTTGCCGCCGCCGCGCCAGGACTCCGCGAGCCCGCACCCGGCCGCGCCACCCGCCGCCCGGCCTCGCTCGCCAGCCCCAGACGAGCCGATGGAGAAATCCAAGAATTTCCGCATCGATGCGCTGCTGGCCGTGGACCCCCCGCGAGCGGCCTCGGCGCAGACCGCGCCGCTGGCCCTGGTCACGTCGCTCGCGGCCGCCGCGTCCGGCCCAGGAGGCGGCGGCGGCAGCGGGGCGAGCGGCGGCGGGGCGAGCGGCGGCTGCAGCCCCGCGTCCTCGGAGCCGCCCTCGGCGCCCGCCGACCGTCTGCACGCCGAGAGCCCCTCGCCGCCGCGCCTGCTGGCCGCGCACTGCGCGCTGCTGCCCAAGCCCGGCTTCCTGGGCGCCGGCGGCGCGGGCGGAGGCGCGGGCGGCGCGGGCGGCGGGCCCGGGGCCCCCTCCCATCACGCGCACCCTGGCGCTGCCGCCGCCGCGGCCGCCGCCGCCGCTGCCGCCGCCGCCGCGGGGGGCCTGGCGCTGGGGCTGCACCCCGGGGGCGCGCAGGGCGGCGCGGGGCTCCCCGCGCAGGCGGCGCTCTACGGCCACCCGGTCTACGGCTACTCGGCGGCGGCGGCGGCGGCCGCGCTGGCCGGCCAGCACCCGGCGCTCTCCTACTCCTACCCGCAGGTGCAGGGCGCGCACGCTGCGCACCCCGCGGACCCCATCAAGCTGGGCGCCGGCACCTTCCAGCTGGACCAGTGGCTGCGTGCGTCCACCGCGGGCATGATCCTGCCCAAGATGCCCGACTTTAACTGTGAGTACCGCGCGGGTCCCCGCGCCCGCGGAGGAAAGGAGGGAGCAATGGGGGCGGGGGAGTCCTGGCACACGGCTTTCCCGCGCGTCCTCCTCCACCCGGCGCCTCCTTCTTGCTCTCGGCTCTGAGAGCGCGGTGGAGGCGCCGCGAAGCCGCCTGGGCTCCGCCCGGGGCCCGCGAAGACTCATATGGACGGCCCGCTGTGGGATTGGCAGCGAAAGGATTAAAATGGCCACGCGCGGGCCCTGCTCTCTCTTCCTCTCCTAACGGGAAGGGGCAGCTGGAGGTGTGAGACTAAAATCTAATGATTAACCGGCGGGCTGGAGGAGAAGGAAGTGGTGGGGGAAGGCGAGTCAAAGAGCGCCCAAGTTAGGCCGGCTTGGGGATCGAGGCCACCTAAACTAGGGGCTTATCTCCAGGGAAACAGACTTGAATTAGGTACCGCATTGTGGGTTCTGGAAAGACCCCCCACCCCCACCCCAGCCCCTCTCAGGAGGAGAGATTCAGGAGCTTCAAGAAATTCATTGAACAAGAAATGTGCTTCAAGAGGCCAGGGCTGCAAGGCCAGGTCTCTGGCTCTGCTCTGGCCCTTTGCGGAGGTGCCGGCCGCGTCTGTAAGGGTGTTTGGGCCGCGGTGTGGTGCCCAGCAGGCAGATGGCCGGACTTGAACAGAGCTGTGGTGGGCTCCTTCGGAAGGGGAGATGTGTCTCTTTCACGAGCCCCACTGTAGGGATTGGCAGGTGCCCGCCCAGAATTGGAGGCTCCCATTAGAGGGAACCCCTCCCCAAGACAGGAGCAAGGGACGGCTGGCTGGCCCCAGCCTGGGAGCTGCTGGGTTGTGGGCTAGCCAGGCAGGTGGTACGCCCCCCGGGAGGCCTGAGCCCACCCAACTGTTTGCACAGACACAAGGGGTTGGCATTCTGGGGAGTCTCAATCTCCCCTCTGCTTGCCCCCCCTCCCTCACCCCGGGCTCCACGGAGAGGCTGATGCATGAGACTTTATGCTTTCTGCCGCAGAACACCCAAACAAAGAGACCCCATTGTTTCCTTCTGAGTGGATGTGCTTAGACTGGGGAGATGCAGGCATAGGAAAGGAAAAAGCAAAAAAGAAAACAAAAATAAACACTTGACAGAATTCAGATTCCTCTGCTAGAAGCCACGGTTGTGACTAAACAGAGAAAAGCTAGGGGCCTGAGAGCTGGAGAAGTCACAGGCGGGTGAGAAAATCCCAGCCTGCGGATTGTTTGCCCCTAGCCACCACAGGCTTTCTCCAGCTCAGCTCCCAGAAGACCCTAATGGCCACGCAGCCCATCCAGGTGGAAGTCAGCCCTTTCGGATCTGCAGCAGGGAAAGCCGGGACTCACCTTTCAGCTTGGGACAAACATATCTGAACTTGCAGATCCTGGGTCAGCCAAACCCGGGGCACTCTTCCTGGGCTTGGCTGTGAGCAGAGCCTGCCCACCCCTTCTGATGGAAGGCCACCTATGGATGTTCCCTTATGACCTGCACGTCCCAGAGCCTGGGAAGCTTAGTCTCCCACTGAGGGGGTTGGTGGTCTCCACACATGCTTCTTCTGGGCGCTGGGTTCCCTGCCACCCCCCCCCCCAACCCACCGTGCTTTCCTCGGCCTGCGTGAAGCTCAAGGTCGCTCAGAAAATTGGCGAAAGTCACATTCCTTCCGCTCATCCCTGCTTCCTAGTTTTGACCTAGAGGTAAAAGAATAAGAAAAGGAATCTAAATATCAAATCTTAAAAGCCGATAATCAACAGGCCAGGATGCCGGAATGTGTTCTGAGAGTCCCTTCCTCTGGTTGCAGGAAAACCTGTTTGGTTTCCTTTAATTGGTTGTCTCTTCTGTTGGATGGCATTTCCTAAACGGTCCCTTTGGAGCCAGTGTTTTAATTAAAGTTCTAATGTATTGTCAAGTTGGGAATTGGGGCCTCATTTAACTAAAGCTGGGGGCGTGGGCCTTCCCGTAAAGCAAATTGCCCCCCCCCCGGGGGGCCTGAGCCCAGCCTACCGGCTGGCCTCTTTTCTTCCCTTTCGTTTATTGTCTAACACTTGTCAGGCTCCTGGGAAATCAAGGGAAGTCTTGTTTTGAGGTCATAAAATTCTCTGTGATGTAACCGTGTGAAATTATGTAAATTCAGCCAAGGGACCTCCTTGCACATTCAGAAAGCCGGATCCCTGCTTTGCCTCGGCCTTCAATTTGTGAAGTGAGAACTGTTCTGGAAAGGCTTCCAGTCTCCCGGGACTTTGCTCCTCTGCACCCTGGAGGCGGGGCTGTCAGGAAGAATTTTCAGTGGGGAGTGGGATGGATTCTCATTTGGGCCCAAGATGTGGTCCTTCTCCTCCCGTCCTTCCTCCTCTCTTGGCCTTTGCCCTACTTCTTCTCCTTCTGTAGCTGAGGAGGTGGTGGTGGGAATCCTGCCCCAGTTCCTTGCTGGTCAGGAGGAAATGGGGCTGGTAATTCCCAGACCTGTTTGTATTTGTGGCTGAGCTGAGGGACGCTGGGCGAGGTGAGGCGCGGAGCTGTGCCTGTACCTCTCTGGTCTCACTGTCTTGCCGGTCAACATCTTCTGCACTGCACCACCCCCCCGCCCCCAGATGAAGACGGCTGCCCTGGGTGATAGGCTCTCTTGAATCTGAACACAGAGACCCTGAGTTAAAAAAAAAAAAAAAAAAGGTCCCATTAAACCCAAACCTGTCTGTCTATCTCCGGTCCCAGGTCCTGGGCTTCAGGGCCTCGTCCGGTCATCGGGTCCCTTGGGGAGAGGGCACAGACATTGAAGAAAGAGCAGTGACTCAGAAGGGTCCCGGAGGCCAGGTGGCAGACGTGGGTGGTGGCTCTAGGGCGCTGGGGGCTGACGGGAGGACAGCATCAGGCTGCGGGGCTCACGCCCATCTCTGTCCCAGCCCAGGCACAGTCCAGTCTGCTGGGGAAGTGCCGCAGGCCGCGCACGGCCTTCACCAGCCAGCAGCTGCTCGAGCTGGAGCACCAGTTCAAGCTCAACAAGTACCTGTCACGGCCCAAGCGCTTCGAGGTGGCCACGTCGCTAATGCTCACGGAGACCCAGGTAGGAAGCCCGCCCCCACCGCAACAGCAGCGGGCCTCCTAGGGAATACTCTTCCCTCTGCACTCTGGCAGCCTGGAGCGGAGCTTCAGGGGAGGACTTTAGGGGGAGGGTTCGCGTTGGCCTCACTGGGGTTCATGCACCAAGCCCAGAGGTCTGATCCAGTAGGCTGAGGTCAGACCCCGAACTCTGTGCTAGAAGGACACTCCATGCACTCCCCCACTCTGAAGCGATGGTACCCAGGCCACATTTGAGAAATTTTATTCCAGAAAGAGAGGAAACATCGTGAGATTTACAGGTATGGATGCTAGCTGCTCTGGCCCTTCCTGGGCAGTGGGAGAGCACCCCTAGAAAAGGACAGGATTCGGCAGTGGAGGTCTGAGTCTGGGCTTCCCTGGAAACCCCCAGCCCCACTCCTGGGTTTTCGGATGCCCAGGCGATGGGAAGCTGCATCCCCCTGGAGCTTCCGTTTCCCCTACTCAGAAGCCCACTCCTGGGCAGGGCAGCTCGCCCCCCCCCCCCCCGCGAAGTGCAGGTGCCGAGCTGGGGGCCTCGGGGACAGAAACGGTGGGCGATGGAGGTGGCCACTTCCTCACAGCCTCTCCTGCTCTCAGGTGAAGATCTGGTTCCAGAACCGGCGCATGAAGTGGAAACGCAGCAAAAAGGCCAAGGAACAGGCGGCCCAGGAGGCGGAGAAGCAGAAGGGGGGCGGGGGTGCCAGCAAAGGCAGCGGCGCAGAGGACAAGGGAGAGGAGGAGCTGCTGGGGCCGCCGGTCGGGGACAAAGGCAGCACACGCCGCCTGCGGCACTTGAGGGACAGTGACCCTGAGGACGACGAGGACGACGAGGATGAGGACCACTTCCCCTACAGCAACGGCGCCAGCACCCACGCCGTCTCCTCCGACTGCTCCTCGGAGGCCGACTCTCCGCCTCCGCGGCCCGGGGGCCCAGGGCACCAGCCCCTGCCCCAGTAGGGGCCCCGTGCCCCAGGCCAGCAGCCGGGCCAGCCTGTCCAGGCCCAGCCCCGCAGGCCTGTGAGCCAGGCCCCCATCCCTCTGAGGCTGCCCGTTTGGGCTGCTCTTCAAGGGACAGAGAGAGGGAGGCCCAGCGGGTTCAAGCTTGAACTCCTGCTCTTTTTAATTTCATTTTGGTTAGTGTTGGGGGCAGTGTTTGTGAGAAGAGCTGACCGCTACCAGAGGGAGCCTCCCACCCGCTCTTCCGGAATGGAGAAGGCTCGAACCTGCAGTGTTGGAACGACCTGGAAGACTTGAAACCTTCTCCAGAATCGCCATTCTGCTGAGTATGGAAAAAAGGGAGAATGTTTGTGCTTACTATCTTAGGGGGAACTTTATGTCATGAGCATTCAAACTGCTGGAAATCTCAAAACTGTACTGTCTTTATTTTTGTATATTGTATTTATATATATATATATAAAGAAGCGTCTAATTATGCATGCTAAATTATTATTTAGCTTCTCCCATCGCCCACGATGGAATGTAAAATAAATTGGTTTTTTACTGGACGCGAGTGCAGGTCTTTGGGGAGTGAGTTGGGAAAGCGCGCGGTACTATTTTGTTGTTGACATGATGGGGCGTGGCGAATTCCACGCTTGACGCAAAGGGTGCAAATCAGAAGGACAGACAGGCGTGGAACACCCCCTCTCCCGGCTGTGACGCAGGCGGGGCACCTGGTTCCGCCGGGGACTCCTGGCTGCCAGATGTCGGAAACAATACCTGAGACCAGGGTCAGCGCGCGCCCCAGTGCGTGAATCTCAGGAGAGCAACTTCGGACCCCGAGTATTTAGTTTTTCATTTCCTTGAGGCTCTTGCTTCACCGGCGTGGAAACGCACAATCGAATGTTTCAGCAAATAAGCTTGAAAACGACGAGATGATTTTTCCGGGGTCTGGGGGTCCGAGGGCCTTGAGTAACCCCGGGCTACTCCCCGGCCCCCTCTCCGGCAGGACCTTTCCGGCTCCGACTAGGAGCCGCGCTCCTGGGGTCTGTGCACGTGTCCACAAGGACAGGGCGGGCGACCGGATGGCCTCTCGCGGGGGCTGCGGCGGCTCTGGGCTGCTCCAGCCCGCGGCGGGCGCCCTCCGTCACCCGTCGAGCCCGCCGCCGCTCCACCTGCGCGCCCGCCGCTCCGCTTCCCCCACGCCGGGCCCGGCCGAGAGCAGAGAGGAGGCCGGGGCGGCCGGGGCAGGCGGCTTCTCTCTCCCTCCCTCGTGCCCTCCT
Source organism: Mellivora capensis (assembly GCA_004024625.1). Classification (NCBI taxonomy): domain Eukaryota; kingdom Metazoa; phylum Chordata; class Mammalia; order Carnivora; family Mustelidae; genus Mellivora; species Mellivora capensis. The sequence goes on along the minus strand of PISX010001707.1, from coordinate 159,234 downwards.
CCGTCCTTCTGTCTCTCCCTCTTCCTCCCCGGCCCCCCGGCGCCCGGCGAGCGCCCCTCCCCCCGCGCGCCCCCTCCCCGCCCCCCTCCCCGCTGATGAATGAGGTCACAAGGGCCAGGCGTTTCATTTGGGTGATTACCGCGGGCCGGCGGGGCCGCTCCTCTACGTCGGGGCCAGGGCGAGATTAATATCCTCTCTGGCAGCTCATTATCACCCCGGCTCGTTCCATAAAGCGCAACGTCAGCCGAGGCCGGGCGGGCGCAGCCGGAGCCGGCGGCAGCAGCTGCGGGCAGGGCTCGGGCCGCGGCCGGGCGGGTCCAAAGGTGCTCTGGGGGGGCCGGGGACTGGCTGTGCAACTGGTGGGAAGCCCGAGGGCCCCGAGAAGGCGGGTGGCGACAGGAGAGGGCGGCTGGAGAGGGAGAGAAGAGAAACGCAGATGCCTTTGCGGGATCAAAACCAAACCAAGCCTTGGCCATCTGCGTCCAGGGCGCTTTAATTTCTAACACATTGGAGCAGCTCAGCCCGAAGCAATCTCTTCCGCGGCTGCCTTCAGTCCGGGGCCGCCCCCGGCTCGGCGCCGGGCAGCGGGGCCTGCGGGTTGCCCCACCCCGGGACAGAACCGCCTGCGGGTCGGGAGGGCCGGCTCGCCCCGCGCGCGGGGAAGCGGAGCCCTGAAGGCAGCCGAGCGTCCTGACCCCGCCGCGGCCCGCAGAGCGCGCGCGCCTTTGGCGCGGGGACTTGGCGGCGGGGAGGCCCGGCCCGCGGCCCCAGCGCCTGCAGCCAGCTGCCTAATCGCGGCGGAATTTATCTCGCTAATAAATTTAATGATCAATTCGTTCTTGTCACAGTAGCTCTTCCCCAAATCAATTATAGCAAATTTAAATATAATCACTGGCTCATCCTCACCCACTCCGGGCACCGCGAACAATTCATTCCGTCTAATGAACGGCCGCCAGGCCCTGCTCCGCCCGCCTCGTGGCGCGCCCCCCACCCCGCTGCCCGCGCCCGGCGCGTGAGAGGTCTGTAGCCCCACCCAGGGCCCTGTTTCCACGACCTGGAGTCAGGTCCTCGCAGCACGGGTCCAGGGACACAAGCCCACGCTCCACGGGGGCATCGCGGTGGCCTCTCCGACCACCACAGCCAGGGTGCCAGTGGAGACCCTTGCAGCCCCCGGGTCCCCAGCGAGGCCCCCACCCAAAGTGGAGCCGGCTCCTCCGGGAACCCCAGGCGGACGGGACCCCTGCCTACCAAGGACCGGAGCCTGAGCGAGCTTCTCTTCACGCTAGCGGGAGGTTCTCCTTCGTTCTCAGAAGAGAGACACTGCTCTGGCAGTGTTCCAGCATGTGCAGAAGGATGTGGACACAGCCCTTCTTGTGACAAGGAAACCAATCTGCACATATCTGCCAGGCGATGGCCCACACGTCTCTTGTCCAGTCCTGGCGGGTGGCCCAGGGTCCCAGGCCCCTACAGAAGCTTTAATAGGCAGAGTCTGAGAAGTGCAGAAACGACTAGAGCCTGGAGGAAGTGTCTGCTCCTTGTGAGGTGGGCCTTCCACATCCCAGCCCTCCAGGGAAGTCAGCTTGGCAAGACCAGCCTAAAAGACTTCCCATGACACCAAAAGCAAACTTAGGCCAACGGGATCATATCAAACTTGAAAGCTTTTGCACAGCAAAGGGAACAGTCAACAGAATGAAAAGGCAACCCAGCACTGGGAGAAGATATTTATAAATCATGTATCTGATAAGGGGTCAATACGCCAGAATGTAAGAACGCATACAACTCAACAACAAACGCACCAATCCGGTTTAGAAATAGGCAAAGGACTTGAATAGAGATTTTCTGAGGTGGACATACAGATGGTCCGCAAGCACGGGAAAGACACCCGCCGCCAGTCATCATCGGGGAAATGCGGGTCAAAGCCACACTGAGACACCACCCCTCACCCACACCTCGGCTATTGCAAAATACGAAAACAGGATAACAAGCGTCGGGAGGGTATGGAGACGCGCCTTTGTGCCCTGCGGGGAAGAGCGTACAACAGCGCAGCCGCTGCGGAAAACAGGATGGAGCTTCCTCGAAAACACAAGACAAAACCCCAGCAGTCCTACTTCTGGTTGTGGGGGCGCGGGCCCTGGGCACCGGTCGGCCCACGCGTGCTCGCGGAGGCGGCGTTCGCAGGGATCGGGAGGCGGAGGCGTCGCGGAGTCCGCGGGGGAACAGAGAAAGCAAAAGGACTACACGGCACAGTGAGGTATTATTCGGCCTTTGAGGAGGAAGTCCTGCCACCTGCCACCGCGCGGGTGCACTTTGAGGACCTTGCGCCTCGAAATGAGCCTCCACAGCTGTCCTTACACGTGGAGCTCTCAGAAAGTAGCAGGTCGTCGGGGCCTGGGAGGGCGGGAAGGAGCTTTCCAGTGGGTTCGGGCTTTCAGTCTGGGGACGTAAGACGACCCCAGAGACCTTTTGCCCAAGCCCCGTGAACAGTACCGCCCTGACACTGGGGGTGGCTCAGACAGGCCTTCCTCCCTCTCCGTCTCGCCACCCCCTCCCTCTTCCTTCCCAACCCCCCTTCCTGCAAGAGGGGCCAGACTTGCTGTGGGAAATCCAAAGCACAGACATGGTCCAGGAGGGGCGGCCCTGGACCGGGGCAGGAGGGCTTCTGGCGATCCGAGGCTGCGCCCGGCCCCGAACTCCAGGCGGGGGCCCTGGAGCGCCTCCGGGGCCTGCGGGGTAACTCGGCCCTGCGGCCTCCCCTGCGTGGCCCCCTCCAGCCCGGGGTCCTGGGGTGGCCAGGCCTGGGCTGCCGGGCTGGGGAGTGGCCCGCAGCGCGGTGGGGGTGGCGCAGGGGCGGGGCTCGCAGGCGCTGGCCGGGGCCGGGCGTGGGCGACGTGGGGGCGCGCTCCCCGCAAACGCGCGCGGCCCCCATCCCGTATCAAAGTCCTGCGGCGCTGTGTCTCCCTAATCCCTCCGGAGGTGTGACCTGCGCCGCCCACGCTGCGCCCTTCCACACCACAAGGGCAAATATGTTTTTCAGATTTGGTTTTTATGGTCGGATTAAAGTTTATTTTCCATAATAGGGCACCTAATAAAACTCATAAAGCCGGGTCGGGCCTCCAGCTGGTGGCCTCGTTTAACACTTTCACTTCGTAAATCACGCGCCAGGTGTGTCCCCAACTGGACGCCGAGAACCCCCTCCCCCTTGCCAGGTCCAGCGAGCCCCCCTCCGAGGCCCGCGCCCCCAGATGTCCGCCCCCTGCCCGCTCGCCCCCGGCCCCGCGCCGACCCCGCGCACCTGCCGCCCCCCAGGTGTACACAAGGTTCCGACAATGTGCGGCTCCTCCGGGCCATTGTCCGCTCCGGCAGGACAAAGGGTGCCCCCACCCTGGGCGGCCTCGCTGTTGGGGGGTAGCGGGGGGGGGGGTCGGCGGGCGCGGTTTACCCAGCTGGGGGGAGGAACAAAGCCCCGCCGCCTTATCTCGGCGGGGCGCGGGGTCAGGCCGGGGGCGCAGGGGGCGGGGGCGCAGGGGGCGGGGGCGGGAGGGCCAGCCCGCCGAGGTGGGGCCGAGGTGGGGTCGCCGAGCCCGGTCCTGCGGGGGGTGGGTGGGGGGAAGCGGGCTCCCGCCCTGCGCCTGACGCGGTGACCCGTCGCCCCTGCTGCTCGGGCTGTCCCGACCTCGCCACCCAGGGGTGGGGAAGGGGCGCCTGAGACGCTCCCACGAGGTCTGGGGGCGCCGGGCAGAGGCAGTGTGAATCAGGAGCCCCGCGCGGCGCCTGCGGTTAGGGTTCCAAGTTCACCCGTTTTCATCAAAATGCCTCCGGTGTTCCTGCCGGCGGTTAATACTCCCCTCCACCTTCCCCATTAATATCCTCTCTTCCAAGCGTAAGATTTCCCCTTCTGTCGTGAAATAACACCCAAAAAAAGGAAAACCAGGGTCGTCTGGGAGAGGGGTTAGTGCGGAGAGGAAGGCGGCCCGGTCCCCCGGAGCGGGCCCTGAGTGAGCTCCAGGCAGGCGGCCCAGGAGGCTTAGCTGCCTCCTGCCAAGTGCGTCCCAGTCCCCGCCGCAGAGGCCCAGGCGGGGGGGGGGGGGGGGGGGGGGGGGGGGGGGGGGGGGGGGGGGGGGGGGGCGCGTGCCTCTGGTTTTTTATAACAGAGAGGCCAACACCACGACAGGAAACTTACAGTTTTTCTAAAGTAGATTAATCTGTAAAGCAAATGCAAAAAAAATTTTTTTTTTCCTGGGGCTGCAACATATCCTCAGCACTTCTTACCACCCTGGTGGGTTTATCCTGGTGATGAAATGTTCTGGGGGGAGGGGGTCATCAGAGTCCCACATATGCCCTCTGATTGGGGCCTGTGTGACACTGTAGCCCCCCCCCCCAACAGAGAATTATAGCCAACTCCTGCAGTCATTAATTCAACCAGACTTTTCTGAATACCTGCTAAGTTAGACTCGGCTCCCGCCTTCCAAGCACTGAGGCACACGTGAACAAAACACGGAATCTCCATCCTCCTGCGTTACATTGTAGCAGGAAGAGAAGAGTAACAAATACATAAGCTATACAGTGTAAAAGGCCTGTGAAGACATGAGGTTATGTGCAAGGTAAGGTAAGGCCAAGGCGGGTGGGACCGCAGCCGCCTCCTGGAACCTCATCCTGGGCCTGAGATGTGCAGCCTTAATGGCAGCGTGAGGAGGCACACTGGATGCCAGCTGTCTCCTTTCAGTGGCTGGGGGGGAAGTGACGGGGGGTGGATGGTTGCAGGACACTGATCCAAGGCCTAGACCACCACATGCCCACTTCCTAACCCTGCTGTTGGAGTAAATATTCCAGAACACAGAATAGAGAGGCATGTGGGCAGTGCAAACAGGGATTTTGAGTGAGAAATAGATCACACGTGTGATTTTTTTCTTCTTTTATTGAGATCCAATTGACATGTAACACTTTTAGTTTTACGTGCATATTTTCTTTTCTTTTCTTTTTTTAAGATTTTATTTATTTATTTGATAGATTACAAGTTGTCAGAGAGGCAGGCAGGGAGAGAGAAGGAAGCAGGCTCTCCACTGAGCGGAGAGCCCGATGTGGGGCTCGATCCTAGGACCCTGAGGCTATGACCTGAGCTGAAGGCAGAGGCTTTAACCCACTGAGCCACCCAGGTGCCCCCATATTTTCTTTTTTTAAGATTTACTAATTTTAGGGAGGGGGCAGGGTGGAAAGAGAGGGAGAAGGAGGGAATCTCAAGCAGGTACCACACTGAACGCAGAGCCTGATGCAGGGCTCGATCCCACGACCCTGACATCATGACCTGAGCCGAAACCAAGAGTCGGACGCTCAACCCACTGAGCCACCCAGGCGCCCCTGGGATTATCAAACCAACAGAACACCCCCCCCCTGCCCCACCCCATGTGTACCTCCTCAGCCCAGGCTCTCCAGACCCATGAGGTGCAGAGAGCACACCCTCAAGGTCTCCCGAGGCTGCCGTAGCTCAGCTGAGTCTGGGAGAAGATGTTGTGCAGTAGGGGTAAGGGAGGAGGGGCAGGTGCGGGTGCTGGGGAGGAAGTCATGGCACACCGAGGACTTGACTTCTCTGAGCGGCAAGGTCGTCCCCCGCCCAGTGGGGAAGGGCAGCGCCCCCTTCGCCGAGGCTGCAGGACGGCAGCACCAGCAGGGCTGCACAAAGGCAGCTCCCGTGCAGCTCCCGGTACAGAGGACTTGTGCAGCTCCCGGTACGGAGGACGTAGGTCACAGTCACTGCCCTCCTGCTGTTTCCCTCCGAAGCCTGTGGCCTCTTGCTCATGGGGTCTCCTTTCTCCATTCGCTGCCCTCCTGGGCTTGCCTGTCGGGTGGGATCCTGGGGACCCACTCCCCCTGCATCTGGGACCCGTCAGCAGAGACCGAGGGAGCGAGGGCGATGCTGTTGGCAGCCGGTGGTTCGGCCCCAGTGCCCTGGCAGGTTCTCTCCCCCCTCGCCTTGCATGGGGACATGACTCCTGTCTGACCCACGCGGTATTCGCGAACGTGATGTGGGCAGAGCCCCGACGAATGTGTGCTCGCCCGGGGCGCGTCCCTGGACCAGCCAAGCGGCGTTCGCAGTGGCTTGTCCCACAGGAAGCGCTCTTTGACCCGGCGCCTGCCACAGGGCTGGGGGCCACGGGTGGCTCCCTGCCTTCTTGATTCAAGGGGTATTTACTGACTGTCGTGCGCCAGGCGCCGGACAGAAGGCCAAAACCACAGGGCCATGCTCTCTACGCCGTGGGCCTTGGGGCTGAGCAGCCGGTCGGGGACAGGAGGGACAGCATCCCGGACGCGGCTACAAAGCTAGCGCCCTGCTGATGAGCCTGTGGCCTTCGTTGCTCTTGTCGGGTGTGACACTGTCCATGGGGGCCTGCTAGCGGCATCCGTGCCCGGACACCGGCCACCAGCCTCCTAGTCCGAACTGGGGAGCTGATGGGACAGGAGAGTCCCAAAAACCAGAGTGTCACACAGACAGGCATTTGTTTCTCTCCTACGCACCTAGCCTGCCCAGGGCTGGGCTGGGGGCCCACGAGCACCAGGGCCCCAGGCCCATGATTTTGTGGCTTTTCCTCCACGGTTCGGGATGGCGCTTGGGCCCCGCAGCCCAGCCAACGGGGCAAAGGGCAAATAAGTGCCCACCCCGCAAGGGGTTCAGAAACGGACACGTTCTCTTCAACTGGCGAGCGCTCTTCACACGGCCCCCGGGAGCCTCGTGGGAGCCGGAACGGGGGTGTTTCCGGTGGGCTGCAGGCCTGGCTCTGGTCGGCGGGACCAAGCGGGTGAGCGGATGTTGGGAAACAACCAACAAACTCTGCCACAGGCGCTTGCTGCGCTCAGACACATGTCACGATGCGTCCCCGTGTGGCCGTCTGCGAGTGTACAGGTCGGGGGCACTGCACGGGCTCTCGATGCTGTGTCCCTGTCAGCCCCGTCTGTGCCCAACTTCATCAGCCCCAACAGAAACCCCGTCCCCATTAAACAAGAACCCCTCCCTCGGCCCCTGGGTACCTCTATTCTGCTGCTGAGTCTATTCTAGGTCTGTTTGGGTTCTTTTTAAACTTCCTGCAGTTCCCAGTGTCCACAGAGATGAACACATAAAAAGGGCCCATAGTAAAGTTGCTTCTCTTCCCCCAGCTCAGCAAAGTTGGCGTCAGCCCCGGGGGGCCCCGGGCAGCCCTCAGGCCTGGCTGTGCTGTGCCGCCCGCCCCTCTTGGATACAGGCCTTAGCCTTTCTGAATGACGCTCAGACAAGCCAATCCTGACTAGGACATCCCCAAAGAGCCCGAGGGTTGGGGCAAGAGGAGGAGCCACGGTTCACTGAGTCTGGAGGGACTGGAAATGATCATCCCTGACCCGACATTTCGCTCTGCAAAATAACGGCCGCGCCTCAGAAAACACAAGTCCTCTACTATTTAAAACCAGAAATCTAGGCTGATTTTATAGCTCTCAGAAATCCTTTCCTTTATTTCACAGAAATAAAGAAAACGCCCGACATGCCGTCTAGTGCACTCCTGGCAGCTTCCACGATGGCTTGAAAAATCCAGTGATTTCCAAGAAGCCGCCAGGGGAGCTCGAGACCTACCCGAGTCTGGCGGCCGCCTGTGAACTTTTCCCTCTGAAGCGCCTCGTTTGCAGGTGGCCCATGGCGGGGCCCCAACGTCCCCCACACCGTGAGGCTTTGGAGGCCTTCTATCTTCAAAAAACAAAGTAATTCACTTTTAATGACTGCCGGTGTTTTCTTTCCCAGGTCTATTTAAGCAGATAATGGGTCTGAGGCCTTCCCGACAGGGTTCAACCACCGTGACCTTCATAATCAGAGAACAGAAGTAATTCCTGTTTACTCGTAAGTGTTCCTGGGTCTCCAGTGCCGGCTGCCCTCCCAGTCACAGGTGCTGTGATGCTATCTGGCTCCTACCAGGCCTCCTGCGCACAGGTGACAGGGTGCTGCACGGTTCTGCCCGGCCGGCGGGCGTTGCCCACGGGGAGCCCAGGGCCCGGGGTGCGCTTGGCTGGTGGGCATGTGGCACACCTGACAAGTTGCCCCCGGAGAGTCCCCTAAGCCTTCGGAACGGCAGGGACCAGAGGCCTGACCAGCCCCGAGGATCCGGGCACCACTGGCTGCCACCGGTGGGCCAGGCCCCTCATCGCTGGTGGGGCCGTGGCAACGTCGTCCATCATGGACCCCCTCACACGAGACCACTGCCAAACACGTTTCCTCGAGACCAGCGGCCGCTTCTCTTCTGCTGCGCATTTTGCAGGAGCTCGGCCTGAAGGCCAACAGTGAGAGCTCTGGAGATGCTCCTCTCTCGAACCAGCAGGCGGCCACAGCCCTGGGGCCGAGCAGCCGGCTTCCTCCATGCCCCACGGGAGCTGAGTCTCGCCCTGGGGAGGACCCACCTGGGGGGAAGCAGCTCTGGAAAGGGATGGGTGGCCATGGGGCCCCTCCTTCCACAGCGTCCACAGCAGCCCAGACCCACAGCTCTGGGGAAGACGGGACTCGTGCAAACCTTCCGCAGGAACGCAGAGATGTGCCAACAGGACCCAAGGTGCACACATCTGTTCATACACGCGGGACAGAAAGCAGCAGCCCAACTCCCAAAGCCCACGCCGTATTTTAGGATTCTCCGTATCACAGTTCCAGGTGAATTTACAGGGTGTGGAAGGCAGGGGCCACGTCCCGGGACAGACCCCGGGTCTGCAGCCTCCCCGAGGCCCAGCCCCTGCTCCCAGGCGCCCCTGCAGCCTGGTCTCGCCGTGTTGGTCCCACAGGTGCTAAAGCAGAAAAGCAGACTCCGGCTGCCCTATTAAATCTGATTTAGAAAGCAGAGAGCGCTTTAAAAATCTCATCGTCCATATGAGCCAAAAAGCGCAAGGGGGCTAATGAGGGCTAGACGGACCCCACCTGCGGCTTTGTTTGCGGGCGAGGATAAAATAAATCTCAAATAATCACGTCGTATTTTTGATGAGTTAAATAAATTCGGGGTCTGCCCTGCGCACAGGAACTAGCTTTTTGGCAGGCAGGAGCGCCGGAAGCCCTTCCTGGGAAATCTGCATTTGTCAGGCAGCTGGTAATTATGCCCCTGGGCACATCCGCTCCGAGTCCACTCTTTCTAGGAAATCAGACATTTGGCCAGGCCTGGGCAAAGGAAGTGATAACAAGACTAGAAATCATGTCAGGCCCCAGGTTTAGGGCATGTGGGTGCCAGGCGCCCCTCTAGAGCCTTCTGAGAGCGGGGACGGCTTTCAGCACCGTGGGTTCACCTTGGACTTCTGCGCAGGCCTACCTTTACTTTCATTAAGGACCGTTTTCCCAGAGGCGGTAAAGATGTTCTGGATTCTCCTTCAGCTTTTAAGAAGTAGAAAGTAGGTGCAGATACAGCGAACGATGTTCGTGGCAAACTGGGGGCTGAGTCAGGAGAATGACTTCGGAGACCGTCCTCTTTGCACTTGGATGAGAAGAAACTGGGCTCCGCTCTCAGGCCACAGGCACCTCCTTGGTCTGGATAGGGGCCCACCCAGAGAGAAAATGCCGGGCCCTCCGCAGGACATAAGGCTCCTCACGGGACGTGAAAACGCAGCCTCCGGGACTGAGACTCTGAGTTATTCCCGCCAACGTCAGGTTGTCTGCAAACCGGCACTTTCTACCTCTCCGGCCAGGCTGTTGACTAAGATGGGGGAGGAGGAAATGCTGGCAGCAGACACACAGCTGGAGCTGCTGCTGGAAACCCTCCCGGGCGCAGGTGTGGCGATGGGCACTGCAGGTGTGGTGACGGGCAGCAGGTGTGGTGACGGGCGCCACAGGCGAGGGACGGGCGCCACAGGTGTGGCTGAACAGTAACAAGTCCCTTGCTCATGCACTTCAGTCCCCGAGCCCCGTCTGTCCCTGCAGGTTTTACCCAAGACCTTGTCTGGTGCTGCACATCGGCTCTGGGACTTGGGGTGACCATCCCGTCACAGCTTTCTGGGACCTTCCCAGCTTTAGTGCCAAAAGAGCTCCATCCCGAGAACCCCCGATTCCCACACAAACCGGGCCAGCCGGTCACCCAGCCCGCTCCGCTCACGGTCAGGAGTAAAGGCCGGCGGGAAGACGACGCTGGGGACAGTACGACTGAACGAGCTGCTCGTGAGTCCGCCCCGTCCTGATCACTGGTGTGATCACAGCGTCACAGGTGCCCCCAAACCCACCCGAGCAGTCAGAGAAAACACGCGCGACAAGTCGGCTCCCGCAGCGATAGTGGTTCCACCGTGCGGCGGCTGCCGGGTCGCCGGTCAGGGAGGAGCTGGCCGTGAGCCGGGCTGGTGGCAGCGCCGGCCAGGTCTGACACCGCGTCCCTCTGCACCTCACGACCGGCCACGGGCGCGTCTCGTGAGGGTCCCGGCCTCGTTGCAGCGGGAGTGCACGGTGTGCTGCCCGACCTTTGCCGTTAGCAGCCCCCGCGCAACGTGACAGCGGTGCGGACGGACCTACGCACCGGGCCACGAAGGGCTGTTACGCCGGTTTCACGGCCATGAACCTGGGCGGTACGAAAGCTTCCATTGCACCCAGGGCTTCCCGCCACCCGGCTGGACCTGACCCCTGACAGGCAGAAGACCAGTCCCCCACCTGGAAGACGGCAGGGCTGAGCCCCGCGGGGCCTGCCCCAGCCTGGAGGCTCCCCCGCCCCGAGAATGGACCCTTGGCCCCACCGCGGCCGGTGGTGACATCCCGCTGTGTGCGCGGCGGCGAGTCACTTGTGGATACTTCAGGAAAGACGTGTGGAGTCTGACCTTTTCCAGGAACGGCGGAGAGGAGCAGAGGGAGACTCATTTCATATGCTCATGACTTTTTTAAAAAGTTTTTATTTATTTAAAAATAAATTTTTATTTATTTACTTAAATAACTCTACGCTTGATGTGGGGCCCAAATTCACAGCCCCGAGATCAAGAGTTTGCACATCCTACTGACCGAGCTGGCCGGGCGCTCCACCAGGAAGTCTCGTTTCAAAGGAAGAACGTCAGCTGATAATGTAGGAGAGTGACGAGCTAGACAATGACCATTCTGCACCCCCCGAGTCTGGCAAGGGTGACCAATGGCTGCCTAAGCCACCAACTACTGGTGGGCAACAGGAAATTCACATTTTGCCATTTTTTCCCCTTGTAAAATGTTCTTAAATCTGGTGAACAATTTCCCTCACAAATGACAAAGGTAAAAATGTACCTGTCCTGTGGAGAGGTCTGGTGGCTTTGATCTTAGACCTGCTGGTCCTGATTACGTCCCCGGGTGCCACTGAGAGAGGCTCAGGCATCACCACGTGGCGCTGCTCCCAGAGGGTTTACCCCGAGGCTCACAGACGCATGCATCCAGGATTCGAGGTAACGCTTGGCCGTGACTCTTCACAAGTCCAGCACCATGAACTTTTTTAAGAAGCAGAGAAGTGTTCGACCCTAAAGGAGGAATGGAAAGGAGAGGTGACGTTTGGACCTCGGTTGTATTCTTTTTTTTTTTAAATTATTATCAACATACAATGTGTTGTTTCAGGAGTGCGGTCTGTGAGTCATCAGGCTACACACTTCCCAGCACTCCCCACAACACACACCCTCCCGATGTCCATAACCCAACCACCCTCTCCCTCCCCCACGCTCCCCCCAGCAACTCTGTTTGTCTCCCTCTCTGGTTTCCTCTGTTCCTTTTGTATTCTTGGTGGTGGGGACAAGCAGCTCTAGAAAACTCACTTCAGAACCAGGGCAGCGTCAGGCTGGGCGGTCCGCCAGCCTCTGGCACCCCCGCGCGCCCGGCTGTCCGCGGTGATGACACTGCCGGGGGCCCCAGAGAACGTTATTCTCGGGAGACGCGGGCCGAGGCTCTAGGAGTGTCCTGCTGTGCGTGTTTGCAGACGAGTCCAGCACAGCACACGGGCGAGCGTGAACGCACGGGCACGGACATACGAAAAGGAGAAAAGGCAAGCTTGGCCACCAAAAGCACAGGAGGAGGAATGTGACAAAGTAAAATGGGAGGAGTGGCCCATCATGAATGACTTTCTAGAAGGAACACTTTTTATTTTTATTTTTTAAAGATTATTTATGTATTTATTTGACAGGCAGAGATCACAAGCAAGCAGAGAGAGGAGGAAGCGGGCTCCCCGCTGAGCAGAGAGCCCGATGCGGGACTCGATCCCAGGACCCTGAGATCATGACCTGAGCCGAAGGCAGAGGCTTTAACCCACTGAGCCACCCAGGTGCCCCTAGAAAGACACTTTTTAAAACACTCCTGATCATTTTCACTCTGGCCCAGGCTGAAGGCTGTCCTGGCTTTGTGTCCGGCTCTGCCGCTCCTCAGGGCAGGGCCTTGGCGAGGTCCCCGCTGGAGCACACGGGGTGGGGGCACGGGAGCGGCACAGCACTTTGGGGGTAGGCAATCTTCAGGGAAAGGGTGGGAAAGCGTTGTCTTGATAACCCGTGAAGGTCAGGGGCTCATACATCCTTGTTTGGACACGCTCAAGGTCAAACCTGCTGGGCCGTGGCGGCCTGCGGGCACACACAGGACATTGTTTCCCGAGCCCGTGCGGCCCTCGCTGTGTCTGACACCACCTTGCACCCTCGCAGCCCCCGAAGCCGGGCCCCATTTCCCTTTCATCATCTTATCGCGCAAACATAATTTTTCATCATTTATCCAGCTGAGCTCAAGATAAGCGTTCCTTTCTGGTGACCTCGACCCCGCGGTGGCCAGCTCCCTCCTGCCAGCATCGTCCACACAGCACAGGGCAGAGAACCTCAAGGGTGGGAAAAAGGGAAGCGCGGCTCCCCAGACTCAGACCACTCGGAGAAAACCCGTGTTCTCCTGATGGTCGGTAACTGTCCGGATCGCACAGCGAGCCGCTGTCCCCAGGACGTGTCTCTGACCAGCTCCAGACAACCCCAAAGCCAATCCCTTGGCTGGTGGTGTTCTCGGCCCTTGGGCCCCCGACTACCTGCGGGGGTCCCACCTCCAGGGACTGTGTCTGCGCTGCCCTGACCCCGGCCCCCGTGGGTTCCTGGGCGCCAGAGGCCGAGCTGCCCTCTCCCCCGCGTGTCTCCGAAACGCCCCCCTCGCTGCGGCAGCTGTGCTGGCCCGGGTGCGGCCGCCTGGCCGGGAAGGTCACAGGAACCCGCTAACGGCCCGTCCTCTGTCCCCAACATGCCCACCTGCCCAACCAGAGCCAGGCTTCGTCTGTCAACGTTTTTGAAACCCAGCTTCAGGCACTTAGTCTCCTCAATGATCCTCTGATGGTTTTGCTGTCACTGACCAAAGCCCACATCCTTGGCGTGGAGACGGGGGCCCCTGGGGCCCACGTGCACCGTGGGCCTGCCACGTCCAGGGCCAGGCCACAGCAGGGCTCTGTGCTCGGGCAGCCGTGCTGGGAGGCCCGCCCCCCCGCTCAGCTCCTCCCGGGGGCAGCTCTCCGTCGCTGTCCCTCGGGCATGGCTGGCTGCTCGCCTCACACGTCTGGGGCACTGTCACCACGGGGCCTGCTGCTCAGACTTCAGGCCCCCAGGGAGCGCAGAACCGGACCAGGGACCAACAATCCGCACTCTCTGACGGACCACCATCGCCGAGGCTCAGAGCGGATGTCAGCCCCGCCTCCCCCCAGGCCACGGGAACAAACATGCCTGCAGGAAGCAAGTCTGTGCGGGGCACGGAGCTCCCAGGGGAAACGTGCACAGCCGCACCCGCCACAGCCTGCGTTAGGCGCCGGGAGCGGGCGCCGTGTGCGCTCTGGCATCCGGGTCAGGGCATCCAGACAAGGAACAAGCTCAAGCGAAGGACTTCAGGGGCCCCGCGGGAGGTCGAGAGTCAGGCCGGGGCGCTCTGCGGGGCTCAGGGCCTGGCATGTTGCCCCGCTCGCAGCCTTCCCTGCGGAAGACAGAACCACTCGCTGTTCCAGCAGAGGCGCTCCTTGAGGGACTGAGGCCCGCGAGAGCCCCGCAGGGCAGCCAGGCCCCGACGCTGTGCGACTGCTCAGGGACCGAGACCCCGAGAACCCCAGAGAGCGGGTGACTTCCGCCTTTCGCGGGGAGGCTCTGGCGACCGGGGCGCGGCGATGGGTTCACGCGGCTCCCACTGACGTGCAGAGGACCAGTCAGTCAGTGGCCGGGGCAGAGCCAGGCCAACCCTGCCCCGACGCAGACCAGTTACCGCCTGCGACCCGCGTCTCCCGCTGCCCCGCAGAGAAGGAACAGAAGTTGAACGTGCGTGAATGGGAAACAGCGCAAAAACCCAAGTGAAGGGACCATGCCAGAGTTCCATCAGGGTTCGTTACCGACTTGGTAATTAGACCAGTTCTTAGGAAACGGTCATTTAGGGAAAAGGGATATGATGCTGCAAGTTTCTCTCACGTGGCTCCTGGCCTCGCTGCTGACCGGCAACTGGCCGCGGAGACAAAGCACGAGTGTGATCCGAGGGTCAGGGCGGGAAGGGTGCTGGTGCCACGAGCGCACGGGGCGTCTGGATCCTTCCCAGCCCCTGCACGAGCGCTCAACTCTTGGTGACTGGTGCCCAAGGCCACCCAGCCCACATGTGGGCTTTGATCCCGAGGCACTGACCGTGGCTCAGCGATCAGGAAGGAACCGGATCTCCCCTCCATCCACCCCACTCCTCCTGCTAAGCCGGTGCCCCAAGTCCAAGCAAACCACAAAAACCCTATCGCTGTTTACACAGTAAGACCTGACTAGTTTTTTGTTTTTTGTTTTTACAAAAGAGGCAGAGGTTATTTGCTTAATTATTTTTGTGAAAAAGCATTAGGCTATTTTAAAACTTTGAAGGATGAGTTCTGCATTATGAATGTCTTAAAATTCTTTTAAAATAATTTAAGACTTACAGAGAAGTTGTTAAGAATATACTTTGTATAAACTTCACCCAGATCCACTACTGGTTAACATTTTGCCTCCTATACTTTATCTGGGTCTTTGGGCAAAGAGGGAGGGGAGGGGTGAGCGGGGACTGTACCGTTTAGGTGTAGCCCAAGCCACAGGCTAGGCAGACTTCCCTAAACTGGAAAGATAAGATGTGCAACCAGCAAACCTGTTTCAAAATAAACCTTCACTGGCATTCTAAATAAAATATAAAAAATTACTTTATTCATACATTTTAATACATTAAAAAGTTTGTTCCTTATTCTGTTTTAGAGATGAAATCCCCTAGGACATTTGACTCCTGATCTCAGGGTCATGAGTCCAAGCCCCAGGCTGGATGCAGAGATTACTTTAAAGGGAAAAAAAGAAGAAGTCCCTAAAAGACAAGGTCTTTTCACAAATTCTGTCAATACCATAGCAGTTCTCAACCTGCATCACAAGCCGCCCCCAAATTTCCATATATACCAAGCACTGGGGCCAGTATTTTCCAGATGCAGAGTATTACTGTAATATATCTTACTTTTTTAAGATAAATTTTGTTATACATGGGATATAATAAACCATAATAGTTTAGGGTTAAGTTTTACTTTATCTTTTTTTTAAGGATTTTATTTGTCAGAGATGGAGTACAAGCAGGGGCAGAGGGAGAGGGAGAAGCAGGGAGCCTGACAGGACTTGATCCAGGACCCGGGGGGCTGTGCATGACCTGAGCCGAAGGCAGCTGCTTCACGGAGCCACCCAGGCGCCCCTACCGTAATACATTTTGAAAACCCGCACATTTACAAGCCAGCCTGAGTTCACAGTAGCTTTTGGTCAAGATACACTTACTGACAGCAAACTAACGTGATAACCCGTGACAGTTTGCTGCTAAAAAGGGCTTTTACACTGAAAAAGGAGAAATTAATGGATGGCCTGCCATATAACAGACTTGAACATCAGGAATTAAGTCACAATTTCATCCCATGGCAAAGAGACAGTTTTATTGTTTTAGTAACAAAAGACGATATAAAAAGAGGATTCAGTTGACACAAGTTTATCTTCTGCAAAAAGTCAGCCTGCGCAGCCACGCCCCCCACTAGGTAAGGGCCACGTCGGGGACAGGGGGACTGTTCTTCTCAGTCTTAGCGGCTGCCCCCGCCGTGAACGGCCTGCGGGCAGGTCTGCGGGTCGTCGAGGAAGCAGGAGCTTGCGCCGAGCGCAGGTTGACGGTGTCGGTAAGCACGTGGTCTCACTCGACTGACGCACTTTTCTTCCGAGCCTGACCCCGGGACGCAGGCGGCTGTGCTGAGCCCCAGCGGAGGCGGGCACCTGCTCAGCCCTGCTGGCTCCCCGCCCGCAGGGAAAGTGCAGGCTCCGGGCTGGTGTGCGCTGTTCCCTGTGGACGCGGCGCGGGACGGCTGGCTGCGGGGCCGACGAGCTGGGAGAGGCCGGCGGGCCGCTGTTCGCGCTCCTTGTGCGCTCAAGACTTACATCGTTGGACGCACACGGAGACGCTGCCAACGTCACGTGGTCATTTCCAAACACACGCTGCTGTCGGCTCACGTACAGATGGTGTCTGAAAGCCTGTGACAAAGGGGGTTTCCAGGGGAGCGGCCTCCCTCGGGCCAGCGCGCCACCCACTGGGCACGTGCCGATGCTCCAGAAAAGACTATTCCGTGCACACGTTCTGATAACTTTTCAATAACCAAAGGGGACACTTAACTCAAGTTCGCAGCATTTAAGACAGAGAAGCCAGTTCTCAGAGCTGGAGGAGGACAGACGTTCCTTGGTCATGACTGACTTTGCACAGACTTAGCCAGAGACGCTGTACTCATGAGGTGTGTCTGTCGCTGGAGGAACGTTCGCTGCTCGCAGGCGGCAGTGCTGTCCCAGTCACTTACTCCTCCCAGGACCTCGCCCAGAGGCCCACCCGTCCAGTGTCTGACAGCTCTCCGGTGCCATCCGAGCTGTCGAGTAAAGCGCAGCGTGTATGGGACGGGCACACACGGGATGGACACACACGGGATGGACACACGTGGGACGTGCCCCCGCACGTGGGAACCGCGGCCCAGCGCCGGCAGGAAGCTCCCGTCCACACCGCGCAGGACAGGCGTCCGCAAGGCTTCGGGCAACCGCTCACCCTCCCCACGTGCTTGCGTTCCCAACAGTGAAATAATCCATGAGGTATCAGCGACCACATTTAACGGTTTTTGGACTTTAAATCAGTCCATCAAAAAGATAAAATACCCATCCATTTCTTTATCACTGCAGCGTCTAGCGGACCATCTATTAAAAATAAGGCCACCACAGGGGCGCCTGGGTGGCTCGGTGGGTTAAGCCTCTGCCTTTGGCTCAGGTCGTGATCCCAGGGTCCTGGGATCGAGCTTCGGGCTCTCTGCTCAGTGGGGAGCCTGCTTCCCCCTCTCCCTACTTGTGATCTCTGTCAAATAAATAAATAAAAATCTTAAAAAAAAAAAAAAAAAGGCCACCACACACGTGATCACACGCGCAACCCGCCCTGTCTCTACTGGAGGACATGCCCGTGGCCGCCTGTCCTGCCCTCCCCACTCTGGAAAGATTCGTGAGAACGTTTAAAACAGAAACACAGTACGACCTTGAATTTACCGGAAACGCAGGATCTCAAGCACAGCAGCCTGTGGCAGAGCCCCACCACCTGCACACGCGGTCAGCGGCGTATCGAGCCTTCTGGGCTTAAAAAGGGCGTCTTCAGAGAAATGAGCACGCCGCTCCTCTCCGCTTCGGGACTACATGGTCAGGGAAGCCTTGCCCTGCAGAGCCTTGGCGGAGAGGTCCGCCCTCGCCCTCAGCCGGCCGGCCTCGCTCGTGCTCGCCGGCGCGCCCCTCAGCAGGAAGTGGCCGATGAAGAGCTTCAGACCTTCTCTCAGCAAGCCCAGCTTCGGGTTGTCGCTCACTCTGCGAGGGGCGCAGAAGCGGGTGTCAGCGAGGAGCCAGCCCCCCCCCCCCGGCCCGCGGCTCCCGGGAACCTCCCACCCGGGAACCTCCCACCGGGAGACGCGACCCAATGGCTTTTGAAGGCAGAATTCTCAACCAAGAGCTAACGGCGCACTCGGCGCATTAGAGACCGTCACTGCCGGCTGTCAGGCAGGCTTCACGTTCCCCAAGTCGAACGTAGAAGGAACCAGCTTCAAATAAGGCACTAAGCTGCATGTCATGTATAACAAGCTTGCTTTTTCGAAGTCAACGTAAGTGAAAATAATTTCCTTCATCTCTTCTCCACGTCTTAACAAAACAAGCTGAGAACATACCTTGCAAAAATTGAACCAAGGTCTTCAACTTCTGTTTCCATTAACACAATATATAATACTTTTCGTAAAAAGTGGACTCTGGGTTTATCCAGTTCGCTGAATTCAACTACCTAATTAGAGTCAGGACAGAGAAAACAAATTACATTTAATCAACTTTTTCAGTAATTTCAAAAAGTAGGGGCGTCTGGGCGGCTCAGAGGGTTAAAGCCTCTGCCTTCGTTCGACTTGGGTCATGATCTCAGGGTCCTGATATCAAGCCCCGCATCGGGCTCTCTGCTCAGCGGGGAGCCTGCTTCCCCCCCCCCACCTCTCTGCCTACTTGTGATCTCTGTCAAATAAATAACAAAAAATCTCAATAATTTCAAAAAGTAGAGTAAAAACTCACCCACCCCTTTAAGTAAGGCTATTTCCAGCTACAGAAGATGGAAGGGCTATGGGCGAGGGCATGGGGCCACGGCCTCTGAGCCCTGCTGGCAGGGGCATGCATGGCCCTGTCCAGAGCAACCTTCCCTGGACGGAGTTTCCGTGAATCAAGAATTTAATTCTAGAATTGAAACATACACATCTCTAAGCCTTAAAGAAACTACACCCTAATTAAAACCATACATAGAAAATTTGGATCTAGGAGAAAATCACTCATATAATATATACTCCCTAAGAATCTCATATAAATTTTGGTACACTTACACAGTGGACTACAGAAGTGCTAAAAATCAGAGAAGAGAATCCCATATTTTAACGCGGCTGTGTTTCAGGTTCGTGCTGACTTACTGAACCGTGAGGGGCTATCTGGAGCGTGGGGCTAGGAGGCTGCCATCCCCCCGGAGGGGGACCGTGTGTGAAGTAAGAGGAAGGGCCATCTGCGGGAAGAGTTCCAAAGCCTGCCTGCGGGCCAGAGAGGCCCCTGTGAACGGCGGGTGGTGGGAGAGCGGAGCGAGGACCCTGGGACAAGCTTCAAGGACAGCTCCGGGTTCTAATGAACCTGGGGAATGACTGTACCCTCTTCGGTTCAGAGCTCAAAACCTGAGTGAACTGAGGGCAAGATCTAGCCGCGACGAGAAGGCAGCCCCTCCACGCTTTACAGTGTTCCCGTGTTTGCACCATGGCGTAAAGCTCAGTGGCCCAAACCTAGTCCCACACCCCGGAGAGGCACACAGTGACCCCACGTCAGCGCCCTGGTGGACGGCCACATGAGCACAAGCGGGAGATGGCGCCTGCAGTCCGTCTGCGGGTCAGGGAGTAAGAGGCACAGAAGCCCAGGCCTGTGCACTCTCTGGCCCTCAGGTTCCTCACTGTCCCTGTTTTTATGCCCAGGCCGTGGTGGTCCCACTGTCCAGGCCTGGCGGCCACCTCTGACCCCACATGCTCTGCCTCAGTTCCCCTGTCCACTCCAGACCAACGGCACAGCACGTGCACCTCACTGGCTCCGACGTGACGCAGAAACATGGCAGGGCTGGGGGGCGGGGCCGGGGCGCCCCCCCATGGAGGGAGAGGTGGCCACGGAGTCCCCGCACCGCAGCTCGCCTGCTCCTATGCCTCCCCGTCCTCCTCCCCGCTCAGCAGCAGCCGGTGGGGGATTTAGAACTAGGACCTGCACATGAACCCAAAGTGCAAGTGAGATTCTCAGAATGAGCAAGACAACGGTACCCCTGCCTCGTTCACGAGGTCCACCTACACTGCAGCCACTCTGGCCACTTTCTAGGACGGCCAGGACGTGATAAACACACGTCCCCGATGAGTCAGAACCTACGGTCATGCTGGATGTGATCGATCTCGCTACCGTTTCATCGCTTTTAACACTTTCCTCCAAGATACAAACCTTTAAAATAGAAAGCGGAAGTGATTTCGTCTTCAACAAGTGGGCTACCAGGTGAACCAAATTAGAGAAATTAGTGGCTGGCAAATTTTCTAAATTCCGAAATTTATCCCATATGCTGAACTGGAAAGTCATCTGACGGGGAAAAAAAAAAAAAAGAAGAGTTACAATGCAGGCCGCTGTTGGAACAAGTCGCCAAGACATAATCCCGACGCCTTCTACCGCTCATTTCCTCGGAGTGGGGTCCGAGTCAGGACGAGCCCGGAGCAACGTGGCCTCCTTCCCTGCACACACCCTCTCCTGCCCCGCCACAGTAGCTGCCTCCTGCTGTGGGTTTTCCCCTCCAATCGGCAGAAGTGCTGAGAAAGATCAGAGAAGGCTGGTGCCATCTAAGATCAAAAAGGCACTCCCCCGGGGACACAGGCTGCATGACACACTCCTCTGAGACAGGAAAAGGGGGCCTGGCCCTCCTTTGCCCCGTCACTCGGCCTCCATGACACCCACCTGCTCTCCCTGAGAGCGTGCCTGGCTGCGGGCATGGGCCCTGGAATTGTCCCCCTGCGCATGGCAACTTGGCCCAGGCTGAACTCGAGTGCACTCGGAGTGCTCATTCCGGGTGGGCCGAGCCAGATGATGTCCAGGAAGACAGTGGAGCACAGGTGACTGGCGGGCTGCTAGTGGGCTTACCTGGAACCTTCTCTGGTATTCACAGAACTTGCCAGCCAGGAATGCATAGAAAGGGTTGTAGGTTTTCTCTTGAAGGCAGCAATCCATGAGAACATGAATGATCTCCCGCTCCTGCTGGTCCTTCAGCCCCAGCCTGTGAAACAGAGACGGCAAGGAGTAATCTCTCAGGAGAGCACACCCTGCCTGGCAGTCTGGTTCAAAGGGAAGGGAGGAGAGGCGAGGGAGTCACAAGACAGGTGCCGTGGGCAGGCCTGTCCTCGTGCCCGCGTACTCTGCATTTGAAGCCCATAAAGGAAAATTAGCATCAGATTTGTTGAGAAGTATTTTGTGAAGTTACACAGGTACTTTCAAAATCTTTTTACATTAGGGGCGCCTGGGTGGCTCCGTGGGTTAAAGCCTCTGCCTTCGGCTCAGGTCATGGTCCCAGAGTGTTGGATCGAGCCCCGCATCGGGCTCTCTGCTCCGCGGGGAGTTTACTTTCCTTCCTCTCTCTCTGCCTGCCCCTCTGCCTACTTGTGATCTCTGTCTGTCAAATGAATAAAATCTTAAAAAAAAAAAAAATCTTTTTACAATTACAGAAACTATACCAGAAGTTTTTGATTTAGAAGTAATCAGAAACACAGCCTCAATATGAGGATTTTAAGTAAATTTATAACCACCCACAGACATTGTGACTGACCAGTTGGTCAGCTGAGACTTTTAATCAAAATATACTATAAAATGTTCCAATTTAGAACCACCAGTGGCCAGTGCAGGAGCAAAACTGGACCCAGGGCAGGAGGGGAGAGAGGACAGGCCAGCTGCCCCGAGCAGCATCTGACCAGACCCTCCGTAAAACCAACTGTGCTGATTTCTTCGACAACATCTGATCAAAGTGTCTGCACTAATGCTTACTTCAGAAGCTTCTCAAACGCATCCAAGAAATCTTCACTAGTCATTATTGTACAGAAAATGTTCCTCCTGACATCGGTGTTCATTCTCTGCTTTCGGGCGAGTTCTAGTATCTTCCCACTAACCTGAAAGAGGAGCAATTAAGATCACATCGATGTCTCAAGGAGAAGTTACCCTGGTTTCCTGCGGTTGCCAGGTCTCTAAAAGATAACACGTACGCCTCCCTGGCTTATACTGAGGATTCATTCTGAGTTACGGAAATACGTTTCTGTGTGAACGCTACACTCTTACTCTTGGGTGCGCTCCCACAAGAGAAAACCAGAGCGAGACACAAAGCGCGCCACAGGAGACAGCCGCCTGACTCGGGGGAGCCTCTCCGGGGCAGCGCGGCCCGTCGGTCCAGGCAATACCAGCACGTATCAGAGAGCAGGCCACAGCCAGAAGAGCCAGGACGACAAGGTGTGTCATGGGATCCTGAGACCACAGAGAGTGATCACGGGAAAACGAAGGAATATAGGAACTTTAGTTAATAATCAAATACCAAGAAATATGAAGCCTCCTGACAATCTGAAAACCCAGTCTAACGGACGGGAAGCCGCACCTCGCGGGAACACCTGTCCCTCAGGTCTGGCGTCTGCAACCCGAGGGTTCGGATTTTCCCAGGCTCCCCTGTTCCATTCAGCTTTTAAGTCCTTTACGTAAACTATTTTGGGACTTAAAAAAACTGTTAAAAAGAAACCACAGAAACTGAGTGAAATTATACCACAGAACAGTAACAACTTCTGCAGATCTCTGAGCAAACCCAGGCCGTTCCGTCTCATAACCACGAAACCTATCGCGGACACCCGCAGGGCACCAGGGGACAGCGCAGGGCTCTCATACCGTCCCCGAGGGCGGCTTCTCTGCGATCTTCTGTTGACTGTTGTCAATCATAGGGGCCCCACTCCACGCGGACCCCACGATCCACCAGCGGCCGGTCCGCTCGGCGTTCAGGATGCCGTCCCAGGAGATGCGGAGCTGAGTTTCGGCGCCTGAGCCGGCGCCGCGCACCTGAGAGAAAGGAGCCGGTGAGACACTGCGGGCGGCTCGCAGTCCGCACTGTCGCCGCCTCGGGCGTTTTCTCCTCCTGACCGCGAGCACCGTGCCGGTCACTGACAACCGGGGCAGCTGACCAGTTTGGAATCATGCCAAAGGCAGAGGTGAACTCAGCGCCTCCGCCTGAGGGCTGTGGGTCTAGCACCCCGAACGCTGCTGTCTTCGGAAAGCTGTCTCTCCCGGCAGAGGCTCGGATGCAGACCCCAAGGAAAGCCGCACGGAGCTGGTGGTAAGAACCTGCCCAGGAGTGCCTGGGGCTTGCAGAGCCAACGATTTGAGACCTGCCCAGAGCCAGGGCTGAAGGACTCCCTGCCAAGGGATGTCAGTGGGTCTCAGCTGCGGCCCCACATCAGGAGTATCTGGGGAGCCTCAACAGGTGGGCCCCCCCCACCCCCACGCTGACTTCATCAGTCTGGGTGGGACCCTGGCCTGAGCCCTCTTTCTTTTTTTTTTAAAGGAAGAATGAGAGAAGTTAGGAGAGTTGAAGTTTTATTTTGTTTTTTTTTAAAGATTTTATTTATTTATTTGACAGACAGAGATCACAAGTAGGCAGAGAGGCAGGCAGCGAGAGAGGAGGAAGCAGGCTCCCTGCCGAGCAGAGAGCCTGATGCGGGGCTCGATCCCACGACCTTGGGACCATGACCTGAGCTGAAGGCAGAGGCTTTAACCCTCTGAGCCCCCCAGGCGCCCCCTGAGCCCTCTTTCAAAGCGATCAGAGTTTTCAATGGTGCGGCTGAGTCGAGCACCACAGACTCAGTGCTGGGGACGCTGCAGCTCATAGGGACGGCCCCGCATCCGGCCCACTTGGAGGGTCTAACCACAGAAATGTGACACGTCTTCCCAGTATCTTGGGACTCCTTCCCCCTGACCTTTTTAAAAAGATTATTTAAAAAAATTTTTTTAATTTATTTGTTTGACAGAGAGAGAGATCACAAGTAGGCAGAAAAGCAGGGAGAGAGAGAAGAGGAGGCAGGCTCCCTGCTGAGCAGAGAGCCCGATGTGGGGCTCGATCCAGGACCCTGAGATCATGACCCGAGCCGAAGGCAGAGGGTTACTGAGCCACCCAGGTGCCCCTAAAAAGATTTTTTTAACAAAGAGAGAAGCAGCAAGAGAGGGAGCACAAGCAGGGGGAGTGGGAGAATGAGAAGCAGACTCCCCACCAAGCAGGGAACCTGATGTGGGGCTCGATCCCAGGACCCTGGGATCATGACCCGAGCTGAAGGCAGACGCTTAACCCACTGAGCCACCCAGGTGCCCCAGAACTCTTTTTAAAAAAGGATTTATTTACGTAAGAGGGAGAGAGTACAGGCACCAGCAGGGGGAGGGGCGGAGGGGCAGAGGGACAGAGACTCTGAAGCCAACTCCAACTGCCCCAAGCATGGGGCCTGACACCAGGCGTGATCTCACCACCCCGAGATGGCGACCTGAGCTGCAATCAGGAGTCAGCTGCTCAACTGACAGAGCCCCCCAAGCACCCCTCTTGGAATGATTATTAACCAGACATGGCACTTGACTTCTAGCTCCGACTGCCTTCACAGTTTCACAACGAGCCCAAGTGGACAGGGGAGCTCACCGGGAACACGGGGGCAGCTCCGTCGCTCAAGCCTCTGACTTCAGCTCAGGTCATGATCCCAGGGTCCTGGGATCGAGCCCCGAATCAGCTCCCTGCTCAGCGGGAAGCCTGCTTCCTCCTCTACCCTGCCCCCTGCTCGTTCTCTAATAAATAAAATCTTGAAAAAAGAAAAGAGCCTCACCAACGCTCTCTGTAACTTCCTGAGCTTCTCCACAGGCTCAGGGTCATAGCCCGGGATCTTCCGCACGTCATTGTTCTTCAGCGCCAACATGGTCTCCAGCATAAACCGAACCTTTAAGGAAACAAAACGGAAGAAACCACAGTTTCACAGAACCCGAACAACAGACCCTCTATTCTGGGAAGAGCCACGTCGGCCGCACACAGGGTCACTGCTGCTGACGGTAAACCGGTGATGGTTTTCTGGGGAGACAGCTGCCAGCGTGCACCTCTTGCTCAGGACCACATCTCAGTACGACTCTACCACCTGGCCTCCGCCGGGACTCTGAGCATCCCAAGATCTGACATCTTCTCCTCCGCCCCCATCACCTCTGACCCACTCCCGGTGCCCATCACGCCCCCGCGGTCTTAGTTCCACTGTATTTCAACTTCTTCCCCATTCCTGCACTTCTTACCTTTTTAACTTTCAAAACTGAAAACATCCTAATTAGGAAAAGTTGCAAGAACGATAAAAAAGAATTTCTGCATAGCCCCCTCTGAGCTTCTCCCCACCACCACCTACTTACTGCTACCTAACTTGCGCGCTGCAAAGCTCCCGTTTAAAGCGTTAGTCGGAGTGTGCAGCTGCCCTGATCAATGTCGGAAAACCTTCATCGTCCCCAGGAAGAAACTCCACGCCCACCACGGGCACTCCCATCTCCCCAGTCCCCATCCCCAGGCAACAGAGGCTCCTTCCTGCCTCTGCTGTCTTCTGAGTTTTAAACTTGGCCTCAGAGCATTCAACCCAGGAACAAGTGCTTCCTTGGGACACTCTGGGACCAGGCTCCAGGAGCCTCGCCCTGCTCTCCCTCCCCTAAATAACGCAGCTGAACGCCAGCGCTCTGTCTGCTCCCCACTGGACCCCAGCAACTCCCCAGCCTGCGCAGCTCCTAGGATTGCGCCCCTTTGTGGCTGACCCCAGCACCTCATTTCAGGATTCCGAAGCAATCTGTCTTTCCTCCTGAGTCTGTCTCATTCTACTGTCCTGCCACCCACCAGGGGTAACCCTGGTCCTTCCTGTCCTTCACACTGCCTTTCCCGCCAGCCTATGCCATCTGCTCACTCCTACCTCCTAACCCCACAGCCACTGCTGCTACACTGAGGCTCCCTGCCCGAGCGTGCGGTGGCCTCTCCCTGCCCGAGCGTGCGGTGGCCTCTCCCTGCCCGAGCGTGCGGTGGCCTCTCCCTGCCCGAGCGTGCGGTGGCCTCTCCCTGCCCGAGCGTGCGGTGGCCTCTCCCTGCCCGCCCTCCTCTCCCTCTTCTCGGTGTGCTCAAAGTACCGTGGAAACAGCATACATCCTTTACCTGGCTCAGAACCGTCTGTGCCTCTAGGATAAAATCCCAGGCCCCTGAAAGGGTTTACAAGGCCTCTTGAGGCCAGCCTCTGCCTGCCCCTCCTGCCCTGCTCCCCTGCAGGCTCCCAACACCAGTACTTCTCTCGTTTCTACAGTGACATCCTCTCCTCTCTTATAGGCTTCCCGCGGCTCGCCTGTGCCTCTCAAGCAACTGGCAGATGAGGTGGGAAGTACAATCAGCCCCCACTTCCTCGATGGGGAAACCAAGGCTTGGGAGACTCAGGGCCCATCGTTGTTAAGCAGCAGGGGGGAAATCCAAGAGCGCGGACGCCTGAGGCCCGTGCCATAGCCTTCCTCAGGAAAACGCTTTCTGAACGAATAAATGTTAAAGAAACTGATTCTTAAATTCACAGAATACCTGAGTCCTTAGAAGAAAAACAGTTCATTCGCATTCTGGTGATAAAGCCACAAAGCCTGATGAGGCAAAAAATAATGGGGATCGCGAAGATATTACATGTGATTTTACCCCAAACGCTTATTTTTACGCTCTGGTCAGCGTGCGGGCACGCGGGCACCCAGGGGCAGGTCAGACGTACCCGGGTCTGGTCCTGGAACTTGCCGCTGGCCGCACTGGCTTTGGCCTGGGCCTCCACGATCAGCTCCTTGAGTGACAGAGCATCATCTTTTCTCAACGAGAAGCCCACGGTCTTCAGCATTAATAGGGTCAGTTCAATATCTTTTTCTGTGAAAGTCCCAATAAGCTTTTTCAAAATGTCAAAAACCAGGCAAGCGTGCACCACGTGGAAGTTATACAAATGGGCGACGACGGTGAGCAGGTTCTCACACTCCTTCCCCTCGCCTCCACGCTTATAGGCGGCATCAAACCTCCTCGCCACGGCCTCCAGGAAGTGCGCACCCACCTGGACAAAGCAGAGAGAGTGTCACTGCAAACACGCAAAAATCAAACGTTAGCAAGCGCTTCGCGGGGATCCTTCTTCCTTCTTCAACAAAACTTAAATGTATGTTGAAAAACCCAGCGTTTTTTTAAGTTAACCCATAAAGCGTACACGCAGCAAGGCACAAAGTCCAACACGGCGTGAACGTTAAGCAGTGACGTCTGAACGGACAGCATGAGGCCACAGTGACCAACGGCACACGGCGACCTGCCGCGGCTCCCAGACCCCTAAGAACGTCCTCTGGTCTTTAAAATCAACAAGGTCTTGTTTTTGGCCAGCAGCCATTCTGGTGCCTTAAAAAACGAAAATCATGAAAACTGTCAACACACGTACAGCTCTAGAAACGTCCTGCAGTTCGCCACCCTCGTCCCTCTGGCCTGGAGGAGAGGCCAGAGGCAGGGGCTCAGTGCTGGCAGGGAGTGACGTCGGCGCACTGGCCACGGAATGAGCGCTGCAACGTGGACGAGGAACCGGAGGGATACACCCGCCGCCTCCTCCGACCACCGTCCTGTCCAGATACCACCTGCAGGGAAATCACAGCTCTGCAGACAGCAAGACGAACTCTGGCATAAAACGTACTCAGGTTTGTTTTCGATCACACGAGCAGAATAATTACGCTAACATTCGTCAAAACGCTACATTCCAGGTAATATCTTTAAAATAAAATATAACTTAGTACGACTTTTTTTTTTTTTTTAAGATTTTTTATTTATTTATTTGACAGACAGAGATCACAAGCAGGCAGAGAGGCAGGCAGAGAGAGGAGGAAGCAGGCTCCCTGCTGAGCAGAGAGCCCGACGTGGGGCTCGATCCCAGGACCCTGGGATCATGACCTGAGCTGAAGGCGGCGGCTTAACCCACTGAGCCACCCAGGCGCCCCTGACTTTTATTTTTTAACATGTTATTTTTTTCAGTAATCCGCACACCTGATACGGTGCTGGAACCCACAGCCCCGAGATGATGAGTTGCACGCCCCACTGACGGAGCCAGCCAGACCCCTCCCTACTTGGGGTAACACTGAAAAACAGGGAGAACATTCCTGTTGGTGAAGTTGCTGAAGAACATACATGAATTCGGGGCACTCGGGTGACTCCATCGTTAAGCGTCTGCCTTCAGCTCAGGCCATGATCTCAGGGTCCTGGAATCGAGTCCCATATTAGGCTCCCTGTTCAGTGGGGAGCCTGCTTCTCCGTCTGCCCCCACCCCCTGCTTGTGCTCTCTCTCTGATAAACGAATAAATAAAATCTTTAAAAAGAAAAAAAAGGTACATTAATTCCGACTTGGGAAATTTAACACAGATCTGTGCACACCTGATTTTTATTTCTAAACGACTCAGAACGGCTCAGTAACTGACAAATGGGGTTCCTAATAGATTCTCCTTCCGTGAATTCCCGTGAGGACGTTTTTCTCAGAGGGCTGCGGGAGGCGTGATGGCACCAGTCCCGAGGGCTCGTCACCCGCCGGGAGAAGTGCTAGTGCGCCTTATTAGCGAAGTATCGTGACAGCTTCCCACGGAACGAGTCATTTCAGGAGTCCTTCGGGCTCTTGGCGGAGGTGTGAACGAGAAGTAGGACCCGTAACCTCCGGTGTTCAAGTCCGTGAATCCCGGCATGTTGTGCGCGGGCAGGGCCCGCAGCACTGACCATCGCTCCGGCTACCGTCTCCGGAGAACCCTCTGCAGTACGGAGCAGCAGCGTGACGCGGGACGGCGGCTCCAGGGACGCTCCCTGACAACGGCAGTGGGCCCTGGCACTCCCGGGTCCCCTCCCGGTGGGACGGTGTCTGGTGACTCCGTTATACCTCACCACGAAGAGAAGGGACTCACGCTGTCTTATGTGAAAACGAAGACGGCTCTTAGAAAAACAGCTGCTTCGGAAGCGAGATTCTCCAAATCGCCAGCACAGATGTCAGGGAGGAGAGTCGTGCTGCCCTGAAAATTTGAGGCCCGAGTCTCTCTGTACTCCTCGCAGTGCCCAGAAGGTCCTGGAAGCTGCACCTTCCAAACCTAGCCCACGTGACTGCTGCTGGATGCCTTTCGGAAAGCCTGGTTCCAGAGGTCGTCTTCGGAGAGCGACGCAGCCCGCAGGGACGGGACAGGCGGGAGGAGGAGCGCCGTCCAACCGGAAAGCATCCTCCCGCACCAGGCAGAAGTTAGGACGACTGACCATCCTCGCCCCAGCACTTCCTCTCGGCCGCACCCCAGAACGCGCTCGCCGCCTGCAGACCGCGCCGAACCACCCTGCGCGGGAAGACACCGCTGCAGAGCTGCCAGGTGACGGTGGCCCCGTGGCAGCCCCAGGCAGCGTCTTCCCGGGGGCACACCGCTATCACCGCAGAACCTCTAGTGACATGAAGGACACGGAGCCCGGCCGGTCTGTGGCTGCTAGAGAGAGCCCCACGCAGGCCTGCTGTGCAAGACTCCAGGGTGTTCTGGGTGCTCCGGACCAAGACAACAAGGGGGGACAGCGTGTTGCCAACAGCTCCAGAGCGCTCTGCGGCTGCCTACCTGCCCTCGTGGCCCTGCTGGGACCTGCGAGGATGGGCAGAAGGGGGGCACCCGGGTGCAGACCTGCCCCAGGGGCCAGGCCGTTCGCCAGGCTTTGCTGCCAAGGCCCCTTCCTGGGACGAGGGCGATCAGAAGGCAAAGAAACCAAAACTGCCAGGAGAGATCCTGCCCCACAGAAAGCCCCAAAGGATCACTTAGTCCTTCTGAGTATGAATGTCATCCGGAACTATGAGACCCTACTCATCAATTGTCCTTTCATTCCCGGGCCTCAGTATGAACACGTGTGACCAGAGCAGTTTCCTCCAACAACCCTGGGACAGGCCACCCCGGGGGAATGGAACACTGCCTGGGAGGCTGGCACTCACCGTATGCAGTGACAGAAAAGGCCTTCCTATCAGAGCCAGAGTGGGCACCCCATGGCCTCCCTGGGGTGAACCCAGAAGCCAGCGAGCGAGGACAGAGCACGCGATGAGCGGGGCGGCGGCTCTCTGGTACCCGGCACCGTGCAGGTGCTCCCTGTGCGCTGCCGGAATGAGTCCCGACCAGGCCCCGCTTCACACACGAGGGCGTGGAAAGGTCCGGGCCCACCCAGAAGGGGCGCTGGTGGCTCCAGGCCTCGCCCCTGTCACGTGTCCCCCTCGCTGGCTTCAGTCTGGGTCTACCTGCCAGGCTGCTGGCCTCACTGAGGAAACACTGATCTCCACCCAGCACGGACACCGGTAGTAAGCCCGCACGTGGCACCGCGTTCAGAGAGTCCGAGACCAGTCCCTGTCGCAGTGGAATATGAAAAAAAGCCCGGAACCTGCGCGATACGTGGCCCCGGGCAGGGTGCCTACCTCGACCCCGACCGTGTGGTGAAGGATGCTGAGCACCAGCACGGGCTCCATCACCAGCCGGCTGGGCATGGCCGCGTCGGGCGTGCAGGCGCTTAGGAGGACGCCCGTCAGGGTGTCGTTCATGTCCTTCCTGCTGTGGGCCATGTACAGCTCCTCCAGCTGCCCGCTGATGGAGGCCACGCTCGGCTCGCTCAACCTGCAGACGGTGGTCAAAGCAGAGGAGCGGTGAGGCCTTACCCCGGGACGGATGCGTTCAGTTGATCTGCATCGACGGAAGTCATCGATACTCCTGCTGCCCCGTGTCACGCACACATCTAAACCACGAGCGGCTCTGATCTCGCCCTGGTAACCTAGCATGTACTGCGTGTCCTCGCACAGAATCCTCTGGAACCCTCTCTCTCCACCTGAAGCGCGGCCCCGGCGAAGCTCACGGAGGGCTGACTTGAAGAGCAACGGAGACCGTCAGGACGACACGCCACGGGCAGCCTCGTCCAGCGGCCCAGGCAGCGGCAGGGAAGCAGCCTTACTTAGCACATCAGACGTGCTGCTGGGAAAAGGCCAACGTCTCCACTTTTTGGTCTGTGGCCAGCACAAGTTTCTAGTTCCCACACGGAGAAAAGGTTGCCCCGTTGCCGGGTAGAGGGGAAGGGTGGGTAGGGTGCACCCGTGCCGACACTCAGCGCTCGCACAGCGTGTTGGGGGAGGGTCTAGGATGTACACTGTTCTGTTTTTGTCGTTTACTTTTTAGGGGTACTTGGGGGGCTCAGTTGGTTAAGTGTCTGCCTTCGACTCAGGTCATGATCCCATGGTTCTGGGTCTGAGCCCTGCACTGGGCTCCCTGCTCAGTGGGGGAATCTGCTTCTCCCTCTCCTTCTGCCCCTTACCCTGACTTGTGTGCACACACGTGCACTCCACTCCCTCTCTTAAATAAACAAATAAAATCTTAAAAAGTTAAAAGTGCACGTGGAAGTGAGTGCAGGGGGAGAAGCAGAGAGAGAGGAAGAGAGAATGTCAAGCTGACTCCCGCTGAGTGCAGACACAGATGTGGGGCTCCATCTCAGTACCCTGAGATCACGTTCTGAGCGGGAATCAAGAGCAGGGACGCTCAACCGACTGAGCCACCCAGGCGACCAGGAAACAGTGACCTGTTTTCATTAAAAACAAAGCACTGGGTGCGTGGGAGGCGCGGGTGGCAGGGTGGGGGAGGTGGGAGTTAAAGACTGGGTGTGACCACAAAGGCTAGCAGGAGAGCCACCTGGTGCTGGGGAGGGTCCCATCTGCACCGGGGGCAGGGGCCTGACGCTTCCTGCAGCAGAGAACGCACACGTGCGACCCAGAGGAATGAGCAAGGGGGCTGCAGGCCGCATTCCTGGGCCGGAGTGGCATGCGGGGGGAGGACAGGCCCTGCCGGCCCTTGTTCCTGGGACTTCTCAGAACAACCATGTGGGCACCTACATGGCTTTCGGACCCTGAAGGGTTCAAAGTACCAAGTGGAGAAGGTGGGCTTCCTGCTCTTCAGGGTACAGATCACAGAACAGAGAGGGGCAGACCAACCACCATGCCTCCCGCCCCCGTCGCTTACAGTCTAATTCCCGGGAAAGTTCCTGTAACTTTAGGAAACAGACGAGCTCCTGGCGAGGCTCGGGATGGCAATGGGCGCGTTACCTGTTGATCAGACCTTTGACGTGTTTCTGCAGTCTCTCCAGGCCCTCCTTTTTCTGACCACTCGCTGTTTCCTCAGCTTGCCTCACGTGAGGGGGGATGTACTTGCCCTCGTTTTCACAAAGACTCTGCTTGAAAAGACAGAATCACAAAATTTTACGTGAACACGTTCCTCTTCTCTGCTTGCTACGTTCACGTTTCCGTAGTAGAGCCCCAAGGACGGGGAGAAGCTGCAACGACCGACCGCCGAGGCTCACTCCCCCTCAGACATGTGCTGAGCGCCCTGGGGAGTCCCGAGTGTGCGGTCACTGCCGCCGTGACGGTCAGCGCCTTCCCCGCCCTGTGACTTCAGGCCCGGCCGCACCGGAGCCCGCCACTGTGCACGTGCCCAGGCTTCGCCCGCGACCGGCACAGCGGCACACACCCACCTCGATCCCGTGCATCACCAGTCTGGAGGGAGGGTGTCCTCAAGTGACTCCAAACTCGTCCAGAGCTAGCACGTGAGGACACGTGGCGGAATCGGTCCGTGGCTCACATCCCTAGCTCCGACCCACACTCCCTGGGCCCCCACGCGCCGGCTCTGGGGGGCAAACACGGCACGATCCACGCCTCGGGGAGTTACACGAGGCTGGGGAAACCACACTTATGCACCAGAAACCGCGGCTCTCGTGACCCCCATTAGCTCAGGCCGCATGTGAACAGACCTTCACTGGCTGGGAAAGCAGAGTCCGGACTCCGGAACCCTCCCTCTAGGAGAGGACCGCCCCCGGAGCGTCTGAGTGAGCAGACAACCACGCGGAAGGGACGAGGGAGAACCGAGTGGGGGGCGGGCGCACGGTCTCGGGGCAGACACAGCTGGAACAGCGAGGACGGGCGGGCGCCCGACGCTCCCCTCCAGGTGCCGGCTGAGGTGAACCGGAATAGCCCGGGGCCGCCCGGGAAGGCCTAGGCTGCTCTGTCCTGGCCTCTGACTCGATCTTCGGCGCACGACCCCACCCCAGGGAGCGCCAAGGCTGCAGACGTCCTCCCGGTACCTCAGCGGCCGGAACAGAGGGGCGGGGGAGTCCAAGCTGGGTCCGGACCCTGCGGCAGCCAACAGCCAACCAAGGAGAGTCCAGCTTCGGACAACCGGGGGGCCGGCCACCAGCTTTCTGGGGTGAAAAGATCTTTCAAGATGTTTTCTCCTGGAGCTGTTCATTGTGGGATTAAAAACGCAGAAACCCGACTGGCCGCACTCTGGCGGGACAACTGCCAATACCCCGCAGGCCGCCTCTGCCCCACTCTTGCCTCCCCCCTCCGTTCGGGAAGAAGCGCAGAGAACCGAGACCGACCTGGTCCGCTGCGTCCGGGTCCTCCGGGGCAGGCTCCCTCCGTCCCTCGGCGAAACGGACTCTCCTTTCGCGCCTCTCGCACGCGGCTCGCCCCTGCGCTGCTTTTTGCTCGTCGTCTGCGGCCGCTTCCTCGGTCTCTGCTCCCTCACCCTCGTGCTGCCCTTCGCCCGCGGTGCCGCTGTCGGGGAGCGTCTGCCCGGCGTCCTCGTCCTCCTCGTCGTCTTCGACCTCGTCCTCGTCGTCCTCGACCTCGTCCTCCTCGTCCTCGACCTCGTCCTCCTCCTCGTCCTCCGCACGGCCGCCTTCGCACCAGCCGCCCTTGTGTCCAGGCTCCAGGGCCCCCAGGAGGTAGTCGAGCCCGTCCCGGGCAAAGCTGAGCGGCACGGAGCTCCCGCCGCCCTTCCTCCGGCGCTTGTTCAAGCCGAGGCGCCGCTCCAGCTTCCGGATCTCCCGGTCCTCCTCCTCGTTGGCCGCCAGAAGTGCCCGTTTCCGAGCGGCAGCGGCGGCTGCAGAGGGCCTGGGGGTCCCGGGGAGGCCTCTGCGGGCCGGGGCGCCCTTGGCCCGGGGAGGCCGCAGCCCCTCCGGCGGCGGCGGGGCCCGACGAGGGGCCGGCCGGCCGCCCTCCCCCGCCGCCGCCGCCCGGGGGCCGCTCGTTCCCCCGGCTCCGGCTCCGCCGCCCGCACGCGGGCCCTGCGCGAGCCCCGCAGTCCTCCGCAGCCGGCGCGCCTTCCTCAGGTGCCGCTTCTCCCTCCTCAGCTCCCTGCGGCTTTTCCTCCCGCCCGGCCGCGCGCGTCCGCCCGTCGGGGGCCCCGCGGCGCCGCCGGGGATCTCGCCCTCGGAGCTCGCCTGCACGAACTCCTCCACCGCGAGCTTTAGCCGCTTCAGGGCCCCCTCGGTGCCGCCCCCCGGCCCGCGGCGCACCCCGCGCCCGTGCTGCCCGTGGGGTCCGCGCGCCCGCCCCCGGCGGCCGAGCCGGCGCGCCGCTCCAGCGCTCGCAGCCGCCGCCATTCCGGGCTGCTCCCAGCCGACTTCCGGCCGGGGCCGGACTTCCGGGCCGAGCGCGCGCCGAGCGGGGCAGGCCGGCGCCCCCTGCTGGCGGGAGCCGCGCAGCGCAGGGCACCGCGCGGGAACGACCGGCGCGCGCCCTCGGAGCCGCGTGGCGAGCTCGCGGCGAGGGGCCTCTCGGCGGCGCGCCCCAGGGCAGGGGCGCCTCCTCCGACGCGCTGGCGGCTCCCGCACGCGGAGGTGGAACCCTGGGGCTGTTTCCTGCATCTTACCGGGAAACTTCCGCCGAGCTTATTGTCCCGAGAGGTGCTCTGTCACTGGCCTCGGCCTCCGGGCGCGGTTTGTCCGTCCGCTCGCCTGCGGGGCCTCCGCGGCCGCCGGAGGCTGGAACCACGAGGGGTCCCGCCCGGAGCGGACGGACACTGAGGTCATCCCTCCGTTAGGAAGAGTAGGAGGAGGTTCCCCTGGGTTTCCCAGCGGGAAGTTGGGACGCGCCCGGGAAGGCCGCGGCCGCGGGAGCGGGGAGCTGAGGGCGGGCGCTCTGCTGGGCCCGGGGAGAAGGCCGCCCGCCGCGCCTCGTTTCCCGCTCCGCGGCCGCCGGAGGCCCGGCTTCCTGTGCGCTCGGAGACCAGCCCGGCCCGGGGGAGGCTCGCGGGAGCGCCCGGGGCCGCCGGCGAGCAGGACAGGGCAAGAGTCACAACCACATAAAGGTGGAGAACTCGGGGTTCTCAGCCGCCTGGGCTCCGGGGCTGGGCTCTGGGGCTGGGCTCCGGGGCTGGGCTCCGACCCTGGGCTCGCCGCCTGCCCGCTGCGTGACGGCCGGAGGCCCCGCTCGTCTGCAGACCGGGCTGTTGCGAGGGCGAGCGGTGTTTTACAAGATAACCTCCTCGTTCCGTTTTCATGGTGCAGTTTGCGCTGATCCCCTCTGGCTGTCCCCCAGGCCTCCGCCAGGCCCTCCGTTCTTGGTCGGCCCCATCCTCCTCCTTGTCTGACGCCGCTAGCGGTCTCCTTTCTCATCTTAATTGGGGGCTGTGGTGCTCCCCATGCCTACCTGCGAGGGCTTGTTCTCCTGGGCTACGGGCACTGGGAGTGTGTCGAAGGCTGAGGGTAGGAGCCTTCAGTGCAGAGAGACGCCGTGGTGTCGGCCGGTGCAGGTCACCAAGCTCCTAGAGACAAGTGTCAAGGGAGGCAGGGTCCCCCGGGGGCAGCTCTAGTCCTGGGGGTCTGGGGCTCAGGAGCAGGTGCATGGGGTGCTGGCCCACCGCGGCTTTCCGGGGTGCCTGCCTTCCCGGGCCCTGGCCGTGTGCAAGGGCGAAGCGAGAGCAGGGATGAGAAAGCTTGTCTCCGTGTCCTCACTTCCAGGCTTTGCTGGGCCCTGGCTTCTGCTGTCACGCCCTGGGGCTCCCGTCTCGTTGAATAATTTCTCGGATACTCACTGGGGAGAGGGAGGCAGAGACGCTTGTTTCTAACCCATTTTGACAGGACCCAAATGAATCAAATCCATTCACTGATACAGAGTCCGGGGGGGGGGGAAGGTTGGGCATGTCGTCACTTGAGCCGTTGTGTCCATGACCTCCCAGATCATCCAGCGTTTGTGAATCATTCTGAGCCCTGGGCTGTCCCTGGCTTCCTTATTGAGGAGGTTCTGTTCGGACGCCATGGATTCTAGGATTCCAGGAGGGACTGATGTGGGTAAATCTTGAAACTCTAAAGTGAGAGAGGCCTTTGGCATTTTTTCTGGCTGCTTCTCACTTGGAGGAGCTCTGTTCCAAACCTGCAAACCACCCCAGCCCCACTGGAAAGGAGGCTCTTCTTCCCCAGTGAGAGCAGCTGGGGGCAGGGCAAGCAGTGGCTTCACCATCTTCTTGCCAAGACAAGGAATGAAAGCGTAAAACCGTCCGTTAATGGCCCAGGGCCCATGCAACAAGGGCCCCAAGCAAGTGGTAGCAGCGGATCGGGGCGCGTGCAGAAAACGAGCTGGGTGCGGGGCAGGGCCAGGTGTGACAGGTTTGGCAGCCCCCGGGACCGCAAGGAAACCAGGGGCTTTAGGTAGAGCCTCGGGTCTCAGTGTTTGGTGGTGTGTGTGTGGGGTGACTTAAAGAGATTTGCATGGTGAAAAGCTCACCCACCCGCCTGCAGGGCTGCCGAGGTGGGTCCGAATGGAATGGCCAACAGAGGCTGCTGCACCAGACACTTGTCCCCCAGCCCGGAAAGAATTGCGGGTTGGGGCTTTGCCTGAGAGCTTTTTACACATAATAGCATGAATGATGTATTAAGAGTGATATGAGATACGACTTGAAGCCTGGCCTTTAACTGTGTCTTCGTCTGACTGTGACAGAACGCCACGGATGGGGCCCGAACGGCACACGTTGCCTCTTGCAGTGCCAGAGGCTGAAGGTCCAAGGTCGGGGTGCTGGTAGTCTTAGTGCCTTGTGAGACCCCCTAACTGGTCACCAATGACGTCTCACTCTGTCCTTACTTGGTGGAAGGATGAGGGAGGGCTTGGGGTCCCTTCTATTAGAGCTCTAATCCCAACCTGGGGCTCCACCCTCCCGCCCTACCGAGGCCTCCCGAGGTCCCCTTCCAGACACTACCACGCTGGGGGTGAGGACTTGAACATGTGAATTTGGGGGGGCTCAAGTATTCTGTCCATAACACTTAGGCTCACAAACTTTTTTTTGTTTCAATGCACATGTTGATTAAAAAATTTTTTTCTGGGGCACCCGGGTGGCTCAGTGGGTTGAGCCTCTGCCTTGGGCTCAGATCATGATCTCAGGGTCCTGGAATTGAGCCCCACATCGGGCTCTCTGCTCAGCAGGGAGCCTGCTTCTCCCTCTCTCTCTGCCTGCCTCTCTGCCTACTTAGTATAGTAGTATCTTAGTACTTAAGTATCTCCCTCTCTCTGTCAGTACTTAGTAAGTACTTAGTATCTCCCTCTCTCTGTCAAATAAATAAAATAAAAAAAACCTTTTTTTCTGATGCAAAATAATTCCAGCTCATCATAAAAAATGGAAGCTTTTTTTTTTTTAGATTTTATTTATTTGACAGAGAGAGAGAGAGAGCGCACAAGCAGGGGAAGTGGGAGAGGAAACAGGCTCCCCACTGAGCAGGGAGCCCGATGAGGGGCTCGATCCCAGGACCCTAGGATCAGGACCTGAGCTGCAGGCGGATGCTCACCCGATGGAGCCCCCAGGCGCCCCAAACCGGAAGCATTATGATTACACATGTAACGTAAGAGGGACGTCTTCCGTGTGCTCTTTTTTCCAGGAATGTGTATCCTTCTGGATATCCAATGTGTATACTAACTTGCATTATGATGGTGATGATAGTGATTATTATTATTTACCAAGACAGGATCTATTATCTTGCAATCTATGAGAGATACAGCTTAGGTTTCTTTTCACGTCAGTGGCTTGGGGCCTGACCACTGCTGAGCAGAGGCCTACGGGGAACACAGCACCGGAGTTCCCCCCAGACCCCCTGAGTTAGAATCTGCATTCCACAGCCTCCAGGATGACTCTGGGCATTGGAGAGGCCTGATTTGGGATCCACCACTCTTTCCAGTGGCTTGATGGGCTCCGCTCTTGTAGCCGGGTGCTAATGAGGAATATTGATGGTTTCCTTTTGAAAACCCAGCTCTTGGGACGCCTGGGTGGCTCAGTTGGTTAAGCGGCTGCCTTCGGCTCAGGTCATGATCCCGGCGTCCTGGGATCGAGTCCCACATCGGGCTCCTTGCTCGCCAGGGAGCCTACTTCTCCCTCTGCCTGACACTCTGTCTGCCTGTGCTCGCTCTCTCTCTCTCTCTGACAAATAAATAAAATCTTAAAAAAAAGAAAACCCAGCTCTTGCTCTCCTAACAAACACTCCAGCACGCATTGTGTGTGTGTCTGCAGGGCTGGGCACATGCTTCGCACCACCGTCATCCTGGAAGTTGCTTCTAGGAACTGGATACGTGTATTTTTTGAATGCATTGATAATGTCACATTTGCAACCCCAGAGCCATGCCCGTTTGTGCTGCAGTCGTGGGAGTGAGCCCCTGTCCCTGCAGCCTCTCCTTCACAGCGCCTCCGGGGTTTCATCTTCACCATCTCGTGGGTAACCTTGTTGGTGGCCCTTGGCTGCAAGGTCACACACACACCTCCCTTCTTCTGCCTCCTTCACCACCCGGCCTGCTGAACCCCAGCCCAGACATCTTCCCTAGCATCCACACTGGTGCCCTGCCGGAGAACATTCAGCCAGACCAGAGTCTCCTCCTCTCCATCCTGGTGGCCCCTGCCCCGGGTGTCTCCTGCCTTGGGCTCTCTCCAGTCCATAGGCTGCCAGAGTGCTCGGTCTCACCCTAAGTCTCCCCTTGCCATTCTCCTGTGAAAGATCTTTCGTGGCTCCTGGAAGAACCAAGTTCAAAGCCTGGCCTTTCAGCCCACTTGGGTCCCCGCCCCCACGCCCCCCATCGGCCTCCCTTCTGCATGTACCCTGGTTTGGCCCTCCAGTCCGTCTCGTACCTCCTTGACTGCCCTCGGGCTGGAAGTGCCCCTTCTGCCCAGACACAGCTTCCTGCTGCCCTTGACCACGCCCCTCTGCCTCCCCAGTCGGAGAGCTCAGCTTCTGTCTCCTACTTTCGGCAGCCATGTGTCTGCCCCCAGACCTGCTGCTGTTCTTGGCTGGCAGTGGCCACTCAAGTATTTGTTGGAACGCCCAAGTGCAGTCACACCGGGGCAAAAAAGAACTTGGAGAGTCTTTCCCTTGCTACATTAATTAGCTACGGAAAGGCTGGGTCCAGAGCTGCAAGGTCCGGTCTCCCTCTTGACGGCACTCGGACAGCATTCGGCTGCAGCCCCTGGGGGCAGATCAGACGTGGAGGAG
Source organism: Mellivora capensis (assembly GCA_004024625.1). Lineage (NCBI taxonomy): Eukaryota > Metazoa > Chordata > Mammalia > Carnivora > Mustelidae > Mellivora > Mellivora capensis. Next base: position 120,356 of record PISX010001707.1, on the reverse strand, counting down.
GACATTTCCGTGGGAGGAGCACCAGGGCACCTTGGCTCTTAGCCGAGCGTGCACGGGCCCTGAGTGTTGTGTCTGGTCGAGGTCGGCTGTAGGGTGCCCTCGGACACCACTCACCAGAGGACCAAGGAGTTGTCCCTGAGGCACAGACCTGAGCTGACATCTCTCGGGCAGTAAAGAAAAGGAGCAGAAGTCGAAGTTGTCTGTTGTGATCGTCAGTGTTTTTCATTCACAAGCCAACTGTTTATCACATGAAGACCCTGATCTATAAATAAATCTGAAAGCGATGATGCAGCTGGGCCTTTGCCGTCTTCAAGCCGCGGCGATGGTCTGTAAATATATTTGTCTGTGTCATTGATCCCTTCATTATTAATGCCATGGCTTTCATTTCAGTGATCAGTCTCATTCCTGATTACCGAAGTCCTTAGGAAACCTTCGTCCCCGGGTACGGGCCCCGCGGTCAGTAAAGCACTGTCTGCTTCTGGCTCTATTTCAGATGCGCCATTAGATTTCATTAGTCCTTCCTGCTCTTTCTGTACGCGCTCCCGCTCTCAGCGGCTTCCTCTCATCTAGAGACGCTCCCCCCTTTGCAGCATGCATTGCCTCAATGCCCTTGAATTAAGGCAGTTACGGTCTCCACGTGGGGCCTTCACCTTCTTGGTCGTTGTTCTGCCTGTTTCACTAGTTCTGCGGGATCTCTCACTCTTTTCAGGAACGAAATTGCTTTGCTGCTTCTGCGCAAGGTTTGGTCGTCGGGCGGGCTTGTGTCCACGCAGGGCAATCTTGGACGTATGTTTTTCCCATCAACGTTCCCGCGTGAGACTGTCCATCCTGATGTTTACTGTGCTCTGGGCCAGGATAGACTGAAGACGTCCGTTTTTACGTGGACTCATAAAACTCCATTTTCTACATGGCTGTTTGGTCTTGCTTCTGCTGTATCTTGCTTGCACTAGAGCAAACTAATCATCATTTGAATTTTGAAATAGATTTTTCAATTAGCCTAAAATCCTACTTAGTATCATCGCTGGCTGAAATCACCAACCCTTTAATATTGCTCAGATCCCAGACCCAGTGTGAGCATGGTCTTTTCCGTCCTCGCTGCGTCCGTCCGGGGGGGGCTGTGAAGGTGACAGCTCATGCGGGTCGCAGGAGATGTGCTCCATAGGCCAAGGCTGGAGTCCCTGGAGGCCAGCAGCACGGCTGTACCATCCCGCCCAGACATCCCCAAAAGTAGCGATGCTGCCCCCCAGCTTACTATCCAGCCTCCCCCTGCCCTTTCTCCTAGGTACGCCTTTTCACGCAGCTAGCCACATACGACCTCTGTTTTGAGATTGACCTTGGGTCCTCTCGCTCAGAAGGCCCCACACCCTCTCTTGGAGCATTCCTCCTGACTGTCGAGGCTTCGTGATGGCTGGTGGCTGGTTCCTTTGGTTTTATCCAAGGAAGGGGACCAGGGTCACGCTTTTTTGATTTCTCAGTGCCTGGCATAAACATCTTTAGCAAGCACCTGTGTGCTGGTTGCTTGAAGTGGACATGTTTGAAAATTTTACAGCAACCGAGTTGGGATCCCTGGCCTGATGATTTGGGGTTCGAGGTTCCTGCGGGAGATCGTGGGCTCACTTCAGTTGGGTTACAACTGAAGTTGGGTTACAACTGAAGTTGCAACATACGCACCTCTTCGGAGAATTTGAACAGGTTCTCCAAAAATTATCTGCTGGTCTTGTACTAACAATAATGAGCTTGGATAGAATTTCACGTTTCTGTGTTAATGAGGATGGCTAACTTTTATGGCATGTTTGCCATGAGCCAGGCCCTTTCCCAGGCTTTTTAAAGTCCCCTGTGATCCCAGAGGCAGCAGGACGAGGGTGCAAAGCCAGAACAGGGGGCTGGCTGGCCCTCCTTGCTTTACTGGGCAGGGTGGGCAGGCAGTGTCCGTATCCGCAAGAGGAGGGTGCTGTTGTGGCTATCTACCCTCTGACCGAAACAGGGCATTTGGAGAGGCTGGCCATGCCAGCGGGAAGGGCCCTCTTGAAAACACTCGCTGCTTTACTCACCAGAGCTGCTGCTAGGAAGCATCTTTCGTATGCTGTGTCTGTAGCATTTGAACCGTATTTGGGGGTGGGGTGGAATAAAAAGACAAAGACAGAGTAACTGCCCCAAGGAAACCAATATCTATCACCCGACAAGCAATTTTATTGGAGGTTGGATCTCGGTGTGGGAGAAGTGGGAATAACGTAGACAGAATAATTTTCGTATTAGCGCAGAGTAAATCTTTAGCAAGAATCAGATGGTGCCTACACACTAGCTTTTAAATTAGCTGTGTTTTAAATAGCCTGGTTTAAAAATACACAACTATAAATCAGGAGGCCGTTGTAAATCAAGGTCTCGCATTACCGAACTTTGTGTCTCCTTTGTGAAATGTATGATGAATCTTTCTGTTGCCAGGAAAATGGTCCTTCCTGTTGCGGGGACGGAGTGTGGCTCTGAGAGTCCCCTCACACTGGGGCAGCTGGCATATAGTCTGTCCTTCAGAGGGCCAACTGTCCAGGACTTTAGGGGCGACTGTCCACCCCAACACACATTTCCTCATTTTGCCTTCTTTCTGGCACGGTCACTTTGCCATGATGAAGACATTTTCCTCCTGACAAACTCTGTCCTGCCCCTAGAGTTTTGTCAGGCTGAACCGCCACAGCCCCAGGCGAGGCCACCTCTCCGGGCTTGGTGTCGACCCAGAGGCTCGTCAGAATTTCATCCCGAAAAATGAGACAGGTCTAATATTTCATTTCTCAACTCCTTTTTCAGGAGAACAGAAAACAAATTCTTTTGTTTGAGTAAAGAGTATCTTTACTATCAGCGTTCGACGGGCGAGCGTTCCCTTGGGCTCCCGAGAGCAGTGGAGGCAGCTGCTGGAGAACTTTCTGCAGCTTTTAGTGGCCTGTTTCTGCCATACGACTCCCGAGACAGGAACTGTCTATGTGCGAGATTTTACGACCTCAGTATAGATCCAAAGCTTTTAATGCACCTTTTGCCTTTATCATGATGTCACTGGGAAAACCAGAGCGGGCCGGAGCGGTCTTCTGACAGAAAAGTGCACGTTTAATTATGCTGGGATGGCTCTTTCCCCAGCGCCTCGCGCGGAAAGATTTTAGAAGAGTAGTTCCTCGCCCATCTGGGCACGTGGCCTCGGAAGCGCATTAGACGGGAGATGGTCCTCCTTGTTGCCGACACAGCAGCCACTGCGGTGTCCTCCCGGGCCCCGGGAGCCCCTGGAGGTGCCGGGCGGCTGCAGCCAAGACAGCCCAGCGGCCTCACGGCAGGCGCCAGCACAGTCGCTCTGGTCCGACTGACTCGGGCGTCTGGCTTGATCCTGCTAGTGAGCGTGTTCAACAGCTGAACCTACCCGATGGCTTGGGGGCCCAAGTGTTCATTCCCAGAAGACTTGCTGAGTCCTTTTACGGCAGGAGAGATGTCCTTAAAGCTTTCTTCAGCAGAGCCTTCGATGAGATAAGAATACAAGGCTGAACGCCGGGTCCAACCTCCTGCTTGTGACCGGTATCTGGGACTCTACGTTCGGGACAGTTACTGGGCCCACTGACGGTGTTACCGGTACTTGTTGGGTATTTAAATAAACCTCCAGGTGCTTTTTGAAAAGTACTTTGGGACCTCAATAGTCCTACTAGTTTACGGGAAGACCTGGCTGTCCTTCCTGAGGATGGCAACATAAATCAGGTTTCTTTTGTTTTGTTTTAGATCCAGATTTTCTATATATGGTTTTAATTAGGGTATAGTTTCTTTTTCTTTTTTAAATAATTTACTTATTTATTTGACAGAGAGACAGTGATAGACGGAACGCAAGCAGGGGGAGTGGGAGAGGGAGAAGCAGGCTTCCCGCTGAGCAGGGAGCTCGATACAGGGCTCGATCCCAGGACCCTGGGATCATGACCTGAGCTGCAGGCAGATGCTTAACTCACTGAGCCACCCAGGCATCCCTAAATGAGGGTGTTGTTGTTGTTTTTTTTTTTTAAAGACTTTATTTATTTATTTGACAGAGAGATCACAAGCAGGCAGAGAGGCAGGCAGAGAGAGAGGAGGAAGCAGGCTCCCCGCTGAGCAGAGAGCCCGATGCGGGGCTCGATCCCAGGACTCTGGGATCATGACCTGAGCTGAAGGCAGAGGCTTTAACCCACTGAGCCACCCAGGCGCCCCAATAAATGAGGGTTTTTAACATTAAGAGCACAACCCTGGCCTTGTTGTCTGAATACCAATACTTGGTTTGTTGGTATGTAAGGCACATCAATTTCTTCTCAAAAAATAACTTTACATACAACTAATATATTAAAAATGAACATATTTAATGTATATAATATGATGAGTTTGGGTGTGTACCTATAATACATTCAGCACAATCAAGGTAAAAATCTTTTTTTTTTTTTTTTTTTAGATTTTTTATTTATTTATTTGACAGACAGAGATTACAAGTAGGCAAGAGAGGCAGGCAGGGAGAGAGAGGAGGAAGCAGGCTCTCCGCGGAGCAGAGAGCCCGATGTGGGGCTCGATCCTAGGACCCTGGGATCATGACCCGAGCCGAAAGCAGAGGCCTTAACCCACTGAGCCACCCAGGCGCCCCTCAAGGTAAAAATCTTATCCGTCACCTCCAAAACTTTCCTCATGCCCCCTCCCCCACCCCTTTTCTGGTAAGAATATTTGACATGAGATCTACACATCTTTCTTTCTTTTTTTTAAAAGAGTTTATTTATTTGAGAGAGAGAGAGAGAGGAGGTGCAGCGGAGATGGGCAGAGGGAGAGGGAGTAGCAGACTCCCCGCTAAGCAGGGAGCCCATTGCAGGACTCTGTCCCAGGACTCCAGGATCAGGACCTAAGCCGAAGGCAGATGCTTAATGACTGATCCAGGTGCCCAGGATCTGCACCCTGAACTAATTTTAAAATATTCAGTACAGAATTGCTAACTGTACGCGCTGTGTTGTACAGAGATTTCTAGAAATTATTTATTTATTTTTAAAGATTTTATTTAGTTATTTGACAGAGAGAGAACACAGCAGGGGAGCGGCAGGGAGAGGGGGGAACAGGCTCCCTGGTGAGCAGAGAGCCCAGTTTGGGGCTGGATCCCAGGACTCTGGGATTATGACCTGAGCCAAAGACAGATGCTTACCCGACTGAGCCCCCCAGGAGGCGTCCCTCTACAAATTTTATTTAACTTGCATAACCAAAACTTTATACTCACTGAACAACTGCACATTTCTCCCTTCCTCTTCTCCCTGGCAACTCTCATTCTACTCTCTGCTTTTACGAGGTTTGACTCTTTTGGATTCCTCACGTAAGTGGGATCACTCGGCACTTGTCCTTCTGTGTCTGGCTTATTTCGCTGCCGCAGTGTCCTCCAGGCACATCTGTGTTGTAGCAGGTGTCAGGAGGTAACATATATTCTGTTGTAAGATCGAATAAGGTCCGACTGTGTGTCTACATCCCGTTTTCTTTATTTGTTCACTTACTGATGACCATTTAGGCTGTTTCCCTATCTTGGCTATTGTGAAAACTTGGCTATTGTGGAAACAGGGGTCGGTCCTGATACCTCTTTGAGATCTTAGCTAACCTTATCAATTTTATTTATTTTCTCTATTTTTTTAACTTAGATTTTGTTAGTTAACATACAGTGCACTATTGGCTTCTGGGGTAGAACTCAGTGATTCATCCCTCACATACGACACCCAGTGCTCACCCTAACAGGTGCCCTCCTTGATCCCCACCCCCCGTGTAGCCCATCCACACCCCTCCCCCAGCAACCCTCAGCACTTTCTCTGTCATTAGGAGTCTCTTATGGTTTGTTTCTCTATCTACTTTTTCCCCTCCCTTCCCATATTCTCATCTGTTTTCTTTCTTAAATTCCACACATGAGTGAGATCATATGGTATCTGTCTTTCTCTGACTGACTTGTTTCACTTAATTTAGCACCAAGGTCCAACCATGTTGCTGCAAATGGCAAGATTTCATTTTTTGATGACTAAGTAATATTCCACTGTATGTATACACCACATCTCCTTTCTCTGCTCATCAGTCAGTGGACATAGTTTGGCCCTCTCCATATGGGCCCTCTCCACAGTTTGGCTATTGTTGATAATGCTGCTACAATATTGGGGTGCATCTACCCTTTCGAATCTGCATTTCTGTATACTTTGGGTAAATAACCAGTAGTATTGCTGGGTCGTAGGGAAGCTCTATTTTCAACTTTTTGAGGAACCTCCTGCTGTTCTCCAGAGTGGCTGCACCAGCTTGCATTCCTGCCAACAGTGTAGGAGGGTTCCCCTTTCTCCGCATCCTTGCCAACATCCGTTGTTTCCAGCATTGTTAATTTTAGCCATCCTGACAGTGTGAGGTGGTATCTCATTGTGGTTTTGTATCCTTATCAATTTTAACTTTCAGTTGTCTATTATACAAATACTGTCAGAAGCTAATTGATTCAAGATGGATTCTAGACCTAAAGGTAAAACCCACAACGCTGGGGCACAGGGTGGCTCAGTGGGTTAAGCATCTGCCTTTGGCTCAGGTCATGATCCCAGGGTCATGGGATTGAGCCCCACATCAGGCTCCCAGCTTGGCAGGAAGCCTGCTTCTCCCTGACTCCCCTGCTTCTGTTCCCTCTCTCGTTGTATCTCTCTGTCAAATAAATAAAATCTTAAAACCACCCCCACCCCCCACTACGAAACTGCTGTTAGATGTCTTAGGAGAGAACCGAGACGACCCTGGTTGTGGCGGTCCCTTCGTAGATACAGCAGCAGAGACACGGTCCATGAAAGGACTCATTAAAACTAGACTCCCGCTCTGCGATGGGCCATGCCAGAGAGTGAGGCAAAGTTCTGAACAGACACCTAATCAAAGACGACGCAGAGATGACAACCAAGCTCGTGAGAACGTGCTCCACATCCTATGTCATGAGGGAAAGCTAATTAAAACAGTGACGAAACACCACTGCATGTGCTCACGCTACACAAACACACTCATCTGGAAACACACGGAGGTGCCCTAGCGTGGGGCTCAGACTCATGACCTTGGCTGGTCACACGCTCTTCTGAATAGCCAGCCATGCACCCCACACTGTGTGTGTGTTTTTAATTGAATTGGGACCATAGGTACATATGGTTTCTTGGTTCCCCCTTTCCTATATCCTGCTCCCTCTCATTCCTATTTCTGGTTCCCTGGAAATGTCCAGCCATTCTCTGCGGACCTTCAAGCCAGGAAGGAGGCACCGGCATGTTGAGAGAAGGCTTTGCATCCCTGTTGAGGCTTATCCCTGCTGGGCTTCGCCGTAGGGTGGGTGGGCATGCCAGGGTGCTTGGTAATTATCTGGGAGTCATCCCAGTTCTTAGAGAAGAGCCCTCCTAGAGGGGGCTGGTCTCTGGCCCTGCATGCAGGGGCATGGGGGTGACATCAGCCTCTCCCATCCCGAATACCATCTCCTGAGCTCTGAATGTCTCCTGGTCCTCTCCCTGGACTGTACCCCACCTTTCCTGCTTCTAGCTCCTTGGGATTTTGATTAAAAAAAATTTTTTTTAGGATTTCTTTCTGGCACTAAATCCTGGCCTTTGGCTCTTCTTGGAGATTTACTGCTGCCCACAGTCTGACATCACATCAAGAAAAGAAAAAAACAACACAAAATGGAATGAGACCCTGTAGGGACCTGGTCGAGTTTCCCCCAAACTTCACTTCGCCTTTCTTCTTTATTCTCAGGAGAGTGCAGTTCACGCACGGATTCATTGAGTACTCGCATTACGGGTTGGATTGTGTTGAAGTCTTAAACCTGCAAAGGCAACCTTATTTGGAAATGGGATCTTCCCACATGTCATCAAGTTGAGGTCATGCTCAGTTAGGATGGGCCCTTGTCTGGTGTCCTTATAAGGACAGACGCAGAGGCAGACACACGGGGAGACGGCCATGTGGAGACAGAGGCCACAACTGGAGGGGCACGTTTGCAAGCCAAGAGGTGTCTGCATCCACCAGAAGCTAGCAGAGACACACGGGCCAGTTTCTCTTCTAGAGTATTCCGAGGGAGTGTGGCCCTGCTGACATTTTCATTTCAGTCTTCTGGCCAGCACAACCGTGAGAGAATGTGTTTCTTCTGTTGCAAGCCCCCGGTGTGCGGTCCTTTGCAACAGCAGCCCCAGGACACTCGCACTTCCTACGTGCCAGGAGTGTGTGAATTCAACAGCAGGCAAAGCGGACTTTCCTTCTGTATCACTTGCAGATGTCCCTCGACCCTTTGCCCTTTGCTTTGTGGCCTGGAAGGCTGATTCGGTGGAGCCCCCACCCTCTGGTTTCTGGTGAGGGCAGGCAATGAGGAGCAGCTGTGGAACAGGGGGGAGGGCGTATAGGACCCAGGCTCCCTCGCCATGGGGCAGTTAGCACTGGCCGGGCTTCCCTGAACTGAAGGTCAGGTGGCTCCCGCTCCAGCTCTCCTTCCCACAAACATCCCCCTCCAGACTGAGTCCCTGTCCTGGGGTGCTGCCTCACCCCAGCCTTCCCTGCCTCCATCCACATCTTGGGAAATGGGTCTTTTAACAAACTGTCCTCAACGAAACCAATAAAAGATCCCCCTCTGTTTCCTGCTTGGGTCCTCCCTCAGCCTCCTGCCCTTATGGAATTCACCTTTTCGGGGAGAAAAATGAAGACCAAGATAAGTAAGATATTGCATGTCAATGCCGCATCTCGCGGCCCAAGCGAAGCACTGAAGGACAGCTCGGGCTGGTGGGGGCTTCGATGGATCGTTAGAGCGTGGCGAGGGGAGGCCTCCGCGAGGCCATGTGGGTCATAATCTTTCTCCTCGTTTCCCTAAAGGAAGTGTTGCCCAGGGAAGAGCAGGAAGTGTGGTCTGTGCAAAGGCCTGGAGGCTGGCGGGGCTGGCACGGAATAAGCAGAGGCTGAGGCCGGGCAGATATAGTGGGTTTGCCCCTCCATTCTGAAGCTGCAATGTGCTGCACGACAGGGTTGCATGGTATAGAAGTTTTTACCTGGCCCTCTCTCACGCCGGGGCGGCCTCCTCCTTGCTTGCTGGCGGGCTGCTTCCATCCGTAGCCAGCATTAGGCTCACCCCTGAGGTCAGTGTTTCCAATAGTCAATTTCTCCAAGCCCCGAGGTGTAGACCCATCCCAAGGAGTCCTCGGTTGGCCCACTGCAGGGCCTGTCTGAGCCGTAGGTTAATATATTAATGAAGACCGTGGCTGTAGCCCCGTGTTAAATAATGACTGTGACTGAACGGAAGAACAACACTCCCTTCTCCTGCGCCATGCGAGATGGATGGCTCTGTCAACAGCACTCAAAAATACGACAACCTTTTATTCCTCTGATGCTGGGACGAGTGTGTGTTCACTTCTACGCTATCACAAAAAAACTCCTCATGACGATTCTGAGCGAAAAACACATTAAATCATCACGTTAATTATATTGAAACAGAACGCTGAGATTCTGTTGTGAATCTAAACTTGGCGTCGGCAGCTCATCCAATATTTTATTTCCGTTCAGGTCATATTAGTCAGTTGGGCAAAAGAGGCCGTATTTATTTATCTTATTGGTTTATTTTGGTCAAGTAGAAAATTATGACAAATATAATAATTCCTCTATTTTTGTGTATATCTCACAATTACGTAGGATCTTGACATTTGAGATGTCGTCTTGAGGCAGCACAAATATTAACACTTCCACAACTGTCCCTTCTACTTTGCCAGAGGAGCTCCAAATATTCTGGATTCTGTTTTTTTCTCTGAATTCAGAATTTTCTCTAAAACCTGAATTTAGGATTTTTTTGCACGTGGCATGACATCCACATGCAAATGGGTGCAGAGAGAGTCCCACGTGCTGGCAGAGGGCGGCTGGGGCCGATGGGGGCAGGCCTCTCTGTGCAGCCAGCCGACTTCACATCGTGTGGTCCAGGGAGACCGCAGGAGCCCAGGCTCCCGGAGCCCCAGGATTCCCCAAGGGGAGGCAAGTGAGACCCCAGTGGTGGCCTTCCTTCAATGACCTGTGTTTGTTCCCCTTGAGCTTTCACACGACTGAGGCCCTGCTCCTACCCTGCACTTGGTCTCACTGGGGCTCAGTCAAGAGTGTGTTTCTCCAGGGAAGGGTCTTCCAGGGTCAGACTCATTAACTCAGTAAATTGTTCAATGTTCAGGCTCTTGCCCTGAGCTTTACATGTTCAGAAACTTGATTTCAGCAGAGGACCCAGAGCTGACTCAGGGTGAGGGACAGACCCATGCTCTTTGTATTGTTATCATGGATGTTGGATGGGGTGCTGGAGGGCAATGCTGGTCCCCCACTCATGGGCTGGAAGGAGACCCCGGACTGCAGTAGAGCCTTCCAATGAGAACGCCTCTTCTTGTGGTCAAGCTTCTTTCTTTCACAGCAGACGCCTAGCACCCGGTGGCAGCCACTCTCTAGACTCCGAGGAGCCGGGATCCCTGTGGGAGAAGCAGGGCTGGAAGCAGGACCTGAGTCGGAGGCAGGTGAGGGCCCAGAGTGGTCAGGAACTCATGCCGCAGGGCCCAGCCACACTGTCAAGTCGGGGGTTCATGGAACCCTGACCCTGCAGAAGTCCGAGAGGGTGTGAGGTGATGGCCATCTGCAGCGCCCAGAAACAGAGGAGTGGAGACCACTCCAGCCTTCCCAGGATGCCCCCCGAGGCTGCCCCTCGGAGGAAGAGCCCTGAAATGGCCAAACCGTCGTTTTGAGGGGGTGGGCGGGGTGGCCCCACAAGGAGGGAGTACCCTCGTCACAAGACCATTGGCTCCCGAGGACAGGGCCATCCCTCTGCCACCGTCCCACCAGCGAGGGGGTGCTGGGTTTCAGGGCTGCCTGGTGTCCTAGTGTCCCCCCTCTACTTTCGCAGCCTCGCACTTACTGCTGCGTCTGCGGCTTGCCTGCTGGCTCACAGGGCCCACCCCCTGTCCATCCGATTTCAGACGGCTGTGGGAACACGGCGTGAGAGGCAAAGGTAGTGCTCCTGCTCCCAGCCGCCGAGAAGGTCCCGCGCCACCTCGCACGCAGGACGAGACCTTCCGGCCGTGGGTCCTGTGGGGCCGTGGCTTATGGGGTAACGGTTTTCAACACCACGTCCGCCAGCAGTGGTCGTCGTCATTGCAAGTCACCGCCCTTGTAACCACTTGGGATAAATTCACGCATTTGCAGGTTTGACGATTGCTAAGTCACGGGAAAACGAGGCAAGCAAATCTCCCTGTCCGCGCGTCTGAGCGCTCGTGCGGTAAAGCCCGTCCCGGGCAGCGGCGGTCTCAGGGATACGGGGCGCACGACGCGCGGTCAGAGCGCTGCCCCTGGCTTGGGTTTGCACTCGCCGGCCTGGGTCAGCCGGTCCGCCTCTTCGGAGCGGGGGTCAGGGCGTACGGGCGCCGGAGGAGCCGGTCTCCCTCCTGACGGCGAGCGGCCCAGCCTGGCCCCACGCGGGCGCCGCTCCCGTCCTCACTCTCACGCACCACGGTCCCGAACGTCTCGAGGGGCTCCAGCTTCTGTCTCCATCGCCGAAGACCAGGCAGAGAAGCCTCGGCGAGCAGGCGGGGCTCGCGCGTCTGCCGGGCCCTTCCCGGGCCTCCCGGGCCTCCCGGACGGGCCTGCGGGGCGGAGCGCTTCCTTCGCGAGCGTCCCGCGCTCCCCGCGCTCCCCGCGGCCCCGGAGTTCGGGAGGCGTCGCGCCGCCGCCTCCGGCCCCTCGGTTTCGGAGCAGACACGCGCTCGCGCCCCGGCCTCCCTCGGGCGGCCTCCCGCACGTCCTTCGTCTGCGGCCCCGAAGTATTTGGACGCGGGGTTTGTGCCGTCGGGGCGGAGCTGACCCCTGCATCTGGGGGTTGCGCGTTTGACCGTTTCCCAAGGTTCCCTGAGCTTCCGGCCGCTCCTCGCCTCCCCCCGGGGCTCCGAGGACGCGCGCCGCCCGCCCCGGGCACCACGACGGCCCGGCGCCAGGCGCTCCCCGTGCGCTGCGACGGCTTCTCAGGTACGAGCCGCCGCCCCGCACCCCGGTCGTCCGCCCATGACACGAAGGTCGCCAGGGCCGCGCGGCTCCTTCTAGGCGCCCCCGCGACAGGCCGCGCCGGGAAACGGGCCTCGTGCGCTCCCGGGAGCCGCTTCCGCCCGCCGCTTCCGCCCGCCGCTTCCGCTTCCGGCCGGGGGCGCTGCGGGGCCGAGCGCCGGGGCCGCGAGGAGCGTGGGCCGAGCCCGCGGCTGCCCCGACCCTCGCAGCCCCCGCCGCGGCCCTCGACCCGCCCGCGCGCGCACCCGCGCCCGGGGCTCCTGCGGGGAGCGGGGACGAGCGCCGCGGGCCGCCCCGTCGCTCCCGCGGCTTCCGGCTCCGGCTGCGGACGCCCCCGCGGAGCTTCCGGAGCAACGACCGCGGCGCGGAAGCCAGATGTTCGCCCCGCTAGTGACTTCCGCTTCCCCGCTGCGGGCTCCGGGCCGTTCGCTGCCGCCGGCGCGTGGCGACTCCCCGGGCGCGGCCGCCGGCGCCCGCCCCGGAGCCCTCGCGGTGGGGGCTCGGGGCGCCGGTTCGGTCCTGGCGGGCTCCGGCGGGGCCCCCGCTGCCTCCCGCTCGCGTCGCCCGAGCGCGGGCCGCCCCGCGTGTCCGGGTGCGGCAGGGCCTGCGCCCGCAGGGCCCGCTGGTGGGCGGCCCAGCCGTCGGCCGGCCGCTCGGGCACCGGCTCTCGGCGAGCGCCCCGGGCCACGTCCTGCCGAGGCTCCTCGGGTCCACCGCCCGCCGGCCGCGTGCTGAGCCGCCCCTGCGCCGCCGGCCGCCCGACCCCGCTTCGGCCCCCGGGCGCTTAGCGGCCGCGGCCTGCTGTCCCCACGAACCGAGCGCGACGGCCGCGCGTTCGTCCCTTTCCCGACGCGTGCACCTGCTGTCCCTTCCGGGCCGGTGCGGGCCGGGTCTCCCCCGCCCTCCGCGGCACAGAGACCGGCGTCGGCCTAGGCCCGGAGGGCGGGTGTCGGTGTTGCCCGCGGCGGAAGCAGGGGTCGCCAGGGGCGCAGAAGGCCGTCGTGACTGCGCATGCGGCGAGGACCGTCGGGGGTGGGTGGGTCTGAGATCCACGCCTGCCCCGCTGGGAAGAGCCGGCGAGGGTGCGGGGGACGGGGCGGGGGGGGGCGCACCCTGTCGGCCCCCCCGTGGCGCCCCTGTCCCTACCCCTGGGCCGATGACAGTACATACTGTCGGGGCCGCGGATCGAAGGATTTTCTTGATACGCTTTTGGGAAGAGGACAACCAAGTTGAATACGGCCTCGCCAGCTGTCGGGGGGCTCTGCACCTCCTTCGGCCTGTCCCGGAACGATGCTGAACTCCTGTCTCGGTGCGTGTGCCTGGCGCCCGCCTATTTGTTTTTGCCGATGAGGCGGAAGTAGGCGATTGGGATTTTCACGACGTTGCACGTTATGCTTTCTGAGCCAGCCCGTCTAGTTGTGTACAGGGACCAGGATATTCCCTGCCTCCCCTCGCCACACACCAGTCTCCTATTTAATACTATAACATGCCTGAGACGGATTAACCGCATTTGAATTTAATCAAAAGAGAACTTTGTGATTTCAGAATAAAGCTTATCCCTGCTAATTTTGAAAATTAATCTGATTTATTTCCACTTGGACTTCTAATGCTTCTGAAGCAAATCTTTCAGAAAAAGAATAGCGTGTAGTTCCTTCTCAGTGACCTAACTGCGGCAATGATTGAGTGGCTTTCACAAATAATTCTTCATTTAACGCTGCATGTTTATTTGCATGCTTCTCCTTATAAATATTCTCCATATAACAGGTTGGATCCCACTCCCAGGCGCAGGCCAGGAGCGAAGCAAGCAGGTGTTGCTGTAAGAACCCAGTGTGTAGCCTGAGAGGAACTGAGCCTCCTCACTTATTTTACTGAAGGCTGCTGACTCGGGAGCTGGGGCATTAGAGCAGATCATGAAGATAAATTGTAGCATCCCAGCTCCCTGGGATCTTCCGTGTGTACACACACACACACACTCTTACCCAGAGGCAGCAGGCTGGGTAAGTTTTGAGATCCCAGACTTTAACTTTTAAAACAACCAAATGAACAAATGAAACTCCACATTAAAAACAAATATATTTATTTATTTGAGGGAGAGAGTGAGCAGGGGGAGGGGGCGAAGGGAGAGGGAGAGAGAGCGAGGACCTCAAGCAGACTGCCCATCGAATGTGGAGCCTGACACGGGGCTCGATCCCACCACCTTGAGATCATGACCTGAGCCAAAATCGAAAGTTAGAGCTTTCCCTGACAGAGCCACCCCGGCACCCCCATCAAACCCCATGTTGTAATGATACAGTGACAGGACAGAAAGTGAAGAGAGTAGCAACTGCCCAGTGAAGGTAGGCAGTGTGGACGGAGTGTGTCATTTCGCCCAAACACTCACTCTGTCCTCATCCCACACAAATTACTATCTTCTGCATTGCAGCCATGACTCTACGGTCTCTGGACAACGTGACACAACACACTGTGGGCAACACAGCACAACGCAATGCAACACAACACAACACTGTGCAACACACAGAGTGGCACAAAGTCAGAGGACATGAAACACCACAGTATCTTCAGCCAGACCCCTGCTCCCTGCCCTCCCCAAGCTCCGCGCGGACGGACTGAGCCCAGGAAGGGGTGCAGCCTGGCATCGGACAGCAGGGTTTCCACCAATGCCGCTAACAAAGTCTGCACGTTGGAAATATCACAACAACGACACAACCTTAGGCTGCATAGAAGAGCTGTACAATTTTGATAATGTGAGTAATAAACCTTAGAGGCAGGCAAACAAATGAGTACAAAATGATTTTCCAGATCAGCAGTTTTCACGGTGCCCACAATAAACATTTATCAAGAAGCCAACGAAAATGAAAACACCTACGTCTCCTCAGAATACCAAAGCGTGTTCTGGGAGCATCTGAATTCATAAATTGTGGGATGAACGTTTCCCACAGGCTGGCCTAATATAATTCACACGGATATTATTTCTTGCCCTAAGAGCACTCTCTTGCAGTGTGCATTATAGGAATGTCAGGCTGGATTTATATGAAGGGGGATTTCTGTAGGAGGCATTATTGATGGCAAATGGAAGATTCACCAGATATTGGAAATCGGAAGTATTTCTGAAAAAGCCCTTTTTCACTTGAAAGGGCTATAAATCTAAAAATAATTTTGAATTCACAAGCAATCCTTTTATGCAATAAGTTGATAGCAAATATATTACTGAAGAGACACATAATTACCTTAAAATCTACCACGGTTAGAAAGGTATCGAAGCTCTTAAATTATCATTTAATTTTATGATAGTAAAACATATAACAAATATTTTTACCACTTTTTTTTAAGTTTCCCTTCTATCCTTGCATATATAAAGGCAAAGTAGAACTATTTATAAACTAGTCTCCCACACTGTCCCAGGAAGCTCCAGAATTTTCTAGCTCTATAGAATGTTAATTTTGATGAACAAGAGAGAGGGAAATCTTGTCACGCCTTTCAGTCTATGGAACCAGCATCCTGCACTCCCTGGTGTGGCCTCCCTTCAGCCAGGAGGTCTGTGGACTGAAGGACGCCGGAGCTAGTCTCTGGATCCAGGCTTTCTAGTTGTGTTTCAGAATTTCAACTTTGGGGGGGGCGCCTGGCTGGCTCAGTTGGTTAAGTATCTGCTTTCGGTTCAGGTCCTGATCCCGGTGTACTGGGATCGAGCCCCGCGTTGGGCTCCCTGCATAGTGGGGAGCCTGCTTCTCCCTCTCCCTCTGCCCCTCCCCCTGCATATGCTCGCGCGCGCTCTCTCTGTCAAATAAATAAATAAAACCTTTTAAAAAAGAATTTTAATTTGGCCAGCTCAAAGGAGCACTTCGTGTCTGCCTCTGTCTCTGTCAGTGTCTCTCACTGTGCATCTACCTGCACCCGTAACCGTAGCGTATCAACGACGATCACCACGTCTGTGATCTCTGGGTCCGCAGCAGAGTATCGGCCTCCAGGACAGCCGTGTCTGTACCCACATGCCTGTGCTCCCCTCACTGCCCCCATTCTCCCCCTCACTCCCCCCCATTCTCCCCCTCACTCCCCCCCATTCTCCTGGCATGGCCATGGGGCACGTCACCGAGGGCTCTGGGCTGGCGACAGAGGCTGTGCCGCCTGGGTATGCGAGTCACCTCCTTAACTTCAGAGCCCATGTCTGTCGAAAAGGGATGATAACGCTAGTTGATCTTGGTGGGTTACTGTGGATTTTAAACACTGGGGAGTGTGTGCTTTGTGGGCTACCAAATACCCCGTACCAGCAGAAAGTTCTTAGTGCCGGGCTGTTCGGGCCCAGCTGGGGAGACCCATTCCCCAGGGCAGCGCGCAGTTGGCCCGGCTGGGCCCCCAGTGGGAGAGCTGGGGGTGGGGGCAGTGGGCAGCCAGGAGGATGGAGGGCCGGGCCGCTGGGTCTGTGCTGGGACAAGACCGCACCGAGGTCCATGTGCTGAGCACTGACCCCTCCCAGTCTCAGCTTCTTTTATGAGACATCGCCCTGAGATTGGGGCTAAGTCCACAATGAAGGAAAAATGAAATGTAAAGATCAGCGGGATAAAGAGTGTCCTCTTTGGTCTGACTCGTGAGGGGCTTCTGTGCTCAAAGCCCAGGAGGCCGGGGACAGGAGAGAGTCCTCCGGTCGGTCGGGAGGCTGCAAGTCGCCAGCGGCAGGAGCAGTGGCCACACGGTGGGGGCTGCGTCCTGAGCGGCTCACGCAGCACGACTGCCCTCTAGCTCTGCTCCCAGAGCAGCCCGGCGGCCTCCTCCAAGGCCCCTCCCTCGAGAGACGGCGGGTAGCAGGCAGGCGGGACGGGCTGACGGAGCCAGGGGCAGGTGGGGGAGCCAGAGGCTGCAGCCAGGAGCCAGCCTTTGTCCGGGACGGATGCCAAGCTCCCCCCGAAAGCCCAGGCGCACGCCGCTCCCACACCAACAGCAAAGCGGATAAAGCCCTTCCACCAGCAGCACCCTCGGGACAAGGGCTGGAGTGTGTGGCTCCTGCGGGGAACGTCCAAGTGTCCAGCCTGGAGGGCATTGGGCCTCATTTGAAGATTTCTGGATGAGGGGAGCGAGCTAAGGCGTCTCCAGGCGTCTGTTGCTGTCTGTGGCCTCCGAGGCGTGGTCTCCAGCCAGCCTCCGCGGGGAAGGCAGCGCCGCCAGGCCGAGGAGTGACCGGGGTCCGGCCCCCGCTCCGAGAGCTGACCCTAACGCCGACGAGACGTACACACAGACGCGTCATCAGTGACAGGAAGGATCCGGCCGTGCTCTTCATCACGTTGAACCATCGAGCAACGCGGGCTCTCGGGCTGATGTTTTGTTTGTGTGCTTGTCCTGGTGTTTTATGGTCAAAAAAAGCTTCCCAGGAGGCAAGCACACGAATGCCCGAGACCTGTGCTGATGGAGTAATGCTTCTGTGTCCTCTCACCGCCGTTTCTCACACAGCCTGACGTGTCCCCATGACAGCGGAGCGGGTCCCCGGCGTGCGTGCTCACGCCCCCCTGACCTGCCCATAAGTTCCCAAAGGAGCGCAGTGTGACAGCGCGTCGCACCCCCCCCCCCCCCCCCCCGCGTTCTGTATCCTGCTGTTAACATTTACATCGGGTTAAATAGTGTTTTCTAAAGCCACTGAAATAGGCAAGGGAGAGTCCTGACCCGACTGATCCCTCCCTCCTAGGCACGGCTGACTTCACTTACCCTCAGTGGGCCTGTCCCAGGGCAGCCACTCCAAGGAGGCCTGGGGAGGTCTGTGTTCCCCTGGGTGAATTCCCCAAGGTCCCTACAGGCAGTCTCCCTCCCCAGGCCTGGTGGCCAGTGAAGACGCCACATGTGACCCATTTCCTTCCCAGCCAGCTCTGGCTCTGTCCCCACCAGGTGCCCCTGGGCACTCTCTGCTTCGGTGGGCCTGGGCCCTGGGCAGCCTTTTTCGAAAGCACCTGGGCTGCCTTGGCTTCATCTGGAGCAAACGGGGAAATTCTCGCTGGTGGCACGCTCGCCCCCAAGACTCCCAGAAGGGCGCAAAATTATACGTGTGAGGGATATACAGCAGAGCATCATTTCGATAAGACTAGAAAAACCGAACCATCTGAATGTCGGTCCGCATAAGACTAGATCGATAAATGTAAAAAGTGCTAGTCAGTGGAGTGCTAACGAGGCAGCGGGAAGAATGAAACTGTTGTGCACAGTGATGGGGGGCGGCGGGCACGATCTCGTTGTCAGATAAAAGTATCGAGTGGCAGAACAGATCTGGACTGTGTACTAAGCACCCCCGCGTGTGCAGGAGGAATGGCTAGAGTTCCTCACCCGTGGCTGCCCCCGGAGAGTGGATCTGAGGGAGAGAGGAGAAGGGCTCACTTCTTAAATATACGTTCCTCATCGTTTCCTTTGTTCTCCCTAGACAGAAGAATTAAAAAGCTATCATTAAAAGCGTAAGGTCAGGGACGCCTGGGTGGCTCAGTTGTTTAAGCGGCTGCCTTCGGCTCAGGTCATGATCCCAGCGTCCTGGGATCGAGTCCCACATCGGGCTCCTTGCTCTGCAGGGAGCCTGCTTCTCCCTCTGCCACTCTGTCTGCCTGTGCTCGCGCTCTCTCTCTCCCTCTCTCTCTGACAAATAAATAAATAAAAAAAAAATTAAAAAGCGTAAGGTCAGCCTCCCTTTTCCTGAGCACTAACTCAGTCGTCTCTGGGCTGGCTCGCCCAGCCCGGGATATTTTCTCGGGGGGCTTTTGCACCGTGGCTTCTGCACCCCAGCAGTCCCCGCCGAGCCATGGGAGATATTCATGCCGACAGGCAGTCAGGACAAAACCGTGGCTGTGATCGGTCTGAGAACACGTCCTGTCCTTCTTCTGAGTCCTCCCCGACCAGCCTCCCTGTGTCCTGTCTTCTCATTCTCCTGCTCTGTCGGCCCAGGCCGTCGTCCCTGCTGCCGGGTCTTGCTCCCTACGCCCCTGTACACGTCACAGAGAAAGCCTGCCCCCTCTAGAGTTGTATCTGAATCAGAGATCAGGCATTTTTATGTGGACGCTGCCAGCGGGAAGCCTTTAACGAAGTCTGTACAGGTGTCTTCTCTTGGAATTCACTGGGTCCCCCTATCCTGTGACATCTGGTACATTATTGTGGAAAGGGTGAGCGGCCCCGTGATGCACCGAGCTGCCAGCACGCTAGGTGAACTAGGCCGGTCCTCCCCACACATGAATTCCTCATGTCCCTCTCCTCCTCTCCTCCGCAAGTGGCCTCGATTCTCTATTCAAACTTCAGTGAGAGTCAGCAGGGCAGGCAAAAGCCACATGCCTCAACCAGGATAGAATCTTGTCAAAATCAGAAGCTGACACCAAGGGTTGAAGGGCAAGTTGGGGGGGGGTGCTCTTTCTGTCTGTGGACTTAGATTTCCCGCGATTCCCTGTAATCTCCCCCACCCCTGCCAATGCCAGGTCCACATCCCTTCATTCCCTTTGGCTGGTTCTTATACGTTCCAGCTCTTGGATGCGACAGTTGCACGTCTTGGCACAGTGGAGCTCCTCTCTTCCATCTGAAGTGTCCTTTTCGTCTGCAATCCCTGGTGTAGGAGTTACAAGTCTGCCATGAATCTCCTCAAAATCTGACTATTTCATGGACACGTAGCCCAATATGTAAATGTCACTGCGATCCATGCTGAGGTCCTGGTATTTCAGATGATGGCGACGATGACAGCTACCTTTAGGTGCCTTTGCTCTGCGTGGATATGGCATTCATCCCAGGGACCATGCCAGGGAAACCTCTTCATTATTTCCAGGTTATTTACAGGTGAGAAAACAGAGGCACAAAGCAGGCCAGTAACTTGCCCCAGACCATACAACTCAGAAGTGGTGAAGCTGGGATTCTAACCCGGTGCTCTGACGTTGGAGACTGTTCACGTGCACTACCCCATCTCATTTTCAAAGGAGCGCTTCATCTCCTGATGTTAACAAACGCCGGCCAGCACTGCGCACAGTAACTGCAGAGCAGGGCCCAGGGCACTAGTGGGCAGAGGGAGCAGTTAGATGCTGGGGGCTGGTGCCCAGCTAGAGCTTAGTGCTGCCTAGAAATAATATGCCCTTCCTCATTCATCCTGCCCGCCCCTGGGGGCCCTGTCCACTCTTGCCTGTCCCCCGGGGCTCTGTGCACCCCTGCCTGTCTCCAGGGGGCTCTGTCCATCCCTCCCTGTCCCCTGGGAACTCTGTCGGCCTCTGCCTGTCCCCTGGGGTTCTGTCCACCCCTCCCTGTCCCTCAGGGGCTCTTTCCATCCCTCCCTGTCCCCCCGGGGGCTCTGTCTACTCCTGCCTGAACACTTACTGTGTCTGCCCCTGCTAGTATCCTAGTGACTCTGCCCACTCCTGCCTGTCCCCTGGTGACTCCGTCCACCCCTGCCAGCACCCTATGACTGTGTCCACCCCTGTCTGCCCTCTAGTGACTCTGCCCACTCCTGCCTGTCCCCTGGTGACTCCGTCCACCCCTGCCAGCACCCTATGACTGTGTCCACCCCTGTCTGCCCTCTAGTGACTGTGTCTACTCCTGCGAGCACCACTGGTGACGATGTTCACTCCTGCCTGCCCCCTGGTGACTATGTCATACTTTTCCTCTTTTCCTGTTTGAGGTCCCCAGGACCTCAAACACTGCACTCTTCCCTCTGGAGGATAATCTTCCTGTTTCTTTCCCTGAGGAAGCAGACTGTCAGAGGAGAACTTAAACATACTCCCTGTCCGGGCTGAATTGTGTCCCTCAAAATTCACATGTGGACATCCTGATGCCGGGATCTCAGAATAGGACCCTAAATGGGATGGGTCTTCAAAGAGGGGATTAAGTTGGGCGTGTGGGTGACTCAGCTGGTTAAGCATCCGACTCTTGATTTCAGTTCAGGTCATGATCTCAGGGTTGTGAGCTCAAGCTTCACATTGGGCTCTGTGTTGGGCATGTAGCCTGCTTGGGATTCTCTTCTCTCTCCCCCCCCTCACCATCTCCACCCCTGCGCACGCTCTCTCTCTCTCTCTCAAAAACCCCAACAAAACAAAAAAACAAAACAAAACAAAACAAAAACACAGAGGTGATTAAGGTAAATGAGGTCCTATGGGAGGGCGCTAGTTCAACGTGACTGGTGTCCTTATAAAAAGAGACGAGACACAGACACACAGAAGACACAGAGAAGACCGCTGTCCACACGCCAAGGAGAGAGCCTCGGGAAGAGCCAGCCCTGCCGGCGCCTTCACGTCAGACTTCCAGCCTCCAGAGCTGTGAGAAATCAGGATTCTGTTCATCTGTCCAGTCTGGGGTACTCTGTTACCCCGGAGACCAATAAACTCTCACAACGTCTGTCCCCTCTCTGCACCCAGACCCGTGTTTGCTGCCTCCCCTGTGATGGGGAACAATGAATTTATTTTGTCCCTTTAGAAAACCAACAAATATACAAACCACGGGTGGGGTCCGATCGGTGTGACATAATGGATGTTTCTAAACCTAGCTGCACCTTTGTGGGATTAGAACTGTTTTCCTGAGGAAAAAAAACCCCATTTTCCCTGTGGGAGCCCTTGACCTCTCCAGACACCTGGCGTGATCAGCCATCAGGCGAGTGTCTCATTCTCCTCAATTTCCCTCAAAGGACACCAACTTTGACCAGCTGGCTGTTTGACATTAGCTCCCAATACGGAAAATCTTCACTTAGGGGTTTTTCAAAACTTCGGCATCGCCCATGGTATACTACAGCTAATAATTGCTCTACGAGGGGGAGGAGAAAGGCCCTGGTGTGTATCATTTGCTGACTGCCATGGTGTAAATGCTCCCACTACGGCCGATCCCCGCTGCCGAAGTGAGGTCATTGGTGGGAGAGTAGCACACCGCCGGGAGCGAAGTAACTTTAGGAACACAGCTGAGAGGAAAGTGTAACAAAATAATTAAGACATGAAGGAATTTGAATATTTGCTACCTTTTAAAAATATAATTTATTTTTAAAAAAAGATTATATTTATTTGACCAGACAGAGAGCACAAGTAGGCAGAGAGGCCGACAGAGAGAGAAGGGGAAGCAGACTCCACACTGAGCAGAGAGCTGGATGCGGGGCTCAATCCCAGGACCCTGAGATCATGACCTGAGCCGAAGGCAGAGGCTTTAACCCATTGAGCCACCTAGGTGCCCCTAAAAACATAATTTCTTAAAAAATATTTTATTTATTTGTCAGAGAGAGAGAGAGAGCAAGTGAGCGATCTCAAGCAGGGGGAGAAGCAGGTTCCCTGCTGAGTGGGAAACCCAATGCAGAACTTGGCCCCAGGACCCTGGGATCATGACCCAGGGTGTTCGAGAGCTGGTCTCCAGCACAGCACTGGCTGGTTATCACTTAGCAAAGCCCTAAAGCCCATCTGTTTCCTTAGAGAGTCTAAATTTTATACTTTGCTTGTGCTGAGTCTCCAGAGAACTTTGTGTTTGGACCAAATAATTCCTTTAGGCTGAACCATATCAGAAGCCCCTTTCCATGTGATGAGAGGCCCCTACCCTGTGAAGCAGGGACTCCATCCCACAAAAGAAGCAGAAAACATGGCATGTGCTCTGCCTTGGCAGCTCAGGTGTAGCCACATGACCCAGGCTCCACCAATGAGAGGGACACACTGCGGTGATGTGATGGGGAGATCCTTCTGGCAGGTGGAAAGAGCCGCATTCAGCGGCCGTGGGATCCTTCTGGCAGGTGGAAAGAGCCGCATTCAGCGGCCAGATCTGACAAGTCTTGGCAGTGAGCCCAGTCATCTCTGTGGCCCCCAGAGCACCTCCCACCATTGTCTGCCCTGACCTTCCTTCCTGGAAGTTATCCTTCCCCCCTTTGTCTGTAGGTCCACTACATGTTTGTATCCTGAAATAATACCTTGTCTTGTTTTGCAGGGTGTGGACCTTCATCCAGAGAGACTCATACCGCACGCGCTGTTCCGTCTTGTGGACGCTTGACGCTGTTACAGAGATTTGCCCGTATTGTCGCTTGTGGCCTCAGTGCGTTGATTTTTCCCCCAGGGTCTTATCCCACTGCATGAGCACATCCCGGTGTGTTTACCTATTCCACTGCGGAAGGATAGCTGGGATGTGGCTAGGCCTTTGCTGGTTGGTAGCTCTTCCTTTATGTGGCTAAGGGAAAAAGAAAATCCTCACCTCTGCCAGAGGCTGGGAGAAATACAGGGTACATCTGAATATTGCTTGGCTTGGTTTGGTATAGGGCATAAAGAGGTTAAAAACATTGTCTCTGTCACCTTATATTTCAAAACTTTGATATCATTGTGACCAAGAAAATCAAAGCAAAGCCTAGTGAAGTGAGTGGAATTATCTGGAATTGTAACGGTTTCAAAGACATGACGTGGCAGTGAGGTAGAGGACAGAGCAACAAGCAGTGCCTTCAGTCATGGACATCCGAACTGTGAACTTGGAAGAACCAGCAAGGTCCATCCACACAATTATTTACATCCACAAAATTCGTAGACATACCGGAGTGTGAAGAAGTCTAGGAAATTTCTCAGGGCAAGCAGCCTACCGATCAAGGAATATTTGTTAGGTGTCTACTTTGTGCAAGACGTTCCGTTAGGTATTGTAGGAAGTACACAGATGTTTACAAGATGGAGGAAAGATGCCCTAGACCTTAAAGAGCTTATACATTGACTATCAGTAGATACAGGGACATGTATGCTAAGGGTCAAGTGAATGGCTGTAAGGTTTCTGCTTTACTCCTGGGTTACAAGCTCTGTGAAAGCAGGGACTAAAGCAGTTTTCTTTCTTTCTTTTTCTTTTCTCCCTCCCTTCCTTTGCTTTATTCATTAACTTGAGAAAGAGCACAAGCAGGGGGGAGAGTGGCAGAGGGAGAGGGAGAAGCAGACTCCCCACTGAGCAGGGAGCCCGATGCAGAACTTGATCCCAGAACCCCGAGATCATGACCTGAGCCGAAGGCAGACGCTTAACTGAGTGAGCCACCTGGGCGCCCCAGCAATCTTTCCATTGTGTCTCCACAGTTTTGGATGAATGTGTGCATGAAGAATCTGGAATCATCAGGAAATACTGTGGAGAAGAAACGTCTTTTTATTTATTTACTGAATTTAAATTCAATTAATTAACATATTAATTAACATTCAATTAATTAACATATAGTGTTTTATTAGTTTCTGGGGCAGAGCTCAGTGATTCATCGGTTGCATATAACTCCCAGTGCTCACTTCATCACATGCCATCCTTAATGCCCATCCCCCAGTTACCCCGCCTCCCACCCACGTCCCCTCCAGCAACCCTCAGTTTGTTCCCTGGAGTTAAGAGTCTCCTGGTTTGTGTCCCTCTCTGATTTCATCTTATTTTATTTTTCCCTCCCTTCTCCTACGATCCTCTGTTTTGTTTCTTAATTTCCACATGAGTGAAATCATGTGATAATTGTCTTTCTCTAATTGACTTATTTCGCTCAGCCTAATACCCTCTAGCTCCATCTCTGTTGTTGCAAATGGTAAGATTCCATCGTTTTTGATGGCTGAATGCTATTCCATTGTGTATATCACATCTTCTTTATCCATTCACCTGTCCATGGACATCTGGACTCTTCCCATAGTTAGGCTATTGTGGACACTGCTGCTATAAACATTGGGGTGCACGTGCCCCTTCGGATCACTACGTTTGTATCCTTTGGATAAATACCTAGTAGTGCAGTTGCTGGGTTGTAGGGTAGCTCTATTTTTAACTTTTTGAGGAGACTCCATGCTGTTTTGTAAAGTGGCTGCCCCAGCTTGCGTTCCCATTACATTGCAGTGTAAGAGGTTCCCTTTCCTGAGAAGAAGGTCTTGGTGTGAATGCTGAAGGGAGTTAGCACTGACTCTGAACAGTAGGAAAGAGGATATAGAATAGGTAAAGGGGCTGGGCCTTGGCCTTGGGGATTGGAGCGAGGAGGAAGCCAGGTTGTCGCCAAGAGCTCTTCAGGGAATGAAGTGGGGATGGTGTCTGGAAGGATGGGGTCGGGCTCCAAAGTCAAGCTCTTGAATGCCAAGTTAAGGAGTTTAATTTTACTCTACACTCAGTGAGAACAACTACGTTGCTGTGCACTGAACAGGGGAGAAAAACTGTGTTATGGGAAGTTTTATGTTTTAGAGGGATGCAGAAAAGACTGTCAGATGGGAGCCAGAGAGAACTGGGATCCCTCTCTCTACTTGGTTGGGGCTTATTTGCACAGTAGCAGTTGGAGGATGCCCAGGGCTGGTAAGAAGGGACAAGCCCTGATGTACAAGCACTTTTCAAAGTAGCGTCATATATTCTACTGTCCTTTTGGCCGAAGCAAGTCACCTGTTCAGGCCCAGATTCAAGGGGGTGGAAAATAAACACTTCTTGATGGGAGGAGGGGCAATGCCACAAGGCAGACAGGAGAATGCATAGGGAGGGGTGAGCTTCGGGCTATTTTCGAAGGCTCCCACCCTGGGCTAGGGGCTAAAGAAAACGGAAAGCACTAGATGCTTGGGGGTTGGGCTAGAAAGAGCAGAAATGCACGCTTCTACTTCCTGGAACACATCTAAATACCGTAACCTTAAAGTCTGATCTGCTTACTCCCATTAACCCAGAAATTAAGCAGATCATTTCGGACAAGTGTTTAACCCAGCTCTCGGAATCCGGGTGTCTAAGAGACTTTGTCTTTCCGCGGTTCTTTCCGTCTCTGAGACATTTTAAAAGTAAAAGTGACGTTGCATTTAAGCAGTTGGAGGCATTCCTGGTTTCTCATCAGCCGAGGCAGCAGGGGCGACTGCCGGCTGCACCAACGCACGGTGTGTGCGGTTGGCACGCTCTTTGGAGACCTTAAGAACATTCTTTTTTCGGTCATGAGAAAACTTTTAACTCAAAATTGCAAAAGATACTGAAACATCTAGACGCAGATACGTCATTAAGATAATTTGAAGCCATTTCTAGGTTTTCTTGCTTCCTTCGAGCTCTCAGTGAGAGACGCCCCGAATCGCACAGCAGCGTCTGAGTGACCTCTTTGCGGTCAAACAAATCCCGAAGGAACATGACAAATACCCCTTCGGACAGTCCCGCGGCGGAAACAGAAAAACAGACCCTGAGCGCCCAGTGCGGATGAAGGACCGTGTTCGGTCTGTTCCGAGGGCCCCGGCGGCGGCGACTCCCCGGGGCAGGGGGCGCCGCTCCCGGCTCGGCCAGGACCTCGCACTCAGGGCCGTCCGCGCTTTCCGGGCGGGAGACGCCGTGGTCCGAGCCACGGGAGCCGGGGTGCCGGGGTCCTTCCCGGCCTTTGACCGGCTTCGGCGGAGCGCAAGGCCCGCGGGAGACCTGCTGGCCTGCAGGCCGCGCCGGGCCACGCAGAGCCCCTCCTGCCGGGAGCAACTGCACCGAGACTGTGGCCGGCCGCCCCGTCGTCCTTGCAGAGGAAGACCCGCTCCTGCCGCCCCACCGGGGTCGCGATCCCAAGCGGCTGGCCGCGGGACCTGACAGCCGGGCTCGGGCCTCCACCTCCTGGGGGCGTGGCCCCACCGCCCCTCTCCAGTAGGCCACGCCCCCCGGCGGCTCCCGCTAGCGCGGGGCCGCGGCGCGCTCCTCTGACGCGAAGCGCCTTCCTCTGACGTCAGGTCCCGCCCCGGCCCCGCCCCGCGCCCGCCCTCCGCAGCTTGAGAGGCTTCGCCCGAGGCGGCGGCTGGGGAGGCGGCTGAGGCGGCCGAGGCGGCGGCGGTGACGGGGGCTGCGGTCGCTGACCCTGCGGACCGCGGCCCGCGGTCTGTCTGCTTCCGTCCCGGAGCGGCGGGCGATGGTGCGGCGGAGCGCGCGGACGCGGGCGGCGCGGCGGCGGGCATGAGGGAGGATGGAAGGGCAGGACGAGGTGTCGGCGCGGGAGCAGCACTTCCACAGCCAAGTGCGGGAGTCCACGGTGAGCCGGCCCGCGCCCCGCGTCCCCGCGCCCGCCGCGGCCGAGCTGCCAGCCGCCCCAGCCGCCCCCAGCGCCCGGCGCCTCCGGCCCCGGCGCCTCCGGCCCCGCCGCCCCCATCTCCCGGGCCCGGCCGCGCCCTCGGCCACGCCCCCCGCCCCGCGCCCCCGCCCTCCGCGCCCGGGGTCCCCCGACCCCCTGCCCCGCGCCCCCCGCTGCCCCTCCCCCGCCCCCCCGCCCCGCGCCCCCTCGCGGAAGCTCCGGTGCGCGCAGCACCCGCGCGGGCCGCCGGGCGCCCTTCTCGTCGCGGGGGGCGGACCCCGGCCCGGCGGACCCGCGAGCGTGCGGTGCCCCGCGGCGGGCCCGGGAGCCGAGCGTGCGCAGCCCGCCCTCCGGCCCCGCTGGCGCTGGCTCAGGACCCTGCGCGTTGGGGGGCGCCCCGCGCTGTGGGCCGCTCCGGGAGCCGCCGCGCCGGGGTTGCCTGTTCCGACCGGCGCTCGGCCTCGGGCTCCCGTGTGCGCGCCTTCCGTCCCGCAGCGCCGCGCCGCGTGCGCGCGTCTGTGTCCCCGTGGCCGCGCGGGGACCGTGTTACGTGCGCGCGCGCGCGCGCGTGCGCTCGTCCCTCTTCGGACCGGCGGCCCCGCGTTCGGCCCCGCGTCCAGCCGCAGCGCGGGGAGCCGGGGAAGTTCTGCTGCGGAGTCGCCGCCCTCGTGTGGCTCTCGGTCTCGGGGACTGAGAGCCGCCTTGCCGGGCCCTGGCTTGGAGCGGCGAGTTCTGCGAGCGACGGCGGCGCGGGGGCCCGGCCTGGGGGCCTGGGGCGCGCGCGTGCGCCTCTCGCGGGCCGGTGACCTTCCGAGCGCTCTGCCCGCGCGCTGCCGCGACTCTGCGCGCCCCTTCGCCGGCTCAGCGCGTGCCGGGCCCTTGATTTCAGCCTTTACTCTTTTCGATTCTTACTTTGTTTTGCACAGAAAATGGTGCATGCGCTTCCCTGATGATGAACGAATTTGGGTGCCTTTTCCCATGTTTATGGTCATTCGTGAAGCGCCTTCAGGCCTTTCCCCGCTTCACCTTAGTCCTGTGGTCTCTTAAACACTGACCGGCAAGTTTTCCTTACGCTTTCCGAATATGGCAGTTGGGTCAGGTGTATGAATTGCGGGTTCCCCCCATTTTGCGGGTGCTTGAACTCTCAACGACGTGTCTTCTGGTGAGGAGCCCTTCACTTTCAGTTACTGCAACAGATTGTTCTGTGGTCAGCCCTGGCTCCGTCCCGTTTGAGGGCTCTGCCCGCTGCAAAACCGGGAGGACGCTCTCTGTTTTCTCTACATGCTTTACTGATTCACCCTCCCCATTTCGACCTGCAGTTCATTGGAATTCCTTTTTTGTGTGTTTGGAGGTAGGAATCTTCACTCCCCCCCACCTGGATGTCCAGTCCCTTTAGCACCATTTACGACCCTTGTCATGACTTAGGTAACTGCAGTTGTGGGGGTGAACTTTGCAATCCCCGCTGTTCCATTGGTCTGCTTGCTTTTTGCCTTACTTTGTAATTAGTGACATAGTCTGTCATTGGGGTTGAGAAAGGGGCTTGCGCTGTAGTAGCCACGAGCTTTCCTACCTTTGCTAGTCTGGAAGCAGCCTAGTTTGGCGCTCGCTTTAAAGTGCCTGAGTTCTGCCGCTTTCTCGGAACCAGCGCCTCCGGGCGGTGAGTGCACCGTCTGCAGAAGCTGCGCGGAAGCCCGCAAGCCCCCTGGGGGTCCAGTCTTTGGCGGTCTTTTCTCAGAGTATTCGGAGGGAGTATAAAAACTTGGGTTTTCTCTGAGACACGTTGCCAGTCCTTTTATTTGATGATTTTTTGGTTTTGCCCTGTAATGCTATGTTTTACCTTTTTTTCTGATACAATATACATAGCATGTGAGTAACACTTAAGTGTACAATTCATTGGCATTAAGTGCCTTCACATCGTGTGCAACCATCCCCGCTGCCCGTCTCCGGAACTCTGCTGTCATTCCAAACTGAAACGGCCCCGTGAGCCGTGGACGGGCCATTCCCTTCTCCTTCCAGCTCTTGGTAGCCACCGTTCCACTCCCGTCTCTCTGCACCTGACTCATGCAGGAATCTCATGCAAGTGGAATCACACAGTATTTGTCCTTTCATGTCTGGCTTATTGCACTCAGCATAAGGCTTTCAAGCTTCATGCATCTTGCAGCACGTGTCAGAATTTTTTTCCTTTTTAACACTAGATAACAGCCACTCGTATTGACGTGGGACATTTAGTTTATCCATTCATTCATCACTGGACATTTGGGTTGTCTCCCGGCCTTTGTAAATAATGCTGCTGTGAACACGGGTGCACAAATACCTCTTCCAGACCTTG
Source organism: Mellivora capensis (assembly GCA_004024625.1). Taxonomy (NCBI): domain Eukaryota; kingdom Metazoa; phylum Chordata; class Mammalia; order Carnivora; family Mustelidae; genus Mellivora; species Mellivora capensis. The sequence goes on along the minus strand of PISX010001707.1, from coordinate 91,077 downwards.
CTTTCAGTTCCTTTAGATATATGCATACCCAGAGGTGGAACTGCTGGGACCATATAAAAAAAATTCCATGTTTAATTTTTTGGGGAACTGCCATGCTGTTTTCTGTAGTGGCTGTGGTTTTTCACAGTCCCACCAGCAGTGCTCCAGGATTCCAGTTTCTCCACCAACACCTGTTGTTCTCTGTTGTTTTAAAGTATAATAGTTATTCTAAGGGGTGTGCAGTGGTATCTCATCGTGGCTTTTATTTGCATTTCCCTGATGATTAGTGATGTTGGGCACTATTTATGTGCTTCCTGGCCATTTAAATTTGTATATCTTCTTTGGAGAATTATCTGTTTGAGTCCTTTGCCTGTTTTGAATTGGGTGGTTTTGTTGTTGACTTTCAGGAGTTCTCTATATATTCTGGATATTAATCTCTTATTAAATGTCAGATTTGCAAATATTTTCTCCCATTCTGTGTGTTGCCTTTTTACTCTATTGATAATGTTCTTTGATGTACAAAAGTTGTTAATTTTGATGAAGTTCATTTTATGCATTTTTTTCTTTTTTTTTTGCCTATGCTTTTAATGTTATATTCAAGAGATCATCACTGTGGGGCACCTGGGTGGCTCAGTCAGTTAAGTGACTGCCTTTGGCTCGGGTCATGATCCCAGAGTTCTGGGATCGAGCCCCGCATCAGGCTCCCTGCTCGGCGGGGAGTCTGCTTCTCCCTCTCCCTGGTGCTCTGCCTACTTGTACTCTCCATCTGTCACAAAAAAAAAAAAAAAAGAGATCATCACCAAATTCAATTTCATGAAGATGTCTTCCTACGTTTTCTTCTTAGAGTTTTAGGGTTTTAACTCTTACATTTGGGGTCTTTGATCCATTTTGGGTTAATTTTTGTGTATTCTGTGGTGTTTAACTTATAAATACTCATGTAATAATTCTGTTTTGTCTTAAGTATTATGAATATTTCTGAATTCTCTCGTCAATTATTTCAGTGATTATGTAGCTAAAATCTGTTAACCAGGTGGTAATGATCTTTTTTCTTTCCTTCTTTTGCTGGCTTTTTTTCCTTTCTATGTTGAACTTCAGATTCACAGAATTGGATTAATTATAATCCTGGGTTCATACACAAATTTTTCATTGTTTCATGTGTGACCTGCTTTTGATTAACCTATTTTTAAATAGTGTGCACCCACGAACTATTACCCAGGATACCAAAACATGGACTCTAGCTTATTAAATACCCAGCAGGAGAAGTGAAATGTGGACTGGAATTTCTGTGTTCCTGTTCTTTATACCTGCCATAGCTGCACGGGATCACTTGTCTTTCGGTCCATCTATTTGTTTTTTTTTTAAGTAGGCTCCACACCTAGCATGGAGCCCAGCAGGGGGCTTGAGCTCAGAACCCTGAGATCAAAGCTGGAGCTGAGATCAAGAGCTGGGTGCTTAACTGACTGAGCCATCCAGGCACCCCTGTACTCTATTCTTTGAGTGCATTTACTTAGATGGTATCTTCCAAGTGGTTTTCTTAATGTTGATGCCACTTTCACTGATACAGCTATTACTCTAAAATGGTCACAGATCAATACATAACAGTACCAAAAAAAATCCTCATAATACCTTCACTCAGTTAATAATAAATCACATTTATTGAGTGCTTACCAGGTATCTCATTTGAGTCCCATAACAAGCACATGAAGTAGGTATTTTGCAGCACGTAGCCAAGGTGGCATAGTTAGCATGTGATGGAACGAGAGTTTGAATCCGGGCAGGCTGATTTGACAGCCTGTACTATATTTATAGTCCTATAAAATTTAAACCTCCACTGTAACAGGGTTATGTGGGATCCAGCTAGGTTGGTTACATAAAATGCTTGTTGTAAGGCTAATGAAAGGACCAGGGAGAACCTATGAAACTAGCTGCCCGGGAATTTTGGGGTCTAGCTGCACAATTTAAATTCTTCCTTATTCTGACTGTAGCATTTTTGGGAACAGTTCTGGGGTTCACTAGAACTTTTACAACAATGGAAATTTTGGGACCCCTAATTTACATGGTTTCCTTTTGGCCAAATAGAGTGGGGATATAATGGAGATGCCAGGAATCATCCTCTCTCTACCTCTTCCGTAGGTGAGTTTACCTGCCTTTTTCTACCAGGGTCTTGCCTTCATCTCCATGGCTCACTCCATGTGCTGCAGATAAAAACTTTAGCCCTTCCCTCTTGAGGATAGAGGTTGGGCAGAAGATGGGAGCCAATGATCAATCTAATTTTCCAATCCAATAATCCAATCTAGATAATCCAATCCAATAATTTTCCAATCCAGTAACCCAATCCAATAATCAATCTAGATACATCTAATTTTGAAATGTAGTGTCTGGAGGTCTGTAGTCTTTTCTGAGCTTTGTCACTGTTCTCCAGCCAAAGACCATAGGAATATACTTGTAGTTGGACAATTTAGGTTGATTGCATGTTGCAGTAAGGGAAAATGCATACCACTGGGAACTGTGGGGTGTGAAAGGAGCTTTTAAAAATAGTATTTGGGCTTGTGTTGGATGATTTGGAAAGAATTTAAGGAGATGGGGCTTTGATCTGTATTAGATGCTGTTAGGAAGCAGAGATAATTCTATGATTGAGTATCTTAATCTGATATAGAAGGAAAGAAAATTGGGTGGGGTGAAGTTGAAACTAATTGGAAAAGAAGCAAGTCATTCATATAAGCCATGGTGGGGAGATATTTGGTCATTTTTTAAAAAGATTTTATTTATTTATTTGCACCCCTGAAGCACTCCTGAAGCTGTTTATTTTCAAGAGGAGAATCATCAAGACCTAGCTGTGAGGGGCGCCTGGGTGGCTCAGTGGGTTGAACCTCTGCCTTTGGCTTGGGTCGTGGTCTCCAGGTCCTGGGATCGAGCCCCGCGTGGGGCTCTCTGCACGGCAGGGAGCTTGTTTCCTCCCTCTCTCTCTGCCTGCCTCTCTGCCTACTTGGTGTCTCTGTCTGTCAAATAAATAAATAAAATCTTAAAAAAAAAAAGACCTAGCTGTGAGTGCCTCACTCTGAGCTGCAGTGTTTGTAGTGACAGCAAAGCCTGGCTTGGTAGCAGCAGGCCAGCTTCCAGTTGTCAGAGGCTGCTTTTCTCTTTCTCAGTGTGGTCCATAAAGTCTTGTATGGTATAGTGTGGTATAGAATGGTGCAGTAGAGGCAAATCCAATAGCTGACATATATTGATTTTATAACATAGGTGAGCAAAAAGGAATGGAATAGTGGTATAGAGGATTCTTGGTATTTGATTTTGCTAAACTGGGTTAAATGAACTTCCCCTGGTAGGTGGTAGAGTAGCCCACAAAGATGTTCACGTGGTAATCTCTGGAACCCTGTATGTTATCATACATGGCAGAAGGGACTTTGCAGATGTGATTAAGTTAAGGGAGAGATTGTCCTAGATTATCTGGGTGAGTGCAGTGTAATGAAGCATCCCTATAAGAGGGAGGTGGGAGAGTCAGAGTCAGAGAAAGAGATGTGACAACAAGCAGGGGATAGTGTAAAGCACCTTGAAGATAAGTTAAGGAAAGTGAATAGCCTCCAGAAGCTGGAAAATTCAAGGGAACGGATTCTCCCCAGAGTCCATAGAAGGAACTAGTCTTGCTGACATCTTGGTTTTAGCCCAGTGATACCCATGTTAGATCTGTGACCTTTAGAACTGTGAGGTAGTAAATTTGTGTTAAGCACTGAGTTGTGGTAATTGGTTACAGCAGCCACTCAGAATCCTTCATCAGGAAGGAGGCTTTGACCTTCATTGCTCTCCTTGTGACTCTACCTCACCTCTCTCTAGTTTTGTTCTTGGGGCTGAAGGAGACTGAGGCATTTCTAATTGCATGTAAGATTTTTTTTCTTTCTATTCTTTCTGTCTTAAGTAATAGTTGGAAGTACATTTCCTGAGAGGTATAGACATATCAAAGAATGCCATATCATTCTTTGAATCAGCACGATTTCTTGTGTTAGTTTTCCTTTTGTTTCCAGGCTAATTTATACAGTAGGATAGACTGTATATTCTCGGAGAGCTCTATGCTTTTGTTTTATTCTGCATGGTATTTGTAGAAGGTAATTATAGATATTTACTCATGATGATAAGGTTTTGAAGTTACATATAAATATAGTAGTATAGGTTAATTTTCTGAAAACCTTGGTGGTAAGATAATTCAAAGAACATAAGGCATTAAAAGAAAAAACACACAAGGCGATAAAGTTCAGAATTTATCTTTGAAACCCTTGTAAATGTTTTAATACTTTTGTATTACCTTCAGAATTTAATACTTTTGTAATACCTTCAGAAAGGACACACAATAAAGACAATAAATTCTCATTTTACGTATCTCTTGTGTGTTAGAATTTTCAGAATCCCCTTCCCTAGAATTTCAATGGGATCCTTGTGATGCATTTTGGATTGTTTTGAATAATATGCATTATGAGGAGTATATTTCCTTCTCTCTTCTTCCATCCAGATGGCTTTTTTGGCTCGGAGTTGTTGACTCCTGGGACCTGCTCCTCACTATCATCCCACTGGCACAGAAGAACTTGTGTGCTGGAGGTGGGAGATGGTTTGGGTGCCTTTTCCCGGTCACTGGGTGTAGAACCCTAGCTCTGCCTGTGATGACTCTGCGTCAGGCACTTGTTATCTTTACGTTCCTGTTTGCCTTCTGTGCCCACAAATGGTAGTGGGACCTTCTGCACCTCAGATATCCTTCCCAAGGAGACATTGTAGAAACTATTTCTCTGTCATCCCACTTTTCTTGTCTTTCTATTGCTGACCCATCTCTACCAGGAGTGACTTGAAATTCGGGGGTGCCAGAATTTTTTGTTTTTTAAAAAGCTTTGTAGAATTAAATTTGCATGAACTTCAAATTGTGTGAGGGGAACTTGAAGTTGGAGAGGGAATATAATATCATTTTATTAGTTCTTTGTTGATGTTTTTGTGGCAGGACTTGTGATAAAACTTGTGTTTCAGTTGTGTAGGCCGTAGATTCTCTAGATAGAGTTGTTAAAGTATTCTGATATTTAATTATATCAGTTTTTCATATACCTTCTTCGGGGCTTAGGCATCAGGAACATTCCACATACCTTTTACTAAATTAATTTTTTTTTTTAAGAGAGAGAGGGAGAGAGTGTGTGTGGGGGAAGGACAGAGGCAGAGGGAGAGAAAGAATCTTAAGCAGGCTCCCAGCACAGAGCCTGATACAGGACTGGATCTCATGACCCTGAGATCATGACCTGAGACAAGACCAAGAGTCAGACGCTTAACTGAGCCACTTAGGTGCCCCCCACATACTCTTTAATGTACATTTTTTGGCCTTTAGAAGTCATTCATCTGACATTAATTTTCCTCAGATCTATGTATCTTACAAAGAACACCATAACTAAATACGGAATTTGACAACAAGTTGACCAGCTAGGACTGTAAGCAGGGTTGTTTCACTATAGCATACCAATTCATGATTCTGTAGTGATTCTGTGGGATCGATGGATGAGTTTGTTGATATTACATATTTGAATATCAAATGTATTATTGAGGCCTATACTGTTGTTATTCATAGTGTAATATTTTCCTTCAAAACCCCAAATTTTAACTATTTTATTGAGAGCCTGAGCTTTTCCTTATTGCACAGCAGTGCTGAAAGCTGAACAAGGAGGTACATTTGTTGGGTTTGGATTGGGGCGGTGTAGGTTCCAGTCATATCTTCACTATTTACTAGCTGTGTGGCATTGGGAAAGTTCCTTAGTCTCTTTGGAACCTTAATTTTCTTGTCTATGAAAATAAGGTAAGCACCTTATTATTTTGGTGCACTCCTGTTTTCTCAATCTCTTTTTGCTGTTTCAATATTAGTGTATAGAAATAATGTAGTATTAGTTTAGTTTTGTTTTGTTTTAATTTTTTAATTTTTTATAAACATATAATGTATTTTTATCCCCAGGGGTACATGTCTGTGAATCACCAGGTTTATACACTGCACAGCACTAACCATAGCACATACCCTCCCCAATGTCCATTACCCCTGTAGTATTAGTTTTATGAGACTGACGTGCTGCCTACTGCACTAAGGAGGTAGGTGCAGTATTTATTTGTTTATTTAAAATTAACATATAATGTATTATTAGCCCCAGGGATACAGGTCTGTGAATCGCCAGGTTTACACACTTCATAGCACCCACCATCTTACACACCCTTCCCAATGTCCATAACCCAACCACCCTCTCCCTACCCCCCCCCCCCACCCCGGCAACCCTTAGTTTGTTTTGTGAGATAAAGATAAGAGTCTCTTATGGTTTGTCTCCCTCCCAATCCCATTTTGTTTCATTTATTCCTTTCCTATCCCCCAAACCCCCCACATTGCCTCTCAACTTTCTAATATCAGGGAGATCACATGATAATTGTCTTTCTCTGATTGACATATTTTGGTCAGCATAATACCCTCTAGTTCCATCCACGTCATCGCAAATGGCAAGATTTCATTTCTTTTGATGGCTGCATAGTATTCCATCGTGTATATGTACCACATCATCTTTATCCATTCATCTGTCAGTGGACATCTAGGCTCTCTCCATAGTTTGGCTCTTGTGGACATTGCAGGTGCAGTAGAGTTTTAAATGTGAATGTAAGAATATTGAACCCATGTGCAATCACTGAAATTATGCAATTTATATTTAACAGTACATATATGTATATATATTTTGTTCTCACCAGAACAGTGGAAATGCACAAAAACTCAACTCTTTTTTTTTTAAATTTTATTGAGATGTGATTCACATATCATACAATTCACCCAATTCAGTGGCTTTTAGTGTATTTAAGAGTTTTGTAGCCATCACCACAATCTAATCCTAGAATATTTTTATTTATCTCCAGGAGAAACCATATGCACAATAGCAGTCATTCCCCATTTCCCCCTGAATTCTATTCCCTCCAGTCCTTGGCAATAGCTAATCTACTTTCTGTATGGATTTGCCCATTCTGGGTATTTCATATAAAGTGAATCATGCAATGTGTTTTTTTGGTATGTCTAGCTTCATTCCATTAGCATGATGTTTTCGGGATTCATCCGCATTGTAGCATGCATCAATACTTCATTCTTTTTTGGGGCCAAATAATATTTCATTGGATGTGCCACATTATGTTTATTCATTCTTTAGTTGATGGACCTTTAGGTTTTTTCCCACTTTTTGGCTCTTATGAAAAATGCTGCTGTGAACACTGATGTACAAGTTTTTGCTGTGGATGTATGTTTTCATTTTTCTTGGATGGAATTGCGTTGTTTGATACCTCTGTGTTTAATATTTTGAGGAACTGTCAAACTGTTTTCGAAAGTTGGAGCACCATTTCACATTTCTATCTACAAACATTTCAATTTTTCTGCATCCTCTTTAACACTTGTTATTAACTGCCATTTTAATTTTTTAAAAAGTATTTTAATTTATTTGGCATAGAGAGGGAGAGAGGACAAGCAGGTGGTGTGGCAGGCAAAGGGAGAGGGAGGTAGATGGAGAGGGAGAAGAAGTAGGCTCCCGCTGAGCAGAGAGCCCAACATGGGGCTTGATTCCAGGACCCTGGGATCAGGCATGACCTGAGCGGAAGGCAGACACTTAATTGACTGAGCCACCCAGGCACCCCTTGTTTTTTTTTTTTTTTTTTTTTTTTTTAAGATTTTATTTATTTGACAGAGAGACAGAGGGAGACTACAAGCAGGGGGAGTGGGAGAGGAAGAAGCAGGCTTCCCACCAAGCAGGGATCCCGGAACCCTGGGATAATAACCTGAGCCCAAGGCAGATGCTTAACAATTTAGCTACCCAGGCAAGCCCCCCTTGATTTTTAATTACAGTCATCCTAGTGAGTATGAAGTGTTATCATTGTGTATGTGTGTGTTTTAAAGTTTTATTTAAGTAATCTCTACACCCCATGTGGGGCTCGAACTCACAACCCCAAGATCAAGAGTCGCTCTCTTCTGACTGAGACAACCACACACCCCTCATTATGGTCTTGATTTGCATTTCCCTAATGACTAATGATGTTGAACATCTTCACATCTGTTTACTGGTCATTTGTATATCTTCTTTGGCAGAATGTCTATTCAGCTTTGTTCTTTTCAAATTGGGTTCTTTTTTGTTCTTTTTATTATTGAGTTGTAAGAAATCCTCATATATTTTGGACATCATGCCCTTATCAAACATATGACTTGCATATATTTTCTTCTATTCTGTGGGTCTTTTCACTTTCTTGATTGCACAACAAAAGTTTTTAATCTTTTCAAATACAATTCACCTATAAATTTTTTTTTATTGGGGCGCCTGGGTGGCTCAGTGGGTTAAAACCTCTGCCTTCGGCTCAGGTCATGATCCCAGGGTTCTGGGATTGAGCCCCACATCGGGCTGTCTGCTCTGCGGGGAGCCTGCTTCCTCTTCTCTCTCTCTCTGCCTGCCTCTCTGCCTACTTGTGATCTCTGTCAAATAAATAAATAAAATCTTAAAAAATTTTTTTTTTATCACTTTTGTATTTAAGTCATATTTTAGGAAGCCTTGCCAACCAAAGGTCATAAAGACTGTTGTACTTTTTTCCAAGAATTTTACAATTTTAGCTGTCACATTTATATGTGTGATTCACTTTGAGTTAATTCTTGTGTATGGTAAAGAAAGAGGCATATCTATTTTGGTGAGCTGTCTCTTTAGATCTCTAGCTCACTTTTTAAAAAAAATTTTTTTTTAAATTAATTTATTTGTCAGAGAGAGAGGGAGAGAGAGCGAGCGAGCACAGGCAGATAGAGTGGCAGGCAGAGGCAGAGGGAGAAGCAGGCTCCCTGCCGAGCAAGGAGCCCGACGTGGGACTCGAACCCAGGACGCTGGAACCATGACCTGAGCCGAAGGCAGCCGCCCAACCAACTGAGCCACCCAGGCGTCCCATCTAGCTCACTTTTTAATTGGGTTGTTTTTTGAGTTTTAAGAGTTCTTTCTGTATTTTGGGTTCAACTTCTTTAACTGGTTATGTGTTTTGTACAAATTTCTACCAGCCTGTGGCTTGTCTTATCTTAACCAGTGTCTTTCACAGGGCAGAAGTTTTTAATTATAATCCTGTCCAATTTATTATTATTTTTTAAATAAACTATGCTTTTCAAGTTGTATCTAAAAAGTCATTGTCAAACCCAGGATCACCTGCATTTCTTGCAGTTTCATGTTTTGCATTTAAGATTGATCTATTTTGAGTTCATTTTCATGAAAGTTATACGGTCTATGTCTAGATTAATTTTCTTTATATTTTTAAATAAATTCAGTTAGCAAACATATACAGTATATCATAGTTTTAGATGTAATTTTCAGTAGTTCATCAGTTATGTATAACACAGTGCTCATCACATCACATGCCTTCCTTAATGCCCGTCACCCAGTCACCCCATCCCCCCACTCACCTCCCCTCCTGCAACCCTCAGTTTGTTTCCTATAGTTAAGAGTCTCTCATAGTTTTTCTCCTTCTCTGATGACTTTTCATTCAGTTTTCCCTCCTTTCCCTATGATCCTTGGTGCTGTTTCTTATATTCCACATATGGATAAAACCATATGACAATTGCCTTTCTCTGGTTGATTTATATCTCTCAGTATAATACCCTCCAGTTCCATCCATGTAAGATGTAAATGTTAGGTATTCATCCTAATGGCTAATATTCCTTTGTATGTATATATATCTTATCTATGTATCTCACATCTTCTTTATCCCTTCATCTGTCAGTGGACATCTCCACTCTTTCCATAGTTTGGCTATTATGGACATTGCTCCTATAAACACTGGGGTGCACGTGCCCCTTCGGATCACTACATTTGTATCTTTAGGGTAAATGGCCAGTAGTGCAATTGCTGGGTCTTAGGGTAGCTCTATTTGCAGCTTTTTGAAGAGTCTCTACACTGTTTTCCAAAGATGCTGCACCAGCTGGCATTTCCACCAACAGAGAGGAGCATTTTCTCTGCATCCTTACCAACATTTGTTGTTTCCTGACTTGTTAATTTTAGCGATTCTGACTGGTGTGAGGTGGTATCTCATTGTGGTTTTGATTTTTATTTCCTGAGTGTATATGCTGAGTGATTTGGAGCATTTTTTTCATGTGTCTGTTGGCCATTGGATGTCTTCTTTGCAGAAATGTCTGTTCATGTCTTCTGCCCATTTCTCTCTTTTTTAAAAAAAAATTTATTTATTTATTTGACAGACAGAGATTACAAGTAAGCAAGAGAGGCAGGCAGGGAGAGAGAGGAGGAAGCAGGCTTTCCGAAGAGCAGAGAGCCCGATGCGGGGCTTGATCCCAGGACCCTGGGATCATGACCTGAGCCGAAGGCAGAGGCTTTAACCCACTGAGCCATCCAGGCTCCCCCTTCTGCCCATTTCTTTCTTTCTTTCTTTCTTTTTTTTTTTTTTTAATATTTTATTTATTTATTTGAGAGAGAGACAGTGAGAGAGAACATGAGCGAGGAGAAGGTTAGAGGGAGAAGCAGACTCCCCATGGAGCTGGGAGCCCGATGTGGGACTCGATACTGGGACTCCAGGATCATGACCTGAGCCAAAGGCAGTCGGTTAACCAACTGAGCCACCCAGGCGTCCCTCCTTCTGCCCATTTCTTGATTGGATTATTTGTTCTTTGGCTGTTGAGTTTGATAAGTTCTTTATAGATTTTGGATACTAGTCTTTTATCTGATATGTCATTTGCAAATATCTTCTCCCATTCTGTTGGTTTTTTGGTTTTGTCGACTCTTTCCTTTGCTGTGCAAAAGGCTTTTATCTTGATGAAGTCCCAATAGTTCATTTTTGCCTTTGTTTCCCTTGCCTTTGAAGACATGTCCAGCAAGAATTTGCTGCAGCAGAGGTTGAAGAGGTTGCCCTCTGTGTTCTCCTCTAGGATTTTGATGGATCCCTGTCTCACAGTTAGGTCTTTTATCCATTTGAGTCTATTTTTGTGTATGGTTTAAAGAAATGGTACAGTTTCATTCTTCTGCAGTGGCTATGAAATTTCCTCAACACCATTTATTGAAGAACCTTTGGATATTCTTTCCTACTTTGTCACAAAGATTAGTTGACCATAGAGTTGAAGGTTCTTTTCTGGGTTCTTTATTCTGTTCCATTGATCTGTGTGTCTGTTTTTGTGCCAGTACCATACTGTCTTGATGATTACAGCTTTGTAATACAGCTTGAAGTCTGGAATTGTGATGCCACCAGGTTTTGTTTCTTTTTCAACATTCCTTTAGCTATTCAGGTCTTTTCTGTTTCCATACAAATATTAGGAATATTTGTTCCAGTTCTGTGAAAAAAGTTGATGGTATTTTGATGGGGATTGCTCTGGGTAGTGTAGACATTTTGACAATATTTGTTTTTCCAATCCATAAGCGTGTTTTCCATTTCTTTGTGTCTTCCTCAACTTCTTTCATGAATGTTCTATAGTTTTCTGAATACAGATCCTTTGCCTTTTCAGTTAGGTTTATTCCCAGGTGTCTTACGGTTTTTGGTGCAATTATAAATGGGATAGACTTCTTAATTTCTCTTTCTTCTGTCTCAGTGTATACAAGTGCAACTAATTTCTGTGCCTTGATTTTATATCCTGGCGACTCTGCTTAATTCCTGTATGAGTTCTAGCAAGTTTGAGTGGAGTCTTTTGGATTTTCCATGTAGAGTATTATCTGCAAAGAGTGGGAGTTTGATTTCTTCTTTGCCTGTTTGGATGCCTTTTATTTCTTTTTGTTTGGTTGCTGAGGGTAGGACTTCCAGTAGTATGTTGAACAGCAGTGGTGAGAGTGGACATTCCTGCAGTGTTACTGACTTAGAGGAAAAGCTCTCAGTTTTTTCCCATTGAGAATGATATTTGCTGTGGGTTTTTCATATATGGTTTTTATGATGTTGATGTATGTTCCCTCTATCCCTACGCTGAAGAGTTTTAATCAAGAAAGGATGCTGTACTTTGTCAACTGCTTTTTTAATTTTTGCATCTGTTAAGAGTATAATATGGTTCTTGTCCTTTTTATTTATGTAGTATATCACATTGATTGATTTGTGGATGTTGAACCACCCCTGCAGCCCAGGAATAAATCCCACTTTGTCATGGTGAATAATCCTTTTAATGTACTATTGGATCTTATTGGCTAATATTTTGGTGAAAATTTTTGCATCCATGTTCATCAGGGATATTGGTCTGTAATTCTCCTTTTTGGTGGGGTCTTTGTCTGGTTTTGGGATCAAGGTAATTGTGGCCTCATAGAATGAGTTTGAAAGTTTTCATTCAATTTCTATTTTTGAAATAGCTTCAGAAGAATAGGTATTAATTCTTCTGTAAATTGTTTGGTAGAATTCCCCTAGGAAGCCATCTGGCCCTGGGCTTTTGTTTGTTGGGAGATTTTTGATCACTGCTTCAGTTTCCTTGCTGGTTATGGATCTGTTCAGGTTTTCTATTTCTTCCTGGTTCAGTTTTGGTAGTTTACATGTCTCCAGGAATGCATCCATTTCTTCCAGATCGCCTATTTTGTTGGCATATAGTTGCTCATAATATGTTCTTATAATTGTTTATATTTCTTCAGTGTTGGTTGTGATTTCTCCTCTTTCATTCATGATTTTATGTATTTGTGTCCTTTCTCTTTTCTTTCTGATAAGTCTGGCCAGGGGTTTATCAATCTTATTTGTTCTTGAAAAGAACTAGCTCTAGTTTCATTGATCTGTTCTATTGTTCTTTTGGTTTCTAGTTCATTGATTTCTACTCTAATCTTTATTATTTCTCGTCTCTTGCTTGGTTTAGGCTTTATTTGCTGTTCTTTCTCCAGCTCCTTTAGGTGTAAGATTAACTTGTGCGTTGGAGACTTTTCTAATTTTTTGAGAAAGGCTTGTATTGTTATGTACTTCTCTCTTAGGACTGCCTTTGCTGTATCCCGAAGTGTTTGAACAGTTGTGTTTTCATTTTTATTTGTTTCCATAAATTTTTTAAATTCTTTAATTTCCTGGTTGACCCATTCATTGGTAGGATGCTCTTTAACCTCCATGTATTTCAGTTCTTTCCAAATTTCCTCTTGTGAATGAGTTCAAGTTTCATAACATTGTGGTCTGAAAATATGCAGGGGATAATCCCAATCTTTTTGTACTGGTTAAGACCTGATTTGTATCCCAGTATGTGATCTATTCTGGAGAAGGTTCCATGTGCACTTGAAAAGAATGTGTATTCTGTTGCTTTACGATGGAATGCTCTGTATATATCTGTGAAGTCCATCTGGTCTAGTGTGTCATTCAAATTCCTTGTTTCCATGTTGATCTTCTGCTCAGATGATCTGTGTGCATTGATGTAAGTGGGCTGTTGAAGTGTCCCCTACTATTATTGTATTATTATCAGTGTGTTTCTTTAATTTGGTTATGAATTGGTTTATATAATTGGCTGCTCCCAAATTAGACACATAAAAACATTTATAATCATTAGATCTTCTTGTTGGATAGACCCTTTAAGTATGATAATAGTGTCCCTCTTCATTCCTTACTACAGTCTTTGGTTTAAAATCTAATTTGTCTAATGTGAGGGTTGCTACCCCAGCTTTCTTTTAAGGTCCATTGGCATGATAAATGGTTCTCCACCTCCTTACTTTCAATGTGGAGGTGTCTTTAGGTCTAAAATGAGTCTCTTGTAGACAGCATATTGGATGGGTCTTGCCTTTTTTTTTTTTTTTTAATCCATTCTGATGCGCTGTGTCTTTTGATTGGAGCATTTAGTTTATTTACATTCAGAGTCAGTATAGAAAGATGAATTTAGTGCCACTGTATTACCTGTAAAGTTTCTGTTTCTATAGATTGTTTCTGTTTCTTTCTGGTCTGTGTTACCTGTGGGCTCTCTCTTTGCGTACAGGATCCCCTTTAATATTTCTTGCAGGGCTGGTTTAGTGGTCCCAAATACTTTTAATTTCTGTTTGTACTGGAAGCTCTTTATCTCTTCTTCCATTCTGAATGACAGCCTTGCTGGATAAAGTATTCTTGGCTGCATATTTTTCTCATATATCCTGAATATATCATGTCAGCCCTTTCTGGTTTGCCAGATTTCTGTGGATAGGTTTGCTGCCAGCCTAATGTTTCTACCCCTGTAGGTGAAGATCCCCTTGACTTGAGCTGCTTTCAGGATTTTTCTTTTTATCTCTGAAATTTGCAAGCTTCACTATTATGTTGGGGTGTTGATTTTTTTTTTTTTTTATTGATTTTTGAGAGTGGTCCACTCTACCTCATGGACTTGAATGCCTGTTTCCTTCCCCAGATTAGAGAATTTCTCAGCTATGATTTGCTCAAATATACCTCTGTCCCTTTCTCTCTTTCTTCTTCTTCAGGGACACCAGTAATTCTAATATTGTTTCACTTTATGGTATTGCTGCCCCTCCCCCCACTGATACTTGCTGTCTCACTCTCAAATAAATAAAATCTTTTTTTAAAAAAGATTTTATTTATTTATTTGACAGAGAGAGACACAGTGAGAGAGGGAACACAAGCACGGGGAGTGGGAGAGGGAAGAGCAGGCTTCCCACCAAGCAGGGAGCCTGATGTGGGGCTCAATCCCAGGACCCTGGGATCATGACCTGAGCCAAAGGCAGATGCTTAATGACTGAGCCACCCAGGCATCCCTAAATAAAATCTTAAAAAAAAAAATCAACCACAACCCAAGTGAAACACACATTAGAGAAATCTGAGGAGGTTGGAAACCAAAAAAGAAAAGAAAAAGTGGGGAAAAAGAATATAATCTCCCAGGTAGACAAAACAGGGTGATCTACTTGGTCCTGGGTGTATTTGGTCTGTTAGAAGGCACTAACTCCCAAAGTTGTAAAGAAAGCATAGCTTATATCTGAATAAAAATAAAATTGAATACAGTGAAGGGAAGCCAAAAATGAAGACTATATCTATAAAATGCTAATGTAAAAGTGAAAGTTAAAAAAAGACTTAAAAACAGAGTTGATAAAAATCAGAAACTAGTTGAAAAGGAAAAAAGAAAAAAGAAAAGGAAATTTTAAATGGAAAGAAAAGAATCATGAAAAAAACCTCTCGAATTGAGAGTTTTGCAGTTCTGTGTGTTCAGTAAACTTGGTATTCACCTGCTGTTCCTGCCGGTCTTCTGGGGGAGGGGCCTGCTGCACTGACTCTCAAGTGTCTTTGCTTGGGCGAAGTTTGCAATACCCCTTGCCAGGGGACTGAGCTCAGTGTAAGCTGCTTGGAGTTGTTCTATGTGACTTTAGTTCCCCGAAGGCTTTGTGCGCTACTTGAGAGAATGAAGATAAAAATGGCCCTGCCCTGATCTCCAGCCCTGGAACTGAAAGATTGTGGGCCCCTCTCTTCAGCAAACCCTCAGGGAGAAGCGATCTTCACTTTTGTGTGTGCCAAACTCTGCAGACTCCCGTAGTGCCCACCGTTCCTCCCCAGGGGAAGGGGAAGGCAGAAGGTTACTGTGTTTCTGCCCTTTGCAGGGCCTCTATACAGAGAGTGATCGCCAGATTACACCAGGGTTCATGGCAAACCAAGCTGAGACCCCACTCCTGGGCTCACTGGCTGTAGCTGATTTCCCTGCTCCAATGCTTGGGGACTCTGCCGGGTCAGGCACCCTGTTCTTTCTGTGACCTGAGACCACCCTGTCCCACCTAGGAGTCTGCCCCACTTTGCCACCTGAGCACTTTTCAGGCAGGGGCGTCTCTCACTGGAGCAGACTTCTAAAAGTTCAGATTTTGTGCTCCATAGCTATATCACTTTCCTGTAGCTGGCTTATGCTAAATAAGATGGAAATTAATGACAGTTATTAAATATTTGTTAAAAAAACAAGAGGAAGCATTATACTAAATGTGGAATCTGAAAAGCCACTTCCATTATCAAGAGAAAAAAGACAGGTATGTTTGCTCTTATTAGCATTGGACATTATTTTCAGGATTCTGGGGAATTCAGAAGGCTAAGAAAATTAATATTGTTTATAATTATTAGAAAAGAAGGTGATCTCTTTTAACTAGTGATATGATTGCATAACTAGAAAAACCATGAGATTCTGAAATTATGAGTGTGTTTGGTAAACTGACTAGAAACAATTTAACTATATCTAAGTGAAGAGCTTTTCTCTGTACTAGCAATCACCAGCCACAAGTCAGAATAGTAAAAATACTTTATTCACATTAGCAACAAAAACTGTGAAACAGAACTAAACATGAAAGGAATAAAGACTATATGCAGAAAACCATAAAAATCTTATGCGGGGTATGCAACATGATCTAACAAATGAAAGGATAGTCCACATTTCTGGAGGGAAAGACAAGCAAATATGCAAATGTTAACTCTTCCAAAATTATATATTTAATGCAGTTGCATTTAGAGTCAGAGTTTTATTTGGAATTGAATAAAAATGATCTTAAAGTTTATATGGAAGATTGTTTAAATTTTTGCCCCCCCCCAAAAAAAACAAACAAACCTGAGACTAGCCTAGGAAATTATGAAAAATGAAACTCCTAGAGAGAAATTTGCCCAGAGAGCAATTAAGCTATCTAATCATTATTATTAAAAATTCATGTTGTTGTTATAGGAGTTGGCAAAGAGAACAAAGAAACATAATGGAGAGTAAGAACTATGTCCTAGCATACTCGGGAATTCAGTCTATAGCAACAACAGTTATTGACAGTGGGAAAAGATGGTTGATTTAATAAATTGTTTTGGCCTAATCACTCACCATTTAGGAACAAAATGTGAACTTGAACTCCCATGTCATACATAAGAAATAAGTTCCAAGGGTGCCTGGGTGGCTCAGTGGGTTAAAGCCTCTGCCTTCGGCTCAGGTCATGATCTCAGGGTCCTGGGATCGAGCCCGCATCGGGCTCACTGCTCAGCAGGGAGCCTGCTTCCTTCCTCTCTCTCTCTCTGCCTGCCTCTCTGCCTACTTGTGATCGCTCTCTGTCAAATAAATAAATAAAATCTTAAAAAAAAAAAAAGAAAGAAGTTCCAGATGGATTAGAGACTTACACGTAAAAATAATTTTTTAGGGGAACTAGCCTATACTTCCGATTACACATGTTGTGGAATATTTTGGAGCCAGTAAGAATGGAAAGCTATACACCAGACTGTTCTTCCTGCTGGCTACCTGAGGAGATGATAAAGTTGTCAGGGAGGGAGAGTGTGTAATAAAAGTATGATTATAAGCCAGAAATAATAGAGAAAAAATTAAAAGAAATTGCTATATAAAACCAATACATATGTAATCTGACTAAAATTATTTAAGCCATGTAGATATACAAAGAAAGAGGTACTTATTTCAGAGTAGTGGAGTTTCATATTTTTACCTTCTTCCTTATACTCCTTTGAATACATTCAAGTTTTTTAAAGATTTTATTTTTAGGTAATCTCTGTACCCAGTGTGGGGCTTGAACTTACAAACCTGAGATCAAGAGTTGCATGGTCTACCCACTGAGCCAGCCAAGTGCCCCTGAATACATTGAAATTTTAATAAGGATTTTTATTTATATAATTGGGAAAAAATAACACTATTTTCAATATGAACAAAATAAAATGGATTCTAATAACCATGCTGGAAAGCAATATGATGGAGTATTTATACACTATGATTTAATAATCTTATTCCTGGCAATTTATATTGCAGTTATTTCAAAAAGGTGGCTTGGAGCATTAAAATTTTCGTTGTCTCATTATCTTAAATCATGAAAAACTAAGGAGAACCATTCATCTGTTGTTAGAGAATTAGTTGTTTTTTTTTTTTTTTGTTTTTTTTTACTACTGATGATGATGTTAATAATAACAATAATGTAATAACAGCTACTAGAGAATTTAAGAACAGGAAACATCTCTCAGCCTACACCTTTGTGAATAAACTGGTAAAACAAGAAGTAAAGATTTAAGTCCTTAGAGTGTTACCCAAGAGAATAGCAAAGAGTAATACTATAATAAATGCCAGAGGAGGAAGTGGAAGACAGGTAGTAGTGGTAATAGTCATTGTATTGGCATAAATCCTCAGTATCAGAAAGCTAGTAGGTAAATTCTGAACTTCTGTACTGGGTAGTCAGTATATATTGTTGGTAAACTGAAACATTTCCTAGTACTATGGAAATGACTTAGAAAAACAACATTGCTTATGGAGGAAGGTTGAATGGGAGTCTTTTAAAAAAAACTATTTATTTTTGATAGAGTTTGTGTGAGCAGGGGGAGGGGCAGAGGGGGAGGGAGAGAGAATCTCAAGCACACTACCTACTGAAGGTAGAGCCTGACGTGGGGCTCGCTCTCACAACCCCAAGATCATGACCTGAGCTGAAACCAAGAGTTAGCTACTTAACCGACTGAGACACCCAGGCACCCCTGGGAGTCTTTTCTTGAGGTCTGAGTATCACATGCATGTATATCTCTGACATGACGATGTTTAAGTCATTCCTTAGAGATTTAGCTACCATTCTTTCACTTGAAAATTTACATTATTTGAAAAAGTTAATACCAAATAATACAATTTTTACATTATTTCGTTTTTCCACATTCAGCATACGTTTCTTTGACCAGTGGTTCTCAACTGGGTCCCTCCAGAAAACATGTAGCAATATAACAACTTGGGGGTTTGGATTATGTGTTGGCATCTAGTGGGTAGAAGACCAAGACGATACTAAACTCCTACATTGCGAGAGCCCCACAGCAATAAGGAATTATTTGGCCTAAAATGTTCAAAGTTCCAGGGTGGAAGAACTCTCTCTTAGACTAACTGCCACGAAATACATAAACAAGCACAGAAATAATTACACATACGACACAATTTGAATAGCCTCTTATAAGTAATGCTTATTTTCTTTCTTTATTTTTAAAAAGATTTTATTTATTTATCTGAGTGAAAGAGAGTTGGTGACAGGGGTAGCAAAAGAGGGGATAAGTGTGGTGGAGAGGGAGAAGGAAACTGATGTGGGGCTCGATCCCAGGACCCTGAGATCATGACCTGAGCTGAAGGCAGAGTACTTAATGGACTGAGCCACCCAAGCGCCCTAGTAATGTTTATTTTCTATTGTAAGTTGCCATAGTAGGAAATGCTTATATTAATTTAATTGGTACATTGTAATAACTGAATTCCTTTCTCTTAAAAAAAAAATTAGGAGGCACCTTAAGAGATTACAGGATAGATCATTCCAAACTACTTAGTATTAAAATGGGAAAGAAAGTACTTTCTATTATGATCTCACATCTTGTGTTTTTTTTTTTAAGGATTAAAATAATTTTTTACTCTGTCAACCAAAAACTTATTTAAAATAAAAGTAAAACAGACTAAGTTAGAAGCCCTGGCATAACTCATCTGGATTAAATCTCTGCAGCCTGCATATCAGAGGAAAATCCCAAGGAGATGTCACATGATGACTCCAAGAGCGTTTCCCACAGAGAATAAAGTATTTTTAAAATAGTATTTTACATCGTATACACCATACACAAAAAATGATTTCCAAGTAAATCAAAGACCTAAAGGTAAGAGATAAAATCATAAAACATATAGGTGACTTCTGGTTTCCAGTCTACCTTGAAAAGAGCTTGGAAGTCGTCATTCCCAATGTCCATTAGTGAGAAAAGCTGAAGAATTGGAAAGTCAGCAACTCTTCTCAGATTCGTCAGAGAATTGAGATCATAAGGCACATTGTTGCCTTGAAAACTGGAAAGAGAGGTGAATACCTGGAATCAGAGCTTACCCAGAACAATAACCTATAAAGCAGAAGCCTGCTAAGTAGCTAGTACTGGTAGGAACACTTAATCTGTAATTAATTAATTGGTGGAGGCTTAGTGTAGACTAGCCAGAGAGTTTGACCCTCCAGAGGTCCAGTCTTTTTATGGGGTGTTCCCACACTTTGATGAGTTTTACTTCTAGGAGTTCTATTAGGTTCTCTGGTTAAAAAAGAAAAATATCCCCTAGTGCTTCTGGCAGGGGAGAGGGAAAGTAACCATTCTGAAAAATAACCAGAACATTTTGTTCACCTTGACAGAAGGCCTTCTCTCAAGGGAAATTGTTTTTTACCAGAACCACCCCTTTCTACCACATCAGTCACTAACAGGGGATCACAGCTAAAACTGCAAAGCTCAGATTCTCTCTCTTTTATTATGATCATTATTTTTTATTATGTTATGTTAGTCACCATACAATACATCATTAATTTTGATGTACTGTTCCATGATTCATTGTTTACATATCACACCCAGAGCTCCGTGGAGTATGTGCCCTCCTTAATACCCATCACTGGGCCAATCCCCACCACTCTTCCCTCTAAAATCTTCAGTTTGTTTCTCTGAGTTCACAGTCTCTCATGGTTCGTCTGCCCCTCTGAATCCCCCCCTTCATTTTTCCCTTCCTTCTCCTCCCCTATGCTATTCCTTATGTTCCACAAATAAGTGAAACCATATGATAATGGACTTTCTCTGCTTGACTTACTGCATTCAGCATAATCTCCTCTAGTCCCATCCATGTTGATGCAAAAGTTGGGTATTCATCCTTTCTGATGGCTGAGTAATATTCCATTGTATATATGGACAACATCTTTATCCATTCATCTGTTGAAGAGCATCTCGGCTCTTTCCACAGTTTGGCTATTGTGCTGCTATGAACATTGGGGTGCATATGGCCCTACTCTTCACTACATCTGTATCTTTGGGGTAAATATCCAGTAGTGCAATTGCTAGGTCATAGGGTAGCTCTATTTTTAATTTTGTGAGGAACCTCCACACTGTTTTGCAAAGTGGCTGTACCAACTTGTATTCCCACCAACAATGTAAGAGGGTTCCCCTTTCTCCACATCCTCTCCAACATTTGTTGTTTCGTGGCCTGTTAATTTTGGCCATTCTAACTGGTGTAAAGTAGTATCTCAATGTGGTTTTGATTTTATTTTCCCTGATGGCTAATGATGATGAACACTTTTTCATGTGTCTGTTAGCCATTTGCATGTCTTCTTTGGAGAAGTGTCTGCTCATGTCTCCTGCCCATTTTTTGACTTGATTATTTGTGTTTTTTGGGTGTTGAGTTTGAGAAGTTCCTTATAGATCTTGAATATCAGCCCTTTGTAATGTCATTTTTTAAAAAAGATCTTATTTATTCATTTGACAGAGATCACAAGTAGGCAAGAGACAGGCAGAGAGAGAGGAGGAAGCAGACTCCCCACTGAGCAGAGAGCCTGATGCGGGGCTCGATCCCAGGACCCTGAGATCATGACCTGAGCCGAAGGCAGAGGCTTAACCTGCTGAGCCACCCATGCACCCCTGTAATGTCATTTGCAAATATCTTTTCCCATTCTGTGGGTTACCTCTTTGTTTTGTTGACTGTTTCCTTTGCTGTGCAGAAGCTTTTCCTCTTGATGAAGTCCCCAAAGTTCATTTTCGCTTTTGTTTCCTTTGCTTTTGGAGACCTGTCTTGAAAGAAGGTGCTGTGGCCGATGTCGAAGGGGTACTGCCTGTGTCCTCCTCTAGGATTTTGATGGATTCCTGTCTCACATTGAGGTCTTTCATTCATTTTGAGTTTATCTTTGTGTATGGTGTAAGAGAATGGTCAAATTTCATTCTTCTGTATATAGTTTTCCAGTTTTCCCAGCACCATTTATTGAAGAGACTGTCTTTACTGGCGCAAAAACCAGACACACAGACCAGTGGAACAGAGCAGAGTGCCCAGATATGAACCCTCAACTCTACAGTCAAATAATCTTTGACAAAGCAGGAAAGATACCAATGGAAAAAAGACCATCTCTTCAAACTGTCTTTAAGGGGGAAATCTTTACAGAAAACCGGATAGCAGGGGAGATAAAATCAAGCACACTGGAGGACATTCTAGCCTCTGACTCCTACAGCTCCATCAAACAGTGAACAGCCCAGCTCACAGCCAGGTTAAACACAAACCTCCCTGAAGTCCTGTTTACCCCAGTTCCTTTTACCCTATATATAATTTCTGACTTTTTTTTTTTAAAGATATTATTTATTTATCTGATAGAGAAAGTACAAGCAGAGGGGAGCGGCAGAGGGAGGGGGAGAGGGAGAAGCAGGCTCCCTGCAGAGCCAGGAGCCCGATGTGGGGCTTGATCCCAGGACCCTGGGATCATGACCTGAGCCGAAGGCAAATGCTTAACTGACTGTGCCACCCAGGTGCCCCTATAATGTCTGACTTTTAATGAAAAAATTTAAAAACAAACTAAAAGGCAAAAAATACAATTGGAAGAGACAAAGCAAACATCAGAAGCAGATTTAGATATGAGAGAGACTTGAGAATTATAAAGGCCAGATTTGAAATAACTAATTAATATGCCAAGGGCAGTAATGGAAATAGTGCACAACATGCAAAAATGGATGGATTATATAAGCAAAGAGATAGAAACTTTAAGAAAAAACCAAGGAATGGTAGAAATCAAATAAAGTGTAATAGAGTGAGAAACATAATCTGAGTAGGTCTGTATCTTTTAAAGAAATTCAATCAGCAATTGACCCTCCAAACAGTCCTAGATGGTTTCACTGGTGAATTCTACGAAATGTTTAAGGAAGACGCGATACCAGTTCTCTGTAATCTCTAACAGAAAACAGAAGCAGAGGGAATACTTCTAGCTTATTCTAGAAGGCTAGCATTACCTTAATACTAAAATTGGACAAAAGCATTGCAATAAAGGAAAACTATAGACCAGTATCTTGCGAGCATAAATGCACAGTTCTGCAAGAAAATATTAGCAAACTAAATCCAACAGCATATCAAAAGAATTATTATACACCATGATCAAGTGGGATTTATTCCAAGTATGCAAGGCTCGTTCAACATTCAAAAATCACATAGTGTAAATCATCACATCAATAGACTCAAGAAGAAATAGCATATAATGGTCCTGTTAATATCCTATCCAGAGAGAGCATTTGACAAAATCCAACACCCATTTATGATAAAAATTCTCAATAAACCAAGAATAGAGGGGAAATTCCTCAGCTTGATAAAGAACATCCACAAAATATCTACAGTTATGAAGAAACCAAAAGCTCTCCGACTAAGATCAGAAACAAGGGAAGGATGTCCTCTCTTACCACTGCTTTTTAACAATGCAGTGGAAGTCCTGACTAATGCAGTGAGAAAAGAAGGAACTAATAGGTGTACAAATTGGGAAGAGAAAAAGCAAACTGTCTTCATTCTTAGATGACATGATAGTCTAGGTAGAAAATCCCAGAAAATCAATAATAAAACTCCTGGGACTAATAAGACATTAAGATATAGCGTTAATATACAAAAGTCTGTTGCTGTCCTGTATACCAAGATGAAAAATTGGAATTTGAAATTAAAAATACACCATTAACATTACCACAAGGAAAAAAATTCTTGTATATAGAGCTAACAAAACATGTACATGACCTATATGAGGAAAACTGTACCTGATTTAAAAAAATCAAAGAAGATCTGAATTAGTGGAGAGCTGTTCTCTCCTGGAAGGAAGACTTAATACCGTTCAGATGTCAGTACTTAACTGGTTATTGTGTGGATAAACTGGGTAGGAGCAGTTGTAAAGCAGTTTCATTTTCTCCCACTGCTGCTTGCAAGGATCCTTCGTTGGATCTCTGTTCCTTTCCCTCGGTTCATCTCACAGCTTTATGGTCACTCTCACATACTGAAAAATCAAGTCCAGTCTAATTTAAACTTCTGTCTTTCATCCTATTCAAAGTATCTTCCCCTTGCCCTGATTGGGACTGATGGAGGTTAAGGAATCAGCAGTGGGAAGGAGTGTAATTTACTCAGTTTATTTTATTTTATTTTTTTATAAATTAATTAATTTATTTGAGAGAGAGAGACAGATCACAAGTAGGCAGGGAGGCAGGCAGAGAGAGAGGGGGAAGCAGGCTCCCTGCCCAGCAGAGACCCGACGCGGGGCTCGATCCCAGGACCCCGAGATCACAACCTGGGCCGAAGGCAGAGGCTTTAACCCACTGAGCCACCCAAGCGCCCCTACTCAGTTTGTTTTAAAATTATTTATCTAGGCACTCAGGCAGATTCAAGAGATGTATAAGATATTTCCTGTTTGTATTAGTACCTTTAATGTGCCTAAACTATATACAATAAAAAGTTTAGGAGACGAATTTTATTTACATGAAACATTTAATGGCAGTCAGCGGTTGTGCTGAAATATTGTGAGGGGCTCAGAAAGGGGGGCTTTGTTGTGCTTGGTAGAATAGTTGTGCTATGTAGAACATAAAGGACAAAGAATGAGTGGCAGGTGGCTCTGATGCCAGCTTCTCTCAAATAAAGCTGTCTTTCCTTTATGATCTGCTGGAGTCTGGGTCTCAGAAGGGATTTAGAGAACTTTTGGCTGGTGACATACAATGTAAGAATATACAGAATCTCAAAAATCTCACTAATAAAGTGTAATGTCGATGACATTACAGAATTTGACATTTATTGTGATAATCTTGAAAAATAGAATATTTACTCCTAGTTAAAGGTCTCTCTGAGTTGTTTGCCAGGAAATACTGTATTATCTTTATGGAAGCACAAACTGATGGACACAGGGCATTATGTTGGCGCTAATAATGGAGAGGTAGATATTAGCTTGTGTTTCAAAGTCCCGTTAATTGTTCTGGAGATAGTGTTGCTGATTTTGTTTTCTTATCTCTTTCAAAGATGGTTTGTTGCAGTTATAAACAAACAATGAACATATACAAATGTATCTGGAAGGAACGCTTTCAGCTGCTAGCAACAAAATATTCAATGTGTTTCTAATCAAATAAGGTTTTATTTTTCTTGTAAAAAGTCTAGAAGAATGATGTACTGGTGCATTCTATAGCATGTGTGAACCTTGAAAACCTGCTAAGAGAAAGAAGCCAGACACAAAAAGACATATGCTGTGTCTTCATTTTATATGAAATATCTGGAATAGGCAAATGCCAGAAAGCAGATTAGTAGCTGTGAGGGGCTGGGGTGGCAGGGTGTGGATTTGTAGGAGTATATAGCATTGAGTATGAGAAACCCATTTATTTACTAGAGCGATCTTATTACTTCTAAAAAATTCATATTTATTATGTATTTGGTTTGCATTACTTTTTCTTTCATGGTGAGTGAAGACTCCTAACCAAAGTAGTGGTTTACATTTTCCCTTGCATATTCAGGTTTTTTTTTTTAAGATTTTTTATTTTAAGTTCTTTATATATTTTGGATATTAACCCCTTTTCAGATATATCTGGATATATGTATATATCTCACCTGCAAATATCTTCTTCCAGTCATTAAGTTGACTGTTTTGTGGATTGTTTTCCTTGCTGTGCAAAAGCTTTTTATTTCGGTGTAGTCCCAATAGTTTATGTTTGCTTTTGTTTCTCTTGCCTCAGGAGACATATCCACAAGTATGTTGCTAAGGTTGATTTCCAAATGGTTACTGGCTCTGTTTTCTTCTGGAGTTTTAGGATTTCAGGTCTCATATTTAGGTCTTTGGTCTATTTTGAATTTATTTTTGTGTATGTTGGAAAAAAAGGGTCCAGTTTATTCTCTTGCATGTAGCTGTCCAGTTTTCCCAACACCATATATTGAAAAGACTGTCTTTCTTCATTGAATATTCTTACCCCCTTTGTTATAGATTAATTAACCACATAGTTAGGGGTTTATTTCTGATCCCTCTATCCTGTTCCATTGACCTGTGTGTCTTGTTTTTGTACCAGTACCATACTATTTTGATTACTTTAGCATTGTAGTATATTTTTAAATTTGGGATTTTGATACCTCCAGTTTTGTTCTTTCTCAGGATTGCTCTGGTTATTCAAGGTCTTTTGTGATTCCATGCAAATTTTAGGATTATTTGTTCTAGTTCTGGGAAAAATGCTATTGGTATTTTGGTAGGGATTGCAGTGCATCTGTAGATAGCTTTGGTATGGAGATTTTAATAATCTTCTTCCAGTCCATGAGCATGTTGTATCTTTCTATTTGTTTGTGTCACCTTGATTTCACGAATGTCTTACAGTTTTCAAAATATAGGTCTTTCACCTCCCTGATAAGTTTGTTCCTAGGCATTTTATTATTTTTGGTGCAATTGTAAATGGGATTGTTACTTTCATTTCTCTTTCTGCTACTTTGTTATCAGTGTATAGAAATGCAGCAGTTTTCTGAATATTAATTTTGTATCCTGCAACTTTACTGAACTCAGTATCAGTTCTAATAGTTTTTTGGTGGAGTCTTTAGGGTTTTCTATAAATTGTATCATGTCATCTGCAAACAGTAACAATTTTACTTCTTCATTAGCAGATTTTTTTTTTTAAATGAAAGGATCTTTTTTTTTTTTTTTAAAGATTTTATTTATTTATTTGTCAGAGAGAGAGAGAGCGAGCACAGGCAGACACAGTGGCAGGCAGAGGCAGAGGGAGAAGCAGGCTCCCCGCCGAGCAAGGAGCCCGATGTGGGACTCGATCCCAGGACGCTGGGACCATGACCTGAGCCGAAGGCAGCCGCTTAACCAACTGAGCCACCCAGGCGTCCCAGGTTTTTTTTTTTTTTTTTTTAATGTAGGCTCCATGTCTAGTGTGGAATCCAGTGCCCGGCTTGAACTCATGACCTTGAGATCAAGACCTGATCTAAGATCAAGAGTCGGACACTTAATCGAGTGAGCCACCCAGGCACCCCACTTCCTTAGCAATATATGCCTTTTATTTCTTTTTCTTCCTTGATTGCTACAGCTAGGACTTCCAGTACTTTGTTGCATAAAAGTGGTGAGAGTGAACATCCTTCCCTTGTTCCTGATCATAGAGGAAAAGTCTTCAGTTTTACATCATTGAGTATGATGTTGACTGTAGATTTTCATATATGACCTTTATTGTGTTGAGGTATATTCCCTCTAAACTCACTTTGTTGAGTGTTTTTTTTTCATGGATGGATGTTGTCAGTTGCTTTTTCTGCATATATGAAATGATCATATTGTTTTTATCCTGCCCCTTGTTAGTATGATGTATCACATTGATTGGTTTGTGAATATTGAACCATGTTTGAATCCCTGGAATAAATATCGCTTGATTGTGGTGACTGATTTTTTTTTAATGTATTGTTGTGTTGGGTTTGCTAGTATTTTGTTGAGGATTTTTTGCCTCTGTGTTCAGCAGATTTATCTGCAGTGTTTTTGTCTGATTTTGATATCAGGGTAATGCTGGTCTTGTAGAATGAATTTGGAAGCTTTTCTCCATCTTCTATCTTTTTGGAATAGTTTGAGAAGAATAGGTATTAACTATTCTTTAAACGTTTGGTAGAATTCACCTGTGAGGCCATTAGGTACTGGACTTTTGTTTGTTGGTAGTTTTTTATTACCCGTTCAATTTTATTACTTGAAATTGGTCTGTTCAAATCTTCTGTTTCTTCCTGTTCCAGTTTTGGAAGAGTGTGTGTTTCTAGGATAGCCACTCTCGATTAGCATACTGACTAAAGCCATGTGGCCCCTGAATTTTCAGAGCTGAAAATTCATGTGGCTGAATTTTCTGCTCTCTGGTTTAGCTGGCACAGAGGACGTGCAACTGGTATTGTTTCTCCTTGTGAGGTTTGGGAACCTTGCTCTTCCTCCCTGACCAGGGGGGAAAGTTCATCCTTTTTAGATGAGAGCCTATTCCTCTCCCCTTTTCTCAGCTGTATCTTACTCACTGTTAGTGGTGAGGAGTTGTAGTGAATTTCTCCTTTTTTTTTTTAAGATTTTATTCATTTATTAGAGATAGCGAGCGAGCGAGAGAGAGCACTAGCAGAGGGAGTGGTAGAGGGAGAGGAAGAAGCAGACTCCCTGCAGAGCAGGGAGCCCAGTGCAGGGCTAGATGCCGGGACCCTGGGATTATGACCTGAGCCAAAGGCAGACACCTAACCGACTAAGCCACCCAGATGCCCCGACTTTCTCCTTTTTGGTTAGGAATGTCCTTTTGTTCCCACCAGATATAGGGACAATAAGAGGCATTATGGCAGTTTGCTTTAATTTCATCCCTCATCCCTATGGGTTGCTTTCTGTTGAAGATGCACTCATTTAGGGGAGGAGCATTTGCTCCTAGTCCCACCTTTGGAACTAGAAAAATAGTCTAACCCATTCTGTGAGTTTTGTTTTAATCTGTTACAGTTGTATTTTTATTTTCCTAATGGGTGGCTTTTATATTTAAATTAGTAATATTTATGTTTGTTTTTATAATTGTTAGCCTTCCATTCTTTTTTTTTTTTTAATTAAAGAATTTATTTATTTATCAGACAGAGATCACAAGTAGGCAGAGAGGCAGGCAGAGAGAGAGAGGGGGAACTGGGCTCCCCGCCGAGCAGAAAGCCCGATGTGGGACTCAATCCCAAGATCCTGGGACCACGACCTGAGCCGAAGGCGAGGCTTTAACCCACTGAGCCACCCAGGTGCCCCCTTACTTCCATTCTTAAATGAATTACTCTCCATTAGTCTTTTCATTTTATACCAATGAATTTTGGTTTCTTAGTTTCCTTTTGTTCATTACCTCTCATGTTTCTCGTCTTCTGCTTCTGCATGAACTTTCTGGAATTTCTGACACTTTTGTTCTCTACTTTAAATACTAAGTTTAAAGATCTGTACACATTCTTTAATCATAACCTTTTCTTCTTCCACATTCCGTGGTCTTCTGTTGCACTTTTATTGGGAGTCTCAGTTGATAGACAACTCTACTTACCCATCACTCTGTACTTAGTTTCTTTTTTTTCCCCTCACTCTACTTAGGATTTATGGCCATTCATTTCACTCACTTTTTTTTCTTTAAGATTTTATTTATGTTTTAGAGAGAGAGAGAGAGAGAGAGTGAGAGAGCACGAGCACAAGCAGGGTGGAGCAAGGGCAGAGGGAGAGGGAGAAGCAGACTCCTTTCTGAGCAGGGAGCCTGACGCCAGGCTCAGTCCCAGGGGATTACATCCTGAGCCAAAGGGAAATGCCCAATTGACTGAGCCACCCAGGTGCCCTTAACTTACTTCTGCTAATACCCTAATCCAGTGGTTTTCAGACCGTGGTCCAAGGATTTCTGGAGGTTGATGGTTAAAACCCTGGAAGTAGATTAGGTTACCTGTGAAGAGTTTGTGGATTGAGGATAGAGTTCTGGCTCAGCCCTGCAATCATAGGGAAGAATAATAGTGTGGTGGGTTTTGTTTTGTTTTTGTTTGTTTGTTTTAGAAGAATAATGCTTAAAGGCTGTCAGGAAGAGGGAAGCTAGTGATTGAGACTGGGTGCATAATCAGAGGAGGAGGATGGTTGCTGATACAGGGGGGACTGCTCAGAGAACCGTGGGAGTGGAATTCAGCTGCTAGGTCTTGACTGATCACTGCAGGAGCACTTGGGTTGGGCACTGGACATGAAGGCGGATCTGTGACTGGAGGAGTGAGTGAGTGGTACCCTGTGCAAGTCTGCAAGTACAGGCTGTCCAGAGGAGGAGAGAAGAGGGTAGTTGTTAGAATCCTCAAACCTCTGCTTGTTTTTTTTTTTTTTTATTAATTTCTTTTCAGCGTAACAGAATTCATAGTTTTGCACCACACCCAGTGCTCCATGCAATGCGTGCCCTCCATAATACCCACCACCTGGCTCCCCCAACCTCCCACCCCCCGCTCCTTCAAAACCCTCAGATTGTTTTTCAGAGTCCATAGTCTCTCATGGTTCGTCTCCCCTTCGTTTTACCTGCAGCTTCCCCGGCATCTAAGAGCCAGGCCGGCATGGTGCAGAGCAGCAGGGGGCCTCTTGCCTGGCTCGGAGGCTCAGCTTGGGCACGCCTGGAGCTGGGACTTCCATTTCATCTTGCTGTGGCTCTCATTTCCCTTATATTCTCTACTCCATTTATGGTGTCATCCTCCTGTGAATTCTGTCTCCACTCTCCACATGTAACTCTATTCAAGGAATTTCCATCAAGAGGGAATATTTTTGTGCTTTTACCACCCATCTGCTTACCTACCTGCAGTGGAACTCGAATGTTCTGTCCTCTTCTGCTTTGGCTCCTCCTCCTTCTGACTAGGGATACATTTATTTCTAGCTCCTTACCTTGAACACATTGCTTTAGCACTTCTCCTTTTTCTTTCTTGCATTAGTAATTTTTCTTTGTACCTGATAAATATTGCAATTATGTGTGACTTTTCTCATCTTAAAAAAAAAATCCTCTTCCTAGTTCCCATCACATTTCTTTTGCTTTCTTTTACTATAAAATTCCTGGAAAGAACTGTCGATGTACCTTTTATTTTCAGTTTTTTCTTCTGTCTTAATTTACTTCAGCCAGGGTTTTATGTTCACTGCTTCAGAAAAACAGCTCTTGTCAAGGTCACTGATGACCTCCACGGTGCTAAATCCAGTTGTCAATTCTCAGTGCTCATCTTACTTGGCCTGTCAGCGGCATTTGACACGGCTGATAATTCCCTTTTCTTACATGAACTTTCTTCATTTGGCTTTTGGGACATCACAGTCTCTTGCTTGCCTCCTACCTGCTGACTTCTGCTTCTCAGTTAGCTCTTCCTGATTCCTTCTGTCAGGTTGACTTCTAACTATTTGAGAGGTCTGAGGCTTGGTTCTCAGACTTCTCTGGTTGTACTCACTCCCTAGGATGGAAATCTTATCTGGTCTTAGGGCCTTAAATACCTATCTGCTTATGTCCCCCCGGTCCTCACCTTAGAAAAAAAAATCTCGCCAGGCTCTTTTCCTTGGTCTGTGCAGATTTTTATATCCAGCAGTTTATCTGCCCTCTCTGCCTCAGTGAATAAGAGGTATTTCACGTTCAGCGGTGTGCCCTATACTTTCTGTCTCCAGAGCAAAACAACTACTCATCATCTTTCCTGCCTGAGAAAATGGCCACTTTCTCTTTCCAGTTTTGTAGGCCAAGCCTTATCCCTGCAGACCCTGTCAAGTCTGTTTTCAAAACATACCCAGAACTTGATAATTTTTGATATTTCTACTACCCAGGGTCAAGTGACCTCCCTTCTGGGTGGCGGCAGTACAGCCCCGACTGGTCTGTGTGCTGCAGTCTGTGGCCCTTCTGAGTTACTTCCCACAGTGTTCCTACAGTGAGCCTGTTGCCCTCGCTCAGATCCTGTCACCCGTCTCCTCAGAGTCGCACCCTGCATTCTTACCTCACTCAGCGTAAAAATGAACTCTTCACTGTTTGTGAGAACTGACACACAGCTCAGACTCCGGTGAGACCGCCTCTCTTCTCCGCTCTCGCTGTTTGAACGCACCAGAGCTTTTCCTGTGTCGGACCCTTGGTGTGACTGTTCTCTATGCTCTGAGTACCCTCCCTCCAGATTTCTGCTTGTCTTTCTCTTTCCTCTCCCACAAGTCCTTCGTCAGATGCCACCGTGCCCCTCCTCTGCTCGTACTCCCTGTTCCCTTAGTCCTGCCCCACTCATCACCTGCCCGGCCGCCTGCTTGTTGGTCGGCGGTTTTCTTAGCGGAATGTGAGCTCAGTGAGTGCAAGAGCTTTGTTTTCTTCACTGTTGCGTGCTCAGTTCTGAAAAGAGTGCGTGGTGTACAGGAAGCTCATGACAAGTAATTGTTGAATGAATCGAATTTCAGGTAGCTTCTGTCATAAATATTAATTCCTTTGGTCATTCGATCCCTCTGACTTTAACCTCGTAAGTCACAGAGTTCTGGCCAATTACCCTCTTTCCAGTGCTCTTGCAGCCCTACTCAGACTTCACCATTCCATTATGAACAGTCTCCCCTGACCCTTAACATCTTCTTAGAAGACCCCCTCTGTTCACATTTCTTCACCGATGATTGGTTTCCTTTTTGATCCATTTTCCCTACTCCAAGGAATTTTGGGAGAAAGTAGTGATGGTGTTAATATTCTCTTATCCATCTGGAGTTCTTTTTTTTTTTTTTTAAAGATTTTATTTATTTATTTGTCAGAGAGAGAGACAGAGAGCACAAGCAGGCAGAGAGGCAGGCAGAAGCAGAGAGAGAAGCAGGCTCTCCACTGAGCAGGGAGATCCCAGGACCCTAACATCATGACCTGAGCTGCAGGCAGCGGCTTTAACCCACTGAGCCACCCAGGCGCCCTCCATCTGGAGTTCTTAATGGACTCCCAGCAGCAGGCCAGTTTGATGCTTTTGACTCTTGGTTCCTTTTTGTTTTTGTTTTTTAAGATTTTATTTACTTATTTGACAGAGACAGTGAGAGAGTGAATACAAGCAGGGGAAGTGGGAGAGGGAGAAGCAGGCTTCTGCTGGGCAGGGGGCCTGATGCGGGCTAGATCCCAGAACCCCGGGAACATGACCTGAGCCGAAGGCAGATGCTTAATGACTGAGCCACCCAGGTGCCCTCTTGGCTCCTTTTTGGTCACTGTCCTTATTGTCAGTTGACACTTTCCCACTCCACTTGTATTGGAAGAATTGTGACATCATGAGACTCATGGTCTTCCTCTTCATTGTCCGTTTGCCATTTTGTGGATGACATTGTGTAGTGCCTGTTCACACCCAGATCCAAGGTCATTTTCAGTCATGTGGACAACAGTCCTCCTTCAGAAATCCATGCATAGGGGTGCTCCCTAGACTACCATCACGTGGAATTTTTTCATTTGAGGGTATTCAAACTAATTTTACTTTGATCCATAGCCCTAGTAAGACTATTTCTAGTACACTTGGTCTTGGACTGTAATGAGATCTCCTATCCTTGA
Organism: Mellivora capensis; assembly: GCA_004024625.1. NCBI lineage: Eukaryota > Metazoa > Chordata > Mammalia > Carnivora > Mustelidae > Mellivora > Mellivora capensis. Next base: position 58,479 of record PISX010001707.1, on the reverse strand, counting down.
CCCATCCTCTTTTAACTATCATCCCCATAAAATTAGATGGAATTGAATTTGAATTTAATATTAAAATTAAGTTTTTCATTCAACTGCTTTTTTTTTGATATGTGGTATATTTATTGAATAATTATTCCCCCCTACATTGATTTGTGATGCCTCCTGTATGTAGAACTAACTTATATAATTTTTTGTATGATAGAATGTTTCATTTATCTGTCAAGTTTTGGTGCCATCACACTCTTTAAATGTTATTGAAGCTTTATAGTATGTTCAATATTTGGAAGGGATAGTAGCGTCTCGTAGACTTTAGTTTTCAGAATTGTTGGTGTTGGTCTGGCTGTTTACACTTCCAAAATATCTAAAAATTTTTACTTTTTATAGATCAACTCATTCTTGCCTATAAGTACCAAAGGTGTATCTTCTATAATTTTAAAAAAGATATGCAACAAATGTAAGTGAATTGTTAATTTTATTTTTCAGATATGTTTCCTTCTTTTTGCCGTTCTTTACATTGTTTCCTACTTCATCATCAGAAGATACAAGAGAAAATCAGGCAAGTAGAAACACTGTAGTTAAAACTTAGATCATCATGCCAGGTGGTCTGTGGTGTATGGGCTACATACTATGCCAGTATGGAGTGTATATATTCAGTATGGCCATGATTGAAGGACACAATAGCTTGGTACTGAGAGTAAACAGTAACCTTCAGGGATCTGACTGCTTGCAGGGTCATCATTCTCTTAGACCCGAACCCTTGTTTACCATTGTTCTAATGTCCAAGAGGAGTGTGGGGCTGCTCAGTATCTGGGAAGTTCTAGAGTTTATAAGGATATACGTGTTCTTGTGACTGGCTCTGAGTTTGAACAGCATACTTTCCATCCTTACTCTGACTACTAGACTATCTTTTCTTTCTTTAAAGTGATACAGAATTTAGAATCTCCATGATACCATTTAGTATCAATTGAGGATTCAATTTTATATTTTTCTTTTTATTATTTCATAAATAATCTGTATATCAGAGGGACTACTAAATCTTTATTCCTTTTTAATGAAAAAAATTATTATTATTTTAAAAAGATTTTATTAATTTGAGAGAGAGAGAGAGAGAGACAAAGAGAACACAAGCAGGGGAAGAGGCAGAGGGAGAAATAGACTCCCCTTGAGCCAGGAACCAAAAACGGGGCTCAATCCCAGGACCTGGAGACCATGACCTGAGCTAAAGGCAGATGCCATCCATCTGAGCCACCCAGGCACCCTATTATTATTATTTTTGAAGATTTTATTTATTTTGAAGATTTATTATTTTTGAAGATTTTATTTTATTCTATTCACTGTATTACAGTGAATAAAATCTTCATATATGCGAGCATGTGCATGAGTGGGGGGAGGTGCAGAGGGAGAGGGACAAAGAGATTCTCTGCTGAGCAGGGAGCCTGGTGTGGGGCTTGATCCCAGGACCCTGGGATCATGACTTGAGCTGAAGGCAGAGGCTTGACTGACTGAAGGTGTCCAATCCCTTCTTCTTTTTCTTTCTTTTTTTTTTTTTTTAATGAACTTTGTGCTAATTAAGTCACAGGTTTTTGTGCCAGGGTTTTGTAAGGATCTGAACAATGGCCTTACTGCCTTCTGTTAAATCTCAGCTATTTTCTGCCAGTGGTGCTGGGCTCACAGTAGGTACCATGTGAATACTTAAGGATTCCGTATAAGAGGAACTCTTCATGTTATAATAACAAAAAACTTGTTGGACTTTGAAAGCAATTAGGAAATAGTACTTGCTCTGGTGTTTTAGTTTGGCTCTATGATTACACTAAAATACTTTTTGGAATCTATAATCTTTCAAAAATTTGAAGACCTGCAGATTCAACACAGTATCTTAGCTGTTTTTACACATGTTTTGGCATCATGTTTTAATGATTATAGACACAGAAGCAGGGGGATAAAGAATTAATGAATATAAATCCATCATTTTAGGGGAAATTAGGGGATGATGAGCAGGAAAATTGGAGATGAGAGGATTGAGATGGTTTTTAAATATTTATTTATTTTGAGTGTGTGTGAGCAAGGGTGGGGGGCAGAGACAGAAGGGGAGAGAGAGTCCCAAGCAGACTCCCCTGACCCTTTCGCTGAGCATAGAGCCTGGCTCAGGGCCTGCTCCATGACCCTGAGACCATGACCCTAGTGGAAGTCAAGAGCTGGATACCCAACAGACTGAGCTACTGGGACAACCCATTAGATGATTTTTAAAGTAATGGCAGGGAGGAGTGATGAATACCTTGGACTTAGTAGAATTTAGGGAGAAGAATTGAAATTCATATGAAGCTATTAAAACATTCTTAAGTAGTTGATGGTTAATTGGGGGTATGCACAACAGTATAAAAATTAATTGTGACTGTCCTTTTGGTTGTAAAGCTATTTTGGCAGCCTGTAATTAAGAATGGGGATTGGAGGGACGCCTGGGTGGCTCAGTTGGTTAAGTGGCTGCCTTCAGCTCAGGTCATGATCCCAGCGTCCTGGGATCGAGTCCCACATCGGGCTCCTTGCTTGGCGGGGAGCCTGCTTCTCCCTCTGCCTCTGCCTGCCACTCTGTCTGCCTGTGCTCGCTCTCTCTCTGACAAATAAATAAATTAAAAAAAAATCTTAAAAAAAAAAAAAAAAGAATGGGGATTGGAGTCAGAGAATGGCTCAAATGCACCATTGACATGGAAGCAGGTCGACTCTCATAATTACAGAGACCTAGAGAGAGAGAGCCTTTGAGGACAATCCCAGTTAGGTATTGAGGAGAAGGAGGGGTCAGGGGTGTTGTGCAATATTCTTGTAATTGGATCATACTTTCTTTAGCTGGTAAATTTATGTGGGAGGACAAAGAAAAGGCTAGCAGCCATGAGAGAGAGGGAGGTGAGTGAGCATTGGAACAGAGGGCATCTGCTACTTGTAAAAGACGTAAAACTTGATACTTTCCTTCTGTAAATTGAACAATAATTATGAAGTATTGAGGCAGTGGTATCTAAATGGTTTAGACTGGTCCAAGAGCATCTTCCTTATTACCAGTAATAATGACAAACTCAAAAATTATAGAAAAGTACATGAGTTTTAAGATTCTGACTAATAATTTTATAATAAAGATTTTTGTTGGATATTATCAATTAAAAAATTTCATTCATTAGCAATTATAATTTTACTTATATTGTATGACAGTAAACTTGATAGTGGTCCTAAGGTTCTACTAAGTTTTATTTTCTTGCGCAGTAAATATTTGGAAAATCTCAGTTTACATATGTTAGTTTTGTTAATCAGGATTTTGGTTAATCACAACACTCTTCTCTACCTACATTCTGTCCTATGTAATTTAATAGGATTTAAATTTGGATCCATGCTGAAATATATACAGTGCTTTTTGAAAACCAGTTCTTTTCAGTAATTCTTTAAGTTTCTATTTTTGTTTATATTTTCTAATAAATTAATGAATCGTTTTGTTGAAGATTAAAAAAACTAATACCGTAACCATTTTTACAGATGAACAAGAAGATGAAGATGCCATAGTCAACAGGATTTCGTATGTATTTTAAAATTCATTTTTTCTGTTTCTAATTTTGATGTCACAAATTCTTCAAATTTACTTTGCACCCGTGGGCATAAATTTGGGAAAAAGTCACCTTTTTTATTGATATTAACCCTATCTTTAGAAACATATAAATATAGAGTTGACTCTTAAACACCGTGAGAGTTAGGGACGCTGGCCCTGTGCAGTTGGAAGTTGTGTATAATTTTTGACTTCCCCAAAACTTAACTACTAATAGCCTACTATTGACTGGAAGTCTTACTGATAACATAAACAGTTGATTAACACATATTTTATATGTTACATGTATTATATACAGCATTCCTACAATACAGTAGCTAGAGAAAAAATAAAATCTTACTAAAATCATAAGGGAGAGAAAATTACATTTAAAGTACTGTAATTTTTTTTTAAAAAGATTTTATTTATTTATTTGACAGAGAGAGACACAGCAGAAGAGGGAGCACAAGCAGGGGGAGTGGGAAAGAGAGAAGCAGGCTTCCCGCCAAACAGGGAGCCCAATGTGGGGTTTGATCTAGGACCCTATAGTACTGTATTATATTTAGGGGCGCCTGGGTGGCTCAGTTGGTTAAGCGTCTGCTTTCGGCTCAGGTCATGATCCCTTGGTCCTGGGATGGAGTCCCACATCGGACTCCCTGCTCAGCTGGCAGCCTGCTTTTCCCTCTGTTACTCCCCCTGCTTGTTCATGCTCTCTCTTTTTCTGTCAAATAAATAAAAATCTTTAATAAAAAAAAAAGTAGCTAGAGAAAAGAAAATCATACATTTACAGAACTATATATATTTTTAAAAAGATTTTATTTATTTGATAGAGAGAGGTATAGTGAAAGAGAGAATACAAGCAGGGGGAGCGAGGGAGGGGGAAGCAGGCTTTCTGCCAAGCTGGGAGCCTGATGTGGGGCTTGATCCTAGGACCCTGGGATCATGACCTAAGCTGAAGGCAGACACTTCGTGACTGAGCCACCCAGGTGCCTCTATAATACTGTATTATACTTAATTAAAAAAATTCACTTATAAGTGGACATGTGCATTTCTAAGCCATATTGTTCAAGGATCAACTGTACATGGAAAAATGAGGATTGATTGTCTCCTGTTAAAATTTGCTTCTTTTAGGAGCTGATAATTTTACCTTCAGAGGGTTTAGTCAGGAAGTGGGCTTCTGGTGGGAAGGTTGCTGGGCCATAAGAAAGAAAACTCTGGGTTGTTTAATGGTCTCCTGAGAAGACTGTGACAGTCTTGGAATAAGGAACAGACATCTGTTCTGGCTAGCTGAGCGTCTACCTGCTGTGAGCAGGTAGACGGTCTGATGATTCTTTAGGTTCCCTATAGCTCTTTTTCTGCTTATTTATGCTGATATATGATTGTTCTGCCCTTTAAATTTTTTGAGGTATCAAACTGGATGGGAATCAGTAAGTTTCTTTTTATCAGATTTTGCTTGACTAAAATTTGAAATCACACAGATACAACTACATTGGAGAGATTCTTATACCAGGATTCTTTTTTATTGATACTTTGAAAATTATTTGGCATAGTCCTGAATTTATAGAAAGGTTAGAAATACAACAAAAAAAGAGGCTTTTTGCCCCGGAACTGTTTGAGAATTTGCCAACCTGGTTCTCCATTTCCTCAGGATACTTTTGTATATAATGCCTACAAACAGTGCGTCCTCCTGTGTATCTGCCGTACAACCATCAAAATAATGAAGTTGAGGCTGTACCACTCATGCCCCATTCAGATTTACCAGTTGTCCCAGTCATGTCCTTTGTTGCTAAAGGACCCGTTCAGAATCACACACTGCTTGTAGTTGTCAGGTCCCTTTAGTTGCCTTCAGACTGAAACCCTTCTTCAGTATTTTCTTGACTTCCCTATCCTTGATACTTCTGAAGATTGCAGGCCAGTTGTTTGGATTTGTGTCTTCATGATTGGTATCAGATTATTCATTTTGTGCCTGGGGTGGGGAGGAGGTGAGGGAAAGGGAGAAAGGCTGCCTACACTTAACGCACACGTACACAAATACTCTCATGTACCCTGGGGTATTACTCAGCCATAAAAAGGAATAAGGTACTACAATATGTAGGAACCTCGAAAACATCATGCCAAGTGGAAGAAGCCAGACACGAAAGGCCGTTTAGTGTGTGATTCCATTTATGAGAAATAAACTAGTATAGGTAAATCCATCCATGTCATATTGATGGTTACCAGGGACCGAGGGGAGGGCAGAATGGGGAACAACTCCTTAGTGAATACAAGGTTTTATTTTGGGATGATGAAATGTTCTGGAACTAGAAAGTGGTGGTGTTTGCACAACACTGTGACTACACTAAATACCACTAGATTGTTCACTTTGAAATGGTTAATTTTATGTTATGTGAATTTCACTTAAATAAAAAAAATACTTTGAGAAGTGACTTGAATAGGGCTGATTTGATTCATAACTGAACAGTGAATTTAAATGGGCCTTGCTTTACTAGATTTCGTAATTTAAATTATTTTAAATGCCCTAGGGAAAACATCTGTAACTTTATATTGTGAATTCTTCTTGCTTTGTGGATTTAAAACTTAGGCCTATTGCTTTATTTAAATTTATAGGATTTCGGGGTTATAGTTTTATTTCAAACCATGACATTTATGAAAATTCTTCAGTGATTTATCATTTTTCTCTGTCTAAATTACTGTCTAAATTCCCGGTTTAAATAATCCACTTACCTCAAAAAGCTTCAGCAAATCACACACTGAATAAAGGGCAGATATAATTCCTTCCCAGTGAAATCCTCTAGGGATGAAGTAGGTACCTATGAGATGTGTGCTACTCTCCTCTCTGTTTAGTCTGCGCTCCACTCTTGGTGGTACATTTACGTACATGCATTTGTGGGTCAGTCATTTACAAACAGACCAGAACACAGCACTTAGGCTTTACCCTGCAATGCATTCTATGAATCGGTGGCTGTGCCTCGTTTCCTTCTGAGGAGGCTCAGGAGCCCTGACCTCCCCTTCTGCTTTCACCATTTCTGCTGCCATCCCTGTTGCGGTAGGTCTGAGGGCTTTGGGTTCTCCTGGTGGGTGGTTCCTGCATCCCGTGAGTGGAGGCAGGCAGCTGGGGGAGCACTTACATTAAAGATGGGAGAGGGAGAAGGGGTGAGGGCACCTAAGAGAATCAGGACTAGTCTGTTTCCTTCCACCACCTCCCAGTGACCCTTTTGGCTTTCACTGCATTTTCCCCTCCTTGTGTGATAGAATGAGTGAGAATGGAAGAGGAAGGCAGATCTGGATTCAAATTCTGAACTCAAGATGAACTTCAGGTGGGAAGAGATTGAGAAACAAACATTTGTTTTCTTTTTGTGTGAAGGAGAGCTGCCACTTACTCTGTCATGCTGTTGTGTGGATTAAGTTGCTTCTCCAGAGTAATCCAGGGTTGGTGCTGGGGCATTGCACGTGGGACTTTGGGGTTTCCTCCCTTCTCTCCACCATTTTTCCTTCCCTTGCCCCCTCCACCGAAGAGGAGGAAGTGGAAGGAGAGTCCTGCTAACAAGGAGAAGAAAGGGACAAAGCTTGACAAGTTCTTAAGTGCAGTGATTGGCAGCACTACCGGGATCTCCACAGCTGGCTCAGCACCCATGTCAAAATGGAAAGCCTGTTCCTTGGCCTTTCTCACCTCCTGTTAGACCTATGTTTGCTTTCTCCTTTGCTCCTTTGTTCTGCTCTTCGTTTGTATCTGCTTGTGCCTCCAAATGAACTTTGCAACCAAAAACTACATTTTCTGAGAGCTGCTGTTGGCTAGTTAGTTGATTTGAGAATGAAATCAGAATGCCTAACTGGTGAAACTTTTGCGAGCCTTTGCAGGTGAGAGGAGGGTTTCCATTGCAGGAGGTGGTTCTAGCATGATGTATCAGAGGTGGGGTGACCTGGTATAGGCTCTCACGGTCTGAGAGGAGGGAGGGAATTTTCCCTGCAGAGGGAAATCCTGGTGTGGAATGTGAGCTTGGGGGTGAAGAGGGGCACCCGCACGTGTTTAGGGGTGCTCTGTCACAGGGCATCAGAGGTTGGGGAGGGCATCCATACAGGATGACAGAACCCAAGTAGGCTGGTGTCCTTGGAGGGATGGCCTGGCATGGGTATCGGAGGTCAGTGGGGAGGGAGGTGGGGCAGTCCAGAATGGGGAGTCACCTGAGCAGGAGGGGGGCTCTGGATAGGGTAGGAGTGTCAGGTCATTTCCAGGGGATTGGTTCACTGAAGGTGATGGGAGCCATTTGCAGTTACGGGAAGGGGAGGAAAATGAAGATGAACAGGGTCGTTGCATTGCAGCTGGACTTGCCAGTGGACTGTCAGTGCGGCCTCGTGGTTTTTGACGCAAAGTCATCGCAGCAGATCTCGGTGTAAAGGCGAGTGCAGGTAACTGTGCATGTGCACCTGTGTGCATAGTGCGCACTTAGAGCCCTTGCCTGTCCGTTGGGAGCATGACACCCCAGCAGCAGGGAGTATATTCAGCACCAGATCGGTGCTTCTAAATACAATTTCCCACTAATAGGGACCCAGGCTCCTTGGGGGAGAAGCTGACTGCAGGGGAGGGGAGGGGAAGTTCCAGGCTCATTCTGGGCATGTGGTACTTCCAGAGTGCAAGGAAGTGCCCCAAGAATGATGGGTACATGTCAAAAAGACCTAGAAGCCTCCGAGGGCTTTCACACCAATAAGGGACAATCTCAGTGTCTGGAGAATGATTGTAATGGACCCTACACAGAGTAAAATAGAACAATCTTGAGTCCAAACTGATAGGAATCCGTAAATGAATAATCTTTCTTGGCAAGGAACAGGCTATTTTTCCTACTTTCAAACTTAGTTTCCCACAAAATACTTATTATTTAAAAGGGAAAAGAGTGATGTTAGAGTCAGAGAGCCCTGGCAGACACCATCCTGACCAGTGGTCATCAGAACGTGACCAGCAATGGGGCAGACAAGGTCTAGGCCACCTGGTAGCCTGCAGAGAGGTGTGAAACATTGCTTCTGTGATGCTCCTGCCTTGTGGACGTGACAGACGAAGCTGGGCCAAAGCTGAGTTCCTGTCTCCCCGTCAGCCTGCCCCAGCTGCGGCCTTCTCCACAGGCAGTACCCGCTCCGCCGTTCCAGTTCTCAGGCTAAAACTCAGATCAGCCTTGAGCCCTCTCTGCCCCCGTCCTCAGGCAGTCCTGTGGGTTCTGTCCTCAGAATCCGCTCCGTTTCAGAAGGTGATGTTTGTGAAATGGTGCTTTAATCCGAGGGGCACTTCAGGAGGTCTGTAAGCCATGGCCACTCTGCCCTATTTCGACTTGACTCAGGGCCTTACCTTAGGGACCCCTTCCCAGCATTGACCTGCACTGCTTCGGCCTTCTGTGAGTAGCTGTCACCCTAGGTGCCCACGGGCAGTGCAAGAGGGTGACAGCATCTTGTCTGAATCTCCTGAGCCCAGTCACGGTACCTGGAATACATACAGTAGGTTCTGGAAGTGTTTTGTTGAGAGTTGACGCCGTAGTTATGGTGACCATACATTCAGGCTTTTCTGGATCATTGATTTCAAATACTTTACCTATTTGTCCTCATAAGCTTAGTTTTTTTTGTCAGATTACAGGACCCAGTTTTTGATTTGGAAACTGTGGATGGTCTTCTTGCTGGTTGTGTGGTGAGTGTCACGTGGGCTGAGAAGAGAGGGATTGACTACGGAGAGGAATGTGGAGAGTGGTGGTTCGCAGGGCAAATAACATAAAGGGGACCCTAGGGACAGAGCTGACTGTGCCCTGGAGCCTAGAGCGATGAATCGCATTGAGGTTTGGTGTACAAGAAGACTGGGTACACGGCACTGTATGTGGGCGCGTGTCGTGGCGAGAGGAGCCTCGCACACGTACTGGCACAGCTGTGCCGGACCTGGAATGGTGAGCTTGTGGGTTTGATCCCGTTCTTAGCAGTGGAAGGCAGAAATGGTAGTGGTTGGGGTAAGTTCCTCACTTGACTTGCAGGGACAAAACCAGAGAAGCACGCTTCGGGCCACTGGCTGGTAGTTGCCAGAGTTGGCGGTGGACCGCGGTAGACATTGTTCCTAGTGCTTTTCCCAGGAAACATGCCCACTCAGCAGAGCAGTTTCTAAGCCTTCGTCTGTGTCTGATTTGAGTTATATTTTTAGTATGTATGATATAGTCTACATTTGAACTTTATCAATGATTTACTTACTGAACAGAGAGGTTTCATGGTTGTTTTGGCTTTTAAGTAGGAAAACACTTCTTTTGGTTTTGCCACAAGATGGCATTGGTCTCCAAGTTACTCTAGTGGATGTGTATCTCCAGCGTTTAGTATGCATGTTTTCCTTATGTCTTCTTACATTTATTTTCACGTTGTTCCTATAGTGACTTTAATGGAATGGATATTAAATTAAGGTTCCTTCTATAATGTTGGTGCGGTTTTCTTTTCCTTTCCCCTTTAGTCTTAAAAAAATCTTTAAAAAATTAGATAAAAAAGTTTTAAACATTTCAGACATGTATAACTGAGAATGTGAAAGCCCACTCTCCTTGGGATTGTTATATATTATGCTAGGTTTTTTTTTTTTTGGTACCTCTGTTTTCCTGTGTATATAAATGCATTTTTTTGGTGTGTGTGTGTGTGTGTGTGTGTAAGCATGTATTCTATTTATTGTCCATGCTTTTTCAGTTTTTGTTTTTTTACTTTATTTTTGACATCTTTCTGTATTAGTATTTATTAACAGTATCTTATTTTTAAAAGTGACAAAGCAGTGTTTTAAATAGTTTAATAGTAGAATATTTAATAGTTAGATACTGTTTGCTAGTGTAATTTATTTTACCTTTACCTGTTTTAAGAAGTAGCTGACCAATGGCTTGTTGAGTTTTTTTCCTTGAAATAACCATTTTGAATTGGTTTTTCATACTGTTTTCACAAGTATTTTTTTTTCACCTGAATCAGTTTTTGCATTGCTGTTAGGATGTATTTGCCAGTTGTTAATTAAACGCAATTGTGGAATAAATATTTAAATTTGAAAGAGGAGAGAGACTATGGCTTATTTGTAAAATGTGCAAAGTACTTTGTCTTCTGTATGTGATTCTTCTAGGGCCTGCTCGTTTGAGTTATTGACCTTTTTCACAGAGTGAGGAGTTTTGGAGTATACCTAATTGAACTTCTAGTATCATACATATAACATTTGTCTCCCATCTACACATATTTAATGAAAATCTTATGTAACTTTTTTGGATTAAAAGATTTAAGAGTTTTTGTCCTTTTTGAATTCCTACTGTATTCTTTGCTTTTTCCAATTGCTGGTGACAATGATCTCTTCTCTTCCAGGTTGTTTTTGAGCACGTTCACCCTGGCAGTTTCAGCTGGGGCTGTTCTGCTTTTACCCTTTTCAATAATCAGCAATGAAATCCTGCTTTCTTTTCCTCAAAACTACTATATTCAGTGGCTCAATGGCTCCCTGATTCATGGTCAGTATATATTGCTTAATAATGAATGTTTTCGTTTTTTTCTGCACTGTATTTTTAGATTTGCCTTTTCTTAATTTCCTTCAAAATTTGCATCTTTCTCCAGTAAACCCTGAGTCCTTCATAAAAATCAGAAAACCAGATTTTACTTACTATTCCTGTTCTTAGTTGTGACAGCCTTTTCTGTTTTACTTAATCAAGAACCAATCTTTATACTTAATAATGATTTTGATAAGTAAGTTCTCATTTAAATATGTATCAAGAGAATTTTGGTTTATCTGGATATGTCAAAAGAACTCAACCTCCATTTAAGACCTAAAAATACTAGCCATAGTTTTCTACTTCATTTATTTTCTCTTAGTTACTTTTTAAATTTAAGAATGTGTAATTGAAGGGGAAAAAACTCTTTTGTCAAGTATGAACTTTAATGTGGTTAAAAAAGTGACTTACTTGCTGTGGGCAACGTGGTATATTGCTTGGAGGCCAAGTAGACCTGCATTCCAATCTTGACTCTACCATTTTCTAGAAATTTTTGATAAGATAGGACATTTTAATTTTAATTTATAAAATATAAGATCTAATACATAGATCTTTTTTATATGTTTCATTTCCTCCCCCCCTTTTATTCTTTTTTTTTTTTTTAAAGATTTTTATTTATTTATTTGAGAGAGAGGCAGTGAGAGAGAGCATGAGCGAGGAGAAGGTCAGAGGGAGAAGCAGACTCCCCGTGGAGCTGGGAGCCCGATGTGGGACTCGATCCTGGGACTCCAGGATCATGACCTGAGCCGAAGGCAGTCGTCCAACCAACTGAGCCACCCAGGCGTCCCTCCCCCCTTTTATTCTTATTGAATTATGATTTCTTTATATGTGAAATATCAGCTTTTTATTAGATTTTTGTAAATATGTCCTGGTTATTTTTCTTTTTAACCTTATTTGCTTTTTTGATTGACAGAATTATTAACATTTGTATTTTGCCCAGTGTGCAGTCTTTTTCTTCCTTTGGTTTTTCTAATTGTTCTGTGTTTAGAGGATCCTTTCCCTTCCTGAGATGTGACAAATAATCCCTTCCCCGCCCTCATTTTCTAAAGATGACTTTGTGCATAACTCTTTATCTGGAATTTATACAGACAGTTACCTTTTCTCTCACTCCTTTGTGTTTAAAGAAATGCTATGTTTGCTGTAGAATATTTGGAAAACAATATACAGTGAAGAAAATTAATGTTACCCAAAATCCTACAACTCACAAAGCTATTGGGAATACTGTGGCCTGTAGCCTTCAGTAAGGTGTATTCCTGTGGATACATAACCAGATGGAAACCTTCATGGACTCACTGATAATTTGTATTTTCCTAAATCAGCATATAAGGGGGAGGTTTCCATGCCATTAACTACTGTTCTGTGCAATTTACAGTAGTACCTGAAGCTGTTATAAGCATGGATTGTTCCCATTTTTTTGAACTAAAAAAGCTACATCTTTACAAATAAATATTTGTCCTTAGGATAAATTTCTGCAGTTTACTTTCCAGGTAAGCACACTTCAAAAGTCTTGAGAAGATATTTCCTGATTCCAAAAAGCTGTGTGAATTCCACTAGTGGTTTTACTTTCAGTGGTGGGATGGGGGAGGGGCTCCTCTTCCCAGAATGCATCTTCATCAACTGTGGGTGGTACTTAAAACCTGCCAATTCAAGGGGTGCCTGGGTGGCACAGTCAGTTAAGTATCCGACTCTTGGTTTCTGATCAGGTCATGGTCTCAGGGTCATGAGCTTGAGCGTCGGGTTCCATGCTCGGTGCAGTCTACTTGGATTCTCTCTCTCTCTGCCCCACCCCCAAATAAATCTTTAAAACAATCATTCCAATTAAAAAACATGAAACAGGGGCGCCTGGGTGGCTCAGTGGGTTGGGCCTCTGCCTTTGGCTCAGGTCATGATCTCAGGGTCCTGGGATCAAGCCCCGCATCGGGCTCTCTGCTCAGCGGGGAGCCTGCTTCCTCCTCTCTCTGCCTGCCTCTCTGCCTACTTGTGATCTCTGTCAAATGAATGAATAAAATCTTAAAAAAAAAAACGTGAAACATTTCTCCTTGTAAATGTACATTTCTTTAATTACTAGTGTGGTAGACATTCACAACATTTACAAGACATACTCGGAGGTCATTCATAGTTTTTTTTTTTAAGGTTTTATTTATTTATTTGACAGAGAGACACACAGAAAGAGGGAACAGAAACAGGGGGAACTGGAGAGGGAGAAGCAGGCTTCCTCCTGATCAGGAATTCCTGATTCCTTCCAAATCAGGAAGCCTGATTTGGGGCTCGATCCTGGGAACCTAGGATCATGACGTGAGCCGAAGGCAAACACTTAATGTCTGAGCCACCAGAGTTATTTTTTTAGTAAATTGCCTCCCTGTGTTTCCTTTGCCCATTTTTACAGTGTTTTTCCCCCCTTTTTCTTTTTTTTAAATTAAATTTTTAATTCTTGTTAGTTAACATACAGTCTGATATTAGTTTCAGGTGTATGATACAGTGATTCAACACTCCATACACCACCCGGTGCTCATCACGATAAGTGTACTTCTTCATCCCCCAACCACTCCTTCCCCTCTGGTAACCACCAGTTTGTTCTCTATAGTTAAGAGTCTGTTTCCTGTGTTTCCTGGTTTGCCCCCCAACTCTGGTTCACTTGTGCATTTGTTTTGTTTCTTAAATTCCACATATGAGTGAAATCATAGGATCTTTGTCTTTCTCTGAGTGACTTATTTCTCCTAGCATTATATTCTCACTCCATGTTGTTGCAGATGGCAAGATTTCATTCCTTTTTACACCTGCTTTTTTTTAAAAGTAATCAGTTGTTTATCAGGTTAATTGCAAACACTTGCCTCCCGTATGTCCTTTAATACTGCTTAGATTGTTTATTGACATGAAAAATTTTAATATTTTAATCATATATTTGAATTTGGCCTTTGTGGTTTCTATTGTGCTTGAAAGTAGAAACAAATGGAGTCATGATGCTCTGAAGACCAAGTGAATTCAGCAATATTAGGACTAATTATTAAATGAATAATTTAATAATTACTCAATTTTTGCTTAGCATTTGAAAAAAACTCAAATAAGCAAACTGAAATTGATACAAAAAGTAAATCTTCTACTGAAAAGTCTGCTGTTACTATGAAAGGCAGGAAACAACCTGGAAAGCAAAGGCTATGAATGTTTTGGTGAGTTATTTCTAGATGACATGTTATTTGTTATTAAAAATATGTGGATAATAAATAATTTAGAAAATGTTTTTTACATGTATTGTCTAAAATGTTTGAGGAGGACTGTTGGCATAGTTCCGCTTGGCCCTACCTTTCTGTAAAGCTGTGGGTACGATGGCGCACATGTTTTGCAGGGTTGGGCTCCAGGTGTTTTTACCGGCAGGGCAGGTGATTTCAAGCTGGGCTAACCAGTATGACAGGTCAACTGGCCTTTGTCTCCAGTTTCGCTGAGTAGAAATTGCATGCTATACTTAATGACCTTCACATACTCTAAATCAAGGTCATTTCTTTTATTCTATTTATGGACTGGAAGTAAGAGCTACTAACAGATGACATGCCATATATTTGGAGGCCTTAACTCTGGAAGTAAATATATTTGTTTTATTGGTAGTCTTTCTCATTATGATGTAAAGTGTATGTGTAAGCTCACATATTTTGTTTATAAATTAGGGCTTACAGCAATGATTCCCACATAGTGATTGCCTAATAAATGTGTTGAATGAAAATGTAATAAACAATAATTTTGAACTCCAGTAAACCACATCATCTGAAAGTCTGGGAACTAGAGGAAGAACCTTCTAAATGATGTCACTGCTTCTAAATGTACTTTTAGGAATAGGTTTCAGGAGGCCTGGGATGTAAGCCTTGGAAATTTTCCTTGAGGGTTTTATGATCCCTGGCTTTGTTTCTGCTAAATCTTTGGTAGGTTTGTATCCTTTGCTGCATATAGTGAATTTCATGAATCTTTAAATTCATCTTTCTCTTCTAAATTCGTAGCTTTCTTTAACCTTGTCAGTGACATTCGAGGGAGTGATTATTAGTCCCTAAGATTGTCTTGGGTTGAAGATTTTTCAGCCTTAGACATGCTTGCTTCTTGGCTTTTCAAAAATCATTAATGAGCCGAAATTATGGTGATACTAAGACATGCCCTGAGGCATGTCCTGTTTTCTAGACACACTCTTCCTCACCTCCATTGTGGAGGAGCAATCCAGGTTCCGCTTGGTGGTCAGGACTCCCTTCCTTGCTGGTTGAGAGGCTGGAGGACCACAGAGTGCTGGGCAGCAGTCTGAGCTTCTAGGTCCATGGAATCACTGTTGTGTCTCCTGGTGGATGTGTTCCTCCCTTTGGAGCTAGAACCTCTAGCCTAGCAGCACTAGTTTCTAAGGTTATAGGAACAGGAGGCAGAAGGTTTGCTAGGGGTCTGTGGGGATAGTAGTCAGTGCTACCACTTGCATTTCTGCCCCTTGATTCCTGGGCCTGTGAACCCTGGCTATGGGAGAAATACCACCATGTATTGAACACAGATTCAGGGTGAATACAACTTCTTAGAGTACCTTTCTTTAGCCCTGCGAGGTATTACCTCCTAGCTAGTACCATAACTGAGTCTTCAAAAGGGCATTCTGTTGAACCAGCTGCTTCAGGATGGTGGGAAACATGCATGACCAGTGAATTCCAAGGGCATGGGCCCGTGGTTGTTCTGCTGTGAGGTATTTCCTAGATCAGAAGCACTCCTGTGATGATGGTGGACAAGGCGCTCTGAAAGTCCGCAGGTAGCAGTTTTGGCCACAGCTCACCTTGCGTTCAAGGTGAATCTGTACCCGAGTAAGTGGCTGTCCCAGTAAGGACAAAATGTTGCCCTCTCCATGATGGGAGTGGCCCATTTCACTGAACCCACCACCAGGTAGCTGGCTAATCTCCCCTGGGAGTGGTACCATAGTGAGGTCTCAGTGTTGGTTTTTGGTGTGGACAATTAGGCACGCAGTGGTAACTGTAGCCAGATGAGTTCGATGAGTAGAAGTGCACATAGCTGAGCCCATGCCTAGTCTCCACCCTGCCATCATGGCCACTTTGTTTATGAGCCCAGTGGACCAGGACAGGGGTGCTGGGGAAAGAGGCTGACTGGTGTCCTATCCACTTGATTATTAAACTCCTCCTTTGCCAGTGTCCTCTTTTGACGAGCAGTCACATGGGACACGTATATCTTCACATTTTTTTCCCCATTCAGAGAATTCTGTCTGTATACCTCTGCCCCACATTCCCTTGCTACAAGTTTTCTAGTTGTTTCTTCCTGACCATCTGGCACATCACTGGACACAACACATGAATTTATAATTACATGTCTGGCCATTTCTCCTCCCAAGCAAAGTGAACAGCCAGGAGCATCGGGAGGATTTCTCTTTACTGCTGTCCTTCAGGGATGTTTCAGAGGGGCCCTAGGGCTGCGGCCGTCCACTCCGGGTGCTGTCGTGCAGAACCATCTGTAAACCAGGCTGGAGTCTTTTCTTCCCTCTGTCAGGTGACTGTAAGGAACTCCCTATGAGGCCCCAGGTGCAAGTTGGGGGAGAGAAGTAGTAGGATAGGAGTGGGGACCATGGGCATTTGGGCCACTTGTTCATGTGACTTACTCGTACCTTCAGGGCCTGCTTGGGTTTGATCACGTCCATACCACTTCTGTTGGAAGGTGGAGGGCTGCTGCACATCCGGTGTAATGGCTCGGTGGGTCAGGTAACCACACCTGTTCACGATGGGCAGCTCCAGCACGTGGTAACTTGGTGGCTCGTGATGAAGTGTTCAGTCTCTTAAGGCCCAGTAACAGGCCAAGATCTGTTTCTTAAAAGAGACTGGTTATCTGTGCAGGGCTGTCCTTCATGTCCCCGAGGGGCAGGGGCTGTAGTGCTATAGGGCTTTGCTCTAAAGTCCTAAGGGCCTGTGCCGTGATCTGTCTCTAGTGCCTGCCAAAGGCTCCAAACACCATCCCTGTCTGCATGGTCACTTAAGGCACCAGTGGATTTGTGGACCCGGTGGCCTGAGGAGGAGAGCAGCTTGCACAGCAGCCTGTACTTGTTGCAGAACCTTCTTTTGTTCTGGACCCCACCGTACATTGGCAGCTCTGGGCGTCACTCGGTAAATGAGCTGGAGTAACACACCCAGAGCGGGACTGTGAGGAATATGTTACCTCCAAAATCCCAAAAATCCCATGGACAGTTGTTCCTCTCTTGGTTGTAGGAAGAGCCAGATTGAACAAGTCATCCTTCTCTTGAGAGCTCTCCATGTGCTCCACACCGCTAGACCCCTAGAACTTTCACTGAGATAGAAGGCCCCTGAATTATTCTTGGGTTGATTCGCCACCCTCTGACATGAAAATGTCTTACCAATAAGTCTAGACACTTGCTACTTCCCACTCACTAGATCCAGTCAGCACAATGTCATCATTAGAATACGCCCCTGTGACATTTTGTGGAAGGGAAAGGGCATCAAAATTCCTGCAAATTAAATTGTGACACAGGACTGAAGAGTTGGAGGGCCCTGAGGTAAAACAGTGAGGGTGCTTTGCTGGCCTTGCAGCTGCAAATAAACTTCTTGCGTTGGGTCTTAGGGACAGAGATGGAGACAAAGGCCAGGAGTCAAACACCAGGTACCAGTGTGTTAATTTACTCAAGCACTGAAACCACATCTGGAACAGCAGCTGGAACAACAGCAACAGTGGGGGGTCACCATCGAGTGAGGTTTATGGTAATCCACTGTCATTGTCCTGAGGTCTGTTCTGGGGATGTGGGAGTCACCACTTTTGTGTCTTTCTAACCCTTGATGGTGGCACTAATCTCTGCATTTCTTTTGGGGATGTGGCATGACTTTTGGCTTACTATTTTCCTGGTTAGAGGCAATTCTGGAGGCTTCCACCTGGTGTTTCCCACTGTAGGAGCCCTTACTACACAGGTCGAGGGACCAGAGTAGGGATTCTGTCAGCTGTGAAGTATATCTATTCTTTGTGCATTCTGGCACTGGGCATGTGACCATAGACCGGGTTTGCAGACCCACTGGGACATCTGTGAGACCTGAGCTAATATTCCATTGACCGGCTGACCTCCATAAGCCCTTCTTCTGACTGGTGGGCCACAGTGGTGTTTTGGGTCTCCTAGATTTAGTGTCAGGTCAGAGCCAGGGTTTAGTAGTCCCTGGAAAGTCCGAGGGTCTCCTTTACCAGTGCAGTCATATCATCCACATTCGTCAGGCATTTAACATTTTGTGACACTTAGGAGATTTTCTTGAGTTGTTATTTGTCTTCTTGGTTAAGCCTTTTGTGAATTTGTGCCAAATTCTCTGAGGTCTTAGAATATGTCTGAAATTATCTTTATCTCCCATGGATCATTGCTCCAGTACTTTTACACTGAAATTGTCCAGTAAAGATTCATTGTTCTGTGAATAAAAGTTACTTATTGTGTCATTAGCAATACCTTGGTTAAAAAAAGAACTTAATTTGAAAAGAAATAGAATGACTTACCTATAAAATTGTCAGTATGGATGGTTTTGATCGCTTGTGCCTTAGTGTGTAAATCACATGGATCAGGCCAATATGAGTGTTGATAATGCTTTAGTATGTTTAAAAATATTTAGTTTGAATTAAATACAGTGTCTGGATTTTGGGCATATGGATTTAAGATTTTACATGTTAACCAGATTACGGTAGAATGCCACTTCACTTCTGTGGGCCAGAATTTAGTAACGTAAATAAATAAAATATTACTCTTAGTTCTAAATCTGTATCATGTAACAAGATGTATCTCTGTCTATAGTGAGAAAACTATTAAAACAGCTTGAAAAATGTGATGTACAAAAATGATATCGGAGCTGGAATGAGGCAGAATGGTAATCCTCTGGTCATGGGCAGTTTTAGCCCAGTGTCTGTCAGCCAGACACAGCTGAGCTGTGTCCCATCGTTCACTTAGTGTGGGTATGACATGGCCAGCAACTGTAGTTATTCTAGGATGGTACAAAGAGAGCAGAGATGACAAATTCAAATGGTAACTAAAATTTGTATTGTCACTTTCATTGTTAAAATTGGAAAAGGGTGAAAAATGGACAGGAAAGAAAACATCTATTTGTATTCACTTTCTTTGTATCTTGTTAAAAACTTAGGAAAATACGAAATTAGTTCCACAGGTTGAAAAACTGATGCACAGGGAATTTTCTTCTCTGGGTGATAGACATGTCTTGGAATGAGATGGTGACTTGTGAATGCACTAAATGCATTGAATTACTCCCTTTCAATGGTAATTTCACGTTATGTGAGATTAAAGTTAAAAACTAATCAGGAATAGGGACGCCTGGGTGGCTCAGTTGGTTAAGCAGCTGCCTTCGGCTCAGGTCATGATCCCAGCGTCCTGGGATCGAGTCCCACATCGGGCTCCTTGCTCGGCGGGGAGCCTGCTTCTCCCTCTGCCTCTGCCTGCCACTCTGTCTGCCTGTGCTCACTCGCTCGCTCTCTCTCTCTCTGACAAATAAATAAATAAAATCTTTAAAAAAAAAAAACTAATCAGGAATAAATCTCTGGAGGGTAGGAGAATAATGGCGTTCAGTTGTAGCCTTAAATGGTCAGGAAATAATTCTTCAGTTCTTTGAGGTATCCCCCACTGGGGGCCAATTTTTGCTAAGCTGTCCATACTTACTTATAAAACAGAGACACACATTTATAACATGATCGCCTAGTTGACATTTAGTTGTTAAGAGATAGCCACCATGAACCTGACTAGTCTTTTTAAGGCGTGGATATTTTATTTTGATTTTTCAACAGAAATAGACAGTATGCTATTGTGGGTATCATGGAGGAACAATACAAAATCCATCTTTATTTTGCCAATTTTCAAGTCCCACAGAAGATTAAAAAAGTAGACTTCTGGATTATAAGCAATCAAACTTAAAAAGAAAAATAAATATTATATCTACTTATGTATAGGTATTAAATCAAAATCAGTCCTTCATAAAGTTTAATATATCATTATTTAATTTTACCAGTAGTTTCTAATTAATTGGTCTTAATAGTCACTTATTACCGTAGTTACTGGATATTAATAGAGGTATTATTTTTAATATTAAAAATAAAACACAATCTAAGTGTCCAAGTAAGAAATTTACTTAATTGAATTTTGGTAGATACTAACAGTGGAGTGCTTTTTTGGCCATTAGAGAAAGATGTTGAAAAACACATTTTTCTCTGGGTGGTAGGCTTAATTACAGAATACAAAATTTTTTTTGGTGATTGTATTGTATAATATTTCTACAACAGACATTGCTTTTTTGTTATAAGAAAAAGTTATATTAAGATAAAAAGTTTCAGAACTCATTGCTAAAATTGTTATTTTTTGTTTTTCTTTTAATAGAAGCTGTTCTAATTCTGAGGTTTACACAATACTTACTGTTCAAAAGCAAACTTGTCTTTCTCTAAAGCTTCTGCTTTCTTGGTAGAATTTTTTTTATTATATAACTCACTTTTTGACAACTGCATTAGATCCTCCATCCCACTGAAATACTGATTTTAACTTAGATTTGTCATTTTGGAAATGTTACTGAATATGGGTAAACTCTAATTTTCTGTTTTAAATTCATGAAATTTTTTTTTTTAAAGATTATATTTATTTATTTGACAGACAGAGATCACAAGCAGGCAGAGAGGCAGGCAGAGAGAGAGGAGGAAGCAGGCTCCCTGCTGAGCAGAGAGCCCGATGTGGGGCTCGATCCCAGGACCCTGGGATCATGACCTGAGCCAAAGGCAGAGGCTTTAACCCACGGAGCCACCCAGGCACCCCTAAATTCATGAAATTTTTGACCTAGATGACGGAAAGTAATAGATCAGTCATGTGCTTCATAGTATTCTATGGTGGACTTTGGAATATTTTGTGACTCCAGCAGATGGAGCTAGAAGTTAATGCATCCTGTGGTGACCTGGCAGTTCTGTTTGGTTTGGTTTGAAATGAAGTACTCTAGGGTTAGTAAATAACCTCTGTTTAAGTTCAGGTACGTCTTTGGGGAATAGACATAAGAGATCTTTCAAAAAGGTTGTCACTGAGACTGATTTAGACAAACTGTGAGGGTTTTGAATTTTTTTGGTTATATTGATATAATTTAGCTATATTGAAGTAATTTTAGCCTTTTGAGTAGAGAAATTTGATTAATATTTTTATTTTATAAATTAATATGTAGTCATATATAATAAATTATATGTATTAGTCCTAATTTTAAATTGGGAAAGTTTTATCAAAATTATAGAATAATTCTTAAGGGACATTTATGTATGCATGTCTGATGTATGTTTGTAAAATGCTGGAAACTTATTAAGTCTTACAAAATTGTCAAGAATATAATTACTACTTGGGAATGTTAGATGTATTATTTTTCTCTATATTAGGTGTTTTTCTCAAAGTAACTTCAACTTATATGTTATAGATTTAATAATTAAATTAGCATAAACTAAGTCTGAGACTTTCACATTTATATACTCTGGTAAATAAACTTAATTTTTTTGCATTTATTTAGTCTTTGAATAAAAACTAGTTATTTATGTAGATGATTATCCTGTTAAGATAAGACCATCCACTCTCAAATTCTTTGTGTTAAATGAATATTTCTGGCAAAAATAAATACAGTGGAGGTTCTGTATCACATTATATCCCTTTCTACAGTTGTGGTTGTCAAAACCCTTAGTACTAACGTTGAGTCTCCTAGAAAAGGGACAGTTGGGGGAAAATAAAATAAATTATAAAATTATATACACACGTATGTATTATATACATATACGCACATATATAGCATACTTATATACACATGTGTACACATATTACATGTATATGAAGTTCAGTATGTAAAAGTGTAGGCATCTAATTTCATGCCAAACTAAACGAGTTGGTATTCAGAATCTTTGTAATTATACGCATCAATTTCTTCACTTGTTCTGCAGACATTGCTGCTTCTTGATATCTGTTGATAGAGATTTCTTTAGCTTTTCGTAACTGTCTTCATTTTAAGTGTGTGGGTTAGTCAGAACAGATTCTTTTTCTGATTTCTGAGCTTTTACCCAAGGCAGAGTTTTATTTCTTAACTTCTGATTCTCAGAGAAAAATTTGTAGCTTTCCCTGCATGAAAGGGGAATGACTAGGAGGATGAATTCTTGAAGTATGTGTATTTATAGCTCAATAACAATAAAAAAGTCCCCTTCTGTGCTACAAATGATAGTTGTTTCAAATTACAAAAACTTAAAAGTTTCTCCCAGTATAAAAGTTAGTGGAGTTCAAGCGTCCAGGGGTTTATATTCATGGTGGTAGCTGTTAGAGTGCGCTGAGCTCTCTGCTAGGTGGTGGTCTGTAATTTGGCTGAGGCTGGGGGTTGAACCGTGCGGCCAGTGAGGCTGGTAGATACCGTGAGTGGCATGGCCTAGGGGAAGCCCAGCATTTTGTTGGAGATTACCAAACAGGGATTTGGAGAGTTTTGAGTTTTACAAGGAGGTTTAAATATGTTTCATTTTTTTTAAGGGTCTTTATTTGCTCCTTATAGAAAACTTATAATATGTAGAAAAGTAGGAAGAAAATCATCGATAATTTTAGTATATTCACATTGCTGGTAATTTGTGTAATTCTTTGCAGTTTACTTTCTGTATCTGTTATTGGTCATTGTTGTTTTCATATATTTTTAATATCATATGTATACAGGTTTTTGTTTTGTAAGCTTTTGGGGGGTGTAGCTAATGAGAATCTTTTTTTTTAATTTTAAAAAGATTTTATTTATTTGAGAGTGCGAGCATGAGCTGGGGGAGGGTCAGAGAGAGAGGGAGAAGCAGGCTCCCTGCTGAGCAGGGGGCCCGAAGAGACTGGGTTCTATCCCAGGACCCCGGGATCATGACCTGAGCCAAAGGCAGATGCTTAACTGACTGAGCCACCCAGGTGCCCCTAATGAGAATACTTCTTTGGGAATAGTTGAGAGCTAATTTTCACTTTCTTGTCTTTATCTGGTCAAATTGCTGGTGTGCATTAGAATTTTTCAATTGCTTGGAGCATTTGCATTATTTTGAGATGGCTGGCAGGAGGCACTGACATTTGTTTAGTATTTGGTATGTTATTTCTCTTCTGTTCTTTATGAGAGCCTATGAGTTAAGTTATAGCCTGTTTTATACATGAGAAAACAGAGTTGAAGTTCCTTTTCTAGCTCATATATAGCTGATAGATGCAAACTTAGCTAGTCAGACATAAAGTCAGACATAAAGTGCCGCTCACTCAGACATCTGCCATCAGGACTTTTAGGCCTTTTACATCATGAATAGTATGAATGCCTTGTTTTGTTACAGGAAATTATACCACACAAAGTACATACAGTACAATCAATGTTTTATCGAAGTTGGATTTGTTAAGACCTTCCCATATTTGGTTTTTTCAGAAGGCTTGGGTTTACATGTGCTCACATATAAACACACGTAGCAGTGCTGAATTCTGTTTCAGTTTTACAAACTGATCAGAACCTCAACTAATTTTGTTTTACACAGATGGATAGAATTAATAAGCTGTCATATTCTCAGTTTAAACATTTTCTTTAGTAAAATCTTATTAAGCTGATTGCTTTTTGTAGCAGATATTAGCAAAATTCAAAATATTATGCTTTTTTCATCCAGAATGTTAAGTGTGAGATCCATAGAGTAGTGTAGAAAGAGCAAGAGATCTTGAATCTAATCCCTTGTCTATCATTTGTAAGTTATGGAATTTGTGTGGCATTTATTTAACCTCTTTTAAAAAAGGAGTTTGGTTTCTGAGTGAATTAAACAAGGGAGCTCCAAGTTCTTTTCTGCTCCAAAATTCTGTGTTTCCTTTTATTCTTGGTGCATTAAAATAAAAGTAAACTTTTGCTTATTTTGAACAAGTCTTAATTTCAGAATCTTACAAATGTATGTCTATCCTGCTTAAGTATTTTGTTAAAGGCATCTTTATTTAGACCATTAGAAACAGGAAGAGAGGTCCTTTTAGTTTAAAGCAGTTCTTTGAGAGGATCTAAAACTAGTACTTTTTTTCCTTAAGTGATTTATTTTTTTCCTTTCAGAGTATAAACTGAAAATAGCAGGTACAATAGGAGCTTAATAAAGTGAGGCTTTGCAATGATTTCATTATATTTAAGTTGTGTTAGGACACTATCTTTAAAAAAAAATTTTTTTTTAATTTACTGAGTGAGAGCGAGAGAGAGTACACAAGCAGGGGGAGTGGCAGGCAGAGGGAGAAGCAGACTCCCTGCTGAGCAGGGAGCACAATGTGGGACTTGGTCCCAGGACCCTGGGATCATGACCTGAGCTTAAGGGAGACACTGACTGAGCCACCCAGGCGCCCTTACGACACTATCATTTGATTACAGTGTGCTTTCTAAATGTATCAAAGAATATAATGAGCAGGGTATAGAAAAGGGAGAAAAAAGAATAAACTTGATGGTTTTGTGAGGTATCCTAGAGGTCTACTGTAGAATGTGTACTGGAGCAATTATATTCTAGGAATTTAGGGCAAGAGAGTAAAGAGAATGGATATTTTATAGTAGGGAACAATTTCATTGAGTAAGTGAAAACAAAGACATAGGAATTGAGGTTTAGGCTTTATTGAGTTGTGTGTTGAAACAATTAAAAAAAGGGGCAAGAACATCAATAAGTATTTGGGAAGTCAACTTCAAACAGTGGATAACTACAGGTTAAAAACAGCTTTTTAAAGATTAACAAATCCACGAGGACAGTAAGTAAAGAAAGAGTGAACTACTGTGGTGTTTTATGCCCAGAGCATTCCTCTGTTTATTGTTTTATCAAAAACTAAGGCTCAGGTATGAAGTAAGAAAATCAGTATTCGGGCGCCTGGGTGGCTCAGTGGGTTAAGCCTCTGCCTTCGGCTTGGGTCATGATCTTGGGGTCCTGGGATCGAGTCCCGCATCGGGCTCTCTGCTCAGCAGGGAGCCTGCTTCCCTTTCTCTCTCTCTCTCTGCCTGCCTCTCTGTCTACTTGTGATCTCTCTGTCAAATAAATAAATAAAATCTTAAAAAAAAAGAAAATCAGTATTCAAGTTTAAAAGCTACATATAGTCTAGCCAAGATGAGTAAGAGAGATTGTATATACCCTGTCACCTAAAACAACTAAGTTTTCAAGAAAATGTAGGCACTGAAGCATAGCAATTCAGCATATATGAGTCCTGCAACTGCTTGAGGGTGCTGCCGGGAGGATGGGGGTGCAGGATACAGAGTGGGGGGGCAAGTGACTGGAGGTTCTGGACAGAGCACTAGACAGGAGCGAGTTGCACTGAGAAACACGCTGTTTTACAGATGGATGAATGAATGGGCTATCATAATCTCAGTTTAAACATTTCTCCTTGTAAGGTCTTATTAAACTGATGGTCTTTTTGTGGGGGTGGGGGAAGCTGAAATGAAGGTTTTTCATGAGGTTGCATTCCTTATTGGTGGCTCTGGGCAATAATTTACTTCCAGGCTCATTCAGGTTATTGGCTGAATTTGGTTCGTTGTGGTTGTAAGACTGAAGCCCATTTCCTTGCCACGTGCTGGTCTTTGCCCTAGAGGCTGCCCACCTCTTATGTTTTTCATATGACCCCTTCTAGCAAAAGTGGGTTGAGTTCCTCTCTGATATACCCTTCTGCTGCTTCTCTCTGACTTCAGCTGGGGAAAGTTCTCTGCTTTTAAAGGTTATTTGGGTAGGTTTCACCCACCTGGCTAATCTAAGACGATCCCTCTGTCTCTTTATGTTAAGGTCCATGACCTTAATAATCCTATCTGCAGTCTTTTTGGCATTGAATAATCGCCCTCTTTCCTGCCCACCCATCTCTCCCCATTCAAGTCTACCTAGAACTTCAGAATGTGGCCTTATTTGGAAATAATGTCTTTGAAGATGTAATTAGTTAAGATAAGGTCACATGGGCTTAGGGTGGGTCCTAATTTAATTACTAGTATCCTTAAAAGAAGATAAAGACACAGACACACCTGAAAAAGGCCATGTGAAGACATAGGTAGATTTGGAGAGATACATCTATAAGAACTAGGAATGCAGCTACCAGAAGAGATAAGGAAGGATTCTTGCCTAGAGCCTTCAGAAGGGATATGGCCCTACTGAGACCGTGATTTTGGACTTAGAGCCTCCAGAACTGTGAAAGAACAAATTTCTGTTGGAAGCCATCCAATTTGTGGTACTCTAGAATACTAATATATCATGTAATGTAACATATTCACAGATTCTAGGGATTAAGATACGGACATCTTTGGGGGTTCACTCTGCCTGCCTGGAGTCTACAGCTGAGTACAAAGCAGGGCCTCCTTGCTTATTAGGGCGCCTGCTTCTCCCTTTCCCCTGCTTGTGCTTTCTCTCTCTCCTCTCTCTCAAACAAATAAAATCTTAAAAAAAAAAAGATAATTGGCTGTTTAAAAAATAGTAACAATGTATTGTGATTTTATAGCATATACAGGTAAAATGCATGACAACAATAACACAAAGGCAGAAGGAAAGAAATGGAAATACGCTATTGGAAGGTTATTATGCTGTACATGAGTATCATATCACTTGAAAGATTGTGATTAGTTAAGGTGTATGTGACAAACTTGCACATAACCCTAAAATAGTTTAACGAAGAGGTATAGTCAATAAGCAACTGTGAAAAATAAAATGGAATCGTAAAAATTAATCCAAAGGAGTACAGAGAAAGAAGAAAAAGGGACAATGAGACAAATAGAAAATAAAGAGCAAATCAACAGACTTAAACCTGACCATATCAGTAAACATCAGTGGTAGTCTAAACATTCTGATTAAAAAACAGAGATTGGGGGCACCTGGTAGGCTCAGTCAGATGAGCATGTAACTCTTGATCTTGGGGTTGTGAGTTTGAGCCCCATTTTGAGTGTAGAGATTACTTAAAAATAAATAAATAAACTTTAAAAAAAGGCAGAGATTATCAGATTAGTTAAAAAAGAGGGACTCAATTATCTGGGGCCTACAGTAAACTCATATTAAATATACAGACACAAATAAGTTTAGAGTGATAGCAGAAAAAAGGTATGCCATGCTAATCCTAATAAAAAGAAAGCTGGAGTAGGCATATTATTATTATTAGAAAAGGGTATCGATTTTGCCAGGCATAAATAAGATCATTTCATAATGATGAAGGACTTAATTCATCAAAACATAATAAACATTTATCTACCCAATAGCTTTTAAATACATGAAGCAAAAACTTAGAGAAATCAATTAAATTAGATACAAATTAGAGTAAGTAAAAAATACAGATTAGAGTAAGAAAACTTAACAAAATCACAGTTCTATTCAGATTTATCAATATCTTCTTTTTAATAATTGATGGAACAAATTAAGAAAATTAACAAGATAGAAGATTTGAATAACATTCTTAACTAACTTGACCTAATTTATTTATTTATGTTTTCAGATTTTATTTATTTACTTGACAGAGCCACAGTGAGAGAGGGAATACAAGCAGGGGGAGCAGCAGAGGGAAAGGGAGAAGCAGGCTTCCTCCTGAGCAGGGAGCCTGATGTGGGGCTTGATCCCAGGACTCTGGGACTATGACATGAGCCTAAGGCATTCACTTAGCAACTGAGCCACCCAGGTGACCCTAATTTGGTCTACTTTGCATTTATAGACCACTCTGCCCAACACCAGTAGAATATACATTCTTTTAGTATACTAGGCACATTTGCCAAGAGAGACCATATTCTGTGCCATAAAATAAATCTTAATACATAAAATAAATCTCAGTTCTTTTTTAAAAAATTTTTCATAAACATATAATGTATTATTAGCCCCAGGGGTACAGGTCTGTGAATCTCCAGGTTTACACATTTCACAGCACTCACCATAGCACATACCCTCCCCAATGTCCATAACCCCACCACCCTCTCCCGACTCCCCTCCCCCAGCAACCCTCAGTTGTTTTGTGTAAATCTCAATTCTTTTAGTAGAATTTAAGACATATAAGATATGTTCTTTAATGAAATTAAATGGGAAACCAGTAGCAGAAACATACTTAGAAAATCCCTCAATTATTTGGTAACCAAATAACTAATAAGTTAAAGAAGAAATTAGAAGGGGAATTTGAAAGTACTTTGAACTAAATGAAAACAAAAATAAAACATTTGAAAATTTATAGCACTAAAATGCCCATTTTAGAAAAGAAAAAAGGTCTTAAATCAGTGCCCATAATTCCTACCTTAAGAAAACAGGAAGAGGAAGGGTGCCTGGGTGGCTCAGTGGGTTAAAGCCTCTGCCTTCGGCTCAGGTCATGATCTCAGGGTCCTGGGATTGAGCCCTGCATCGGGCTCTCTGCTCGGCGGGGAGCCTGCTTCTCCCTCTGCCTCTGCCTGCCTCTCTGTCTGTCAAATAAATAAATAAA
>PISX010001707.1:17408-29920 GCA_004024625.1 Mellivora capensis | reverse complement strand
CAAAAAAAAAAAAAAAAAAAGAGAGAGAGAGAAGACACCAATTACTAATAAGAGGAATGAAAGAGGTGACATCATTATGGATTCTACAGGTATTGAAAGGATAATTAGTGCACATTGTGAACACCTTTATGTCAATACAACACCTTAGAGAAATGGGAAAATTTGGAAGGCAAAAACTACTGAAGTCTCACAGACGTAGAAATGTTACAGTGTTCTTAAAATAAAACTGTAGGCCAAGAAGAATTCACTCTCAGTTCTATTAAATATTTAAGGAAGAAGCAACACCAGTTCTACACAGACTCTTTTAGAAAATTGGAAATGGAGGAATACTTCCTAATTCATGGTGCCTAGCATTACCTTGTTCCCAGAACCAGACAGACATTACAGGAAAACAACGTTATGCATAAATTCTAAGCAAAATTTAGCAAATCAAATGTAGCAATATATAAAAAGAATAATACATTATAATGTTTGAAAAGTCAGTGAATGTAATTACTATATTCAAACCCTAAAAAAGAAAAGTCACCACAATACATGCAGAAAAATCAGAAGAAAAATTCAACATCCATTCTTGATAAAATCTCTCAGCAAATTAGGCATGAAAGGGAGCATCTGTAAAAACCGTACAGGTAACATTATGCTTAATGAAAGACTGAATGCTTTTCCCTGGGAATAGAAACAAGGCAAAGATGTCCCCTCTCACCACTTCTATCCAACATTGTTCTGGTGATTTTTAGAAAATAAAGAACATTGAGGTTGGAAAGGAAAAAGTGAAACTGTCTCTACTAACAGATGATATGATTGTCTATATAGAAATTGTGATAGAGTCTATTATTAAGAAGCTCTTAGAATCAATTAATGAATTTGCAAGGTTGCAGGATACACAATAAATATACAAAACTCAACTGTTTTGACAGTTGAATAAGTGGACATTGATTAAAAAAAAAACAATGCCGGGGCGCCTGGGTGGCTCAGTGGGTTAAAGCTTCTGCTTTCGTCTCAGGTCATGATCCCAGGGTCCTGGGATCGAGACCCACATCGGGCTCTCTGCTCCGCGGAGAGCCTGCTTCCTCCTCTCTCTCCCTGCCTGCCTCTCTTGCCTACTTGTGATCTCTCTCTGTCAAATAAATAAATAAAATCTTAAAAAAAACAAACAATGCCACTTGTATACAGTAGCATCAGAAACATGTTATACTTAGGGATGTGAGGGACCTATATACTATACAGTATAAAACACTGCTGACAAAAAATAAAGAATGCCACAATAAATGGAGAGATATACCATGTTCATGGATAAGAAGACAATGTTAAGATGTTAGTTTTCTCCAGATTGGTCTACCAATTCAATGCAATCTCATCGAAAATCCCAGAAGGGTTTTTTGTTTGTTTGTTTGTTTTTGTTTTTTTGGCAGAAATTGAAAAGCTGATCTGAAATTGAGATGGGAATTCAAAGGACTTAGCATAGCCAAAACAACTTTGAAAGAGAACAAAATTGGAAGACTCACTACCCAACTTAAAAACTATTTTAAGGCCATGTAATCATGATGGTGTGGTATCAGCATAAAGCTAAATAGATCGACTCAATGGAATAGAGGATCCAGGAATATATCTACACATATACTGTCAGTTTACTTTCAGTGAAGGTGCAAAGGCGATTTGGTGGAAAAAGAATATTCTTTTCTACAAATGGTGTTGGAGCAATTGGATAGTCATTGGGGAAAAAATGAACTTCAGTCATACCTGGCACCACATACAAAAAGTGACTCAAAGGGATCATAGATATAAATGTAGATCTTAAAGCTGTAGCCCTTGTTGAAGGAAACATAGGAGAAAGTGTTAGTGTTACTGAAATAGACCATAATTTCTTGGGAAAGATGATCTGTAAAAGAAAAAATTGATAAATTGGACTTTGTCAAAATCAAGAAATTTTGTTCTTTGGAAGATACATGTTAAAAAGGTAGATGAAAAGACAATCTACAGATGGGGAGAAAATATCTGCAAATTATATACCCAATAAAGGACTTGTATTCAGCATATGTAAAGAACTTGCCAAACTCAACAGTAAGTAAACAAACATCTAATGAAACAATGGGCAACAGACTTGAAGAGACTCTTCACCAAAGAAGATACAGATGGGTGGCAGATAAGTTCATGAAGATATTCATGTTATTTTTTTATTGATTAGGGAAATGCAAATTTAAACAGTAAAGAGATACCACTATATACCTGTTAGAATGGCTAAAACTGAGAAGACTCCTTGTACCATATTTTGGTTAAAACAAAGGTTTTGTTCGTCCTTGTGTCTCTTGTGCTTGGAACACTGCCTTCTAAATAAGGACTTTGGGGACACCTGGGTGGCTCAGTTGGTTGGACGACTGCCTTTGGCTCAGGTCATGATCCCGGAGACCCGGGATCGAGTCCCACATCGGGCTCCCAGCTCCACGGGGAGTCTGCTTCTCCCTCTGACCTTCTCCTCGCTCATGCTCTCTCACTGCCTCTCTCTCAAATAAATTAATAAAATCTTTAAAAAAAATAAATAAGGACTTTGAAAGAACACTTGTTGCCCATTTTCTAAAGCACTGAGTGATAAGTGCATGTGATAGATTGAATTTATACTTAGCATAATTTTGTCTTTAACTCTTGATTTTGTAAGTATTACAGGCATTATTTTGAAAATCGTTTTTAAATTTGAGTGTTTTACCTATAAAAGGTGTAAGATGTTTGACCAAACATAATCCCAAAGATAGACTTAGTCTTCTTTCCTAAATCTATTTATTATCATTTTAGTAAGCTCTTTATTGTGGTTTTATAAGAGTACAGAATGTGCCAAAAGGTGATATGAACTTGTCTGCCTTTCTTACATTTTCCTTCCCACTTAGAATTGCTTACTTAACCTTCTATGATATAGTGATTTTTAAAAATCCCAGGAGTTAGCTCTGCCGCGGGCAGACTCTGCAACCTTGGTTAAGTTATATAACCAGCCTATGCCTCTGTCTTGTTGGGGAGATTCCTGTGAGGAGTACATGAGTTTGTATAATATTGGTAAATCACTCGGAATAGTGCTTGGCATAGAAGGACTCAAGAAGTGCTAATTATTACTTTTAGTGTTTTTATTAGGCTTAAATATTTATTTTTTGTTTGTTTTTATTAACATATAATGTATTATTTGCCCCAGGGGTACAGGTCTGTAGATCATCAGGCTTACATAATCCACAGCACTGACCAAAGCACATACCCTCCCCAATGTCTATAACCTAGCCACCCTATCCCACCCCCAACAACCCTCAGTTTGTTTTCTGAGATTGAGTCTCTTATGGTTTGTCTCCCTCCCCCATCCCATCTTGTTTCATTTTTTCCTTCCCTCCCACCCATGACCCCCCCTGCCCTGCCTCTCAAATTCCTCATATCAGAGAGATCATATAATTGTCTATCTCTGATAGACTTATTTCACTTGGGCTTAAATTAAATGATATTGTGCATGTAAAATGTCTAGTAGAGTATCTAGCATTTATTAAGTGCTCAATAAATGCTAGTGGCTCTAATTTAAATATTCAGATGCCAGTATGTCTAAAAAGACTCTGCCTTGGATCTCTGCATTTGTCCTATCTTTAGTGAATTTGTTTTAGGGCATGGAGAAAAATATTTCTAGTTTCTACATTGTCTTTTCCTAATAGGTACAAGCTACAAAGTTACAGAAATTTGGATGTGTAATTATTTTCTCATTTGTAAGTTTAGGTGATTTGTTAGGCCACTGTCTTCAAGTTTATGTTTATTTTTATTATTAAAAAATATAGCTCTTTGACTAATATCATAATTTAGCATAGTAATTTTTTTTTGAGAAGGCCTGTCTCTAATCTTTTTATTCTTTTTTTTTTGCTACCTCCTTATAGGTTTGTGGAATCTTGCTTCTCTCTTTTCCAACCTTTGTTTATTTGTGTTGATGCCCTTTGCCTTTTTCTTTCTGGAATCAGAAGGTTTTGCTGGCCTGAAAAAGGTAAGTGAATCATATTTTGAAATTAAATTTGTCAAATGAAGAAGTATATGTCATTCATGTTGAACTAGTAAAAGCAGGCTTGAACAACCATTTGAAATATAAAAAGTTTAATTAGTAATAATAACATCTTATTAATATTAATCATGTTGACAATAATACTAATAATATTGCATATTGAATGATTTTGTTCCATAGGGAGGAAGTCATCTTCTGACCTTGAAGGTTTTTATAGTACCTGTAAACTTGGAGTATTTGTAGAGAATAAAGCTGATAAGATAGCCATTCTTCCTTTTGTAGGCCCTCTTGCATTTAGGGTAAAGTATGACATGAAATTCTCAAAATGTTAAACCATATCTTGATGTAGAAGTTATTTTATATCTCGTATTTTTGGGAGAGTAGCATATTATAAAATCAAACATGCCCTGTAGATAGATTCTCAAGATGCTGTGAGTTACTGATCTTAGTGAATGTGAGAGGTTAAAAGTGAGCATAACAGGAGACTTTGCAAGAGCATCTTAAACAATCAGTCAAGACTGGATCAGTAGTAATAACTTCATTGGCCTTTGAAAATAACATTTTAAAGTGAAACAAACGATGTTCCTGTTTATGGCTTGTGGAGGTCCTTGCTATAACCATATGGAATATAATACAAAGATTTAAGTAGTTAATACTTTTTGGCAAAAATGAGTTCTAAGTTACAGTTTATTTATGGACACATTACACCTTTTTAGTTGTTCTATTCATATTGTGCTATGTGAAGTGAAGATATGCCTGTGTGTCTTACTGTTGAGCAATACTCTAATTCCAGCTCAGTACGTTTGGCAAGGGAAGCTGGAAACTGAATTTTTATGACTTTTTATTTCATATAACTTTCTGTAGGTACTTAGCAATGAAATTTTATAATCTCACATTTTGACAAGTCTTCTGATTTTAAACCTTAAGTACAGCACTTTTTAGATCCTTTTGTTGAAGGATGCCAGGAAAGAGTCCCTGAGAGGTGGTAGGGTATTGTTTTAGCAGATGTACCTTCTTGCTTTCTAGGTATTACTCCATACTTGAATAGTTTGAACCTGAAAAGTCAGAGTTGATTTCGTATATAGTAAATGTCCTGAGATCAGAATGGATGGTTGTATTTGGTAGTCAGACCTGACATTGAGAAAACTGGCTTTGATATACTGGAATTGTTTTTTATCATGGTGTATCTGAATATTTGAGTCATCTGTATAATGTGAAAGAATTGTGTAGTTTCAGTTTAAAAAGCTCTTTGTTTAAGACTTCTTGAAGAAATCATAGGAATTTTGCTGAATGGGATGTAGTGCAGACCTTCCTTTTATAAGGAGAAAACTGATGTCCAAATATATTAGATGTTATTAAGTTGTCTAAGGGCCACATATGTACAATTCCAGAACTGGTACTAAAACCTCGTGGTTTTAACCATCCCAGAGTGGTTGATCTTCACATGACAACACTGTGGAGTTTATTGAGGCTGCCCAAGTGGATGAGGTGGCCAAGGACAAATGGGGCTGGAACAGAAAAGAGGACTACTCTATGGATGGCTAGCAAAGGAAGGAAGCAAAGGAGGCTGCTGAGCAGGTCCTGTGAGAAAGCAGGGGAGCAAAGGAGTGTGGTTTTGTGGAAGCCAGAAGACAGGGTTTCTGGAAGAATGGGATGTAAAATATTGTGTTAAAGAGGGCTGGAAAGAATGAACACCAAGAAGTGACAGCATAGGAGACACTTGAGAAAGTGATTTCTGTATAATTTTAGAGCCAAAGCTTTTGATGGATATTCATTCATTCAACAGAGTTTTATGAAGCACCTACTAGGAAGTAATTATGCTACAGTAGGACCTTGCTGGGGACAGAAATGAAAAGCCAGGGCTCCTGCCTTCCAGAGATAGAAGGAGAAAGAGTTGCAATCAAATGGGATGTGGTGTGATGAACTTTTATGCAGCCCACTGTGATGGGAGGCACTGGAAGGAGTAAAGTCTTGATTTGCATAGGAAATTGGGGAGGCTTCATGGGAGGGGTCTGCCTGCACTTGAGCCGAGACTTGAAGGAATAAATAGGCTTTTGCTGGAGCGTGGCATTCCAGACTTGAGCAAAGGCATGGATTCTGCCTGGATTGAGGGAATGGCTGGCACTTAGCTATAGAACAGAGAATTGGTCAGAGATCAGGGTTCATGGAATCTTGTTGGGATCACATCTGGGAGGCCTTGAATGCTCTGCCAGTTAGTTTGGATTTTGTGCTATAGATAACAGGGAGTTGGCAAAAGATTTTTGAAAAAGATATTTGCAACTACTGTTTTATTTAAGTATAGAGATAAATACACATGTCGGAGTTTAAACATATGTCACTAAGGGAAGGAGTACACGCACCAATGTGAAACGCTGTTTTGTAGAGATAGCACTGTACTGAATCAATCACACACCTACTCCCGTTAAACAGAGTGTTGCAACATATGTCGCCAATGTTGCTGTTGTTGTGTTTGGTTTAAATATGCAAATTGTTCTTTCGTCCTATCTCCACCTGGTGTGTAATCTTACCAAGTACAAAAACAATTGGTAAAGCTCAGTGTTAGCTGTATTTTCATATTTGAAAGTAGTATACGTGCCTCTACCTAGTTTATACTCTTTATAAAATTCTGGTTTTTAGTTAAATAGGTTATTTTTAAAAAAACAGTTTGTAATGTGGACAGACTCCTCGTCTCCAAATTGGGGTTTCCTCCCTTGTTGTGAACTAACCAACTAGAAGAGGGTCTTGGCTACATTTACTGGAACAGAATTACCATCTCCAGAATTAAAAAACAAACCCCTGACAGAAACCCCAGTGACATGTCACTGTTCTCTTGTTCCCCCTTGGAGACTAAGGTCCAAGGAGAGAAGCAGCTGGAGGAGGGACACAAGAAGGTAATTGAAGATATTTCACACCTACAATTGTACAGCATTCTTTCCTCTCAGTTTTTTTTTTTTTTTTTTTTTTACATCTAGTCTGTCCATACACACTTAAAAGAATATTTTTTTCTAAGCACATCTTTGACTATGTTAGTCTCCTCTGAATCCCTCAAGATCATCAGCTCCATTTCATGGTCTCAGAGGGGACTGATGTGTTCGAGGTACAGTCAGCTTGGCCAGTCCAGGTGGTTCCCCAGCTCAGCAAAGGATTGAAAGGAGGGCAAGGAGACAGCTTGGGATAGTTGGTTACCACTTGTCTGACTTGCGTCACTGGACAAGGATTGGGAGTTGTAGGAACCGAATGAAAGAACTTGGTCTTTAAAGCTTTTAGAGGAGGGAAGGGAAAATGAGGCTGTAGCCTGGAGACAGAAGAGGCAGAATGATTCTGCTCTTTGTGCACGGAGGAGAAGGGGCCTGTGGCAGAGAGATGGGAGGGTAAGGGTGCTAAGGTGAGAAAATTTGCCCTTTGAGTCTCATGGCCTGGGCTAGTTTTTTCATCTGGACCTCACATTCTCTTTCTGTAAAATGGGCATAGTAATGATTGTTACCTTACTGTATTATTTAAAGGATTAAATGAGAGGAGAATATTCACGTAAAAGACATAGCCCCGGATATGTTAGCTATTAGTGCCATCATTCTAGAGCTTAATGCATTTCACCAGTAAATGTTCTATGGGATCATTAGAAAGCAACTGAATACAGTACAGTCAGTTCTTAATTATTCACGTATTATCTTGGGCAATTTTAAGGTTACAAATTATTTTTCCCATTTTGAAATGGCAGGGACTGATGCAAAATCATAACTGCTTGAAGATAAGGTGCATTCTAGACCCTGTTAGAATTGTTTGGAAAGCTTTAAGATTAAGGTAATCATGGTATATAACTGTAAAAATTCACATTTTTCAGTTTTAAAATCAATTATTTGAAAGTTGCAAGGGTTATTAACATTGCATAGTTAAGTCTTAATGTGTAAAGTGTATGTTTAAGCCTTTCATTGTTACATCTTTTCCTAATATATGATCCTAGGAGTTGACTTGTGCAGATTTTACATGATGTTTGTTAAGATCTATAGTTCTTTACATAATATTGTAGACTGGATCCCAGACTTTAATTGTTGCCTCATTGAAGCGAATGCATCACAGTCAGTCATTGACATGTTTTACATAGCTGGCTAGCAAGCTATGTATTCCTTGTGTCTATCCTTTAAAGCTCTTTGCTCATTGGCGTTAGACATATCTAGTTCTGAAGGGCTATTGAAGAGGGCTTAGAAAACACTTCTAATTCGTAGATTCAGCACAATGATTTGAGTAATGACAAACTTGAAATATGGTTAAGTTAAATTTCTTTTTTATTCCTTTGAGCACCCTCCTGGTGTTGTTTTACTATGTCTAAGTCTGGTGGAGTCCCTAAATGGCATATGGCTCCACCGTACTCCCATTGATTCCCCTGGGCAATCGATTTTAAAACAGCCCCTTGCATATTGTGCCGAGACGCGGAAATTGGCCACTAGCCATGGGCGGATGCAGAGCTTGAATTGAAAATCAAATTAAGCAGAATTCTCTACTTAGTTTTTAATTAAACCACTATGTTAATTCAAACAGGACATTTTAGGCCTGGGGGGTTGGCCATGTCCTTTTAAGGGCCTTAAATAAGCCTTTCTTCTCTCTCCTTACCATGGTGCATGTTTCTATTTTATTAGGACCATCTCCTCACTATTCCCATTCTTTATATTCTTAAGGGCAGGGGAATGGAAATGGTTTTGATAAAGCAAGACATTTTTTAAGTAAGAACTGAACTTAGAACTCTTATTGTTAGCGCTTAAATATTTATCAAATTTATATTATTTTGTAGTCACCTCTATGTATTGTGTCCAGCATTATATATGTTCATGTGTGTTTGAACCTGATCCCATGCTTGCATCTTAATGTTTGTTTCAGTTCTGATAAAAAAGGTTATATCTGCTGGGTGTTGCGTTTTGTGGTGGAGATGCTTTCTCCTCCGTTTTTTATCTTGGTCACTCGGAGTACCAGGGTATCGGGCCAACAGCATTGCTATTCCTGTCACACCTCGGATCAGCTGTGTGGTTTTCTCTTCCCATTCTGCCTCAGAGAGACCTCTAGATTATGTGGGATGATGTCAGAAGATGTTTGCTGATTGCTTCGTAAACTCTGAAAATCTAACCTCTGGCCAGAGGTGAAGTAGGAGTTAGGAATATATTTATTTCATATTACATTTTAACATCTTACTTTGAGTTCAGATGTTATGAGGTAGAAATTCAACAATTTAATGAAAGTGAAAAAAACGTAATCAATGGCAGATTAATTCACAAAGCAAAGATGTTTCTGGGAGTAATTTTATATTGTGCCTCACCTTAATGCCTATCTTTGATTTGAAGTCTTGGCATAAAATTTAACATAAGCGACAGCAACATCCTGACCAATTATCCAAGCTATCCAGACGTCCCCAAATGTCCAGAACATAGCACACGGTCTGTAGGATTAAGAGGTTAACTCCTATGACTTCAAACGAAGTGCTTGATAATAAAAGCAAAAAGTACAGAATTTGAGGTAACTTCCTTTCTTAATTAATTAGACTGACCAGGTGGAAGCGAAGAGCCCGGTGCTGGTGCTGGGAAGGCCCATAAAGCTGAGCACTGTGACAGCACAATGGAGGAGGAACAGAGATTGTTTTAATATGTTTCTATCCTGTGTCACAGTGTGAAATTGTCCTGGTTTATGTCCCTTTTGGCAAACTTACATAAAAGTGACCTTGTACTGTATTTTATGACCAGATGACTTTTTCCCCCCAGTGGCTAATTTGTATCAGGCCTGCATCTGAAAGAGACACAGAAATGAGTAGGAAGTCCAGCTTGGTCTCAGGGAGCTTTCATTGCATTCTTTCATTATTTTTGCTCGTTTTTGCCACTGATCATCCATAAATTGTTGGACATGAGTGAATAAGGAAGTGCTGCTTAGTGTTAGCGGCACATGCGCGTATTTGGCCTGGTTTTTGTGGGTGAGAGGAAATCACATACGAGAAGGAAAACTCCTGCTGGGAGACTTGCAAGGAAATTTACCTTGGGTGCGTTTTGATCTTGGTGTTTATTACAGAAAATGGAGTCATATCTCACTAACTATTGTTATGTGTTAATTTGATTTTCCCAACACCTTCAAGAAAAAAAAATCATTCAGCAATTTATTAATAGAATTCCTCTGCCCTCCCCCACTTGGGAGCCCTCCTTGTTTTCCATAGAAACAACATGGATAAAGAGGATTATTTTTAAAACATTTGATTCTGGCAGTGTTGATATGCTCAGGGCTCTTTTCGGAATTGTCAATCTACTGTAAAAGGCCTGATTGCAGTGATTCATCGAAGCTTGCCATGTGGGATCTCAGAGAAAGATGGATAAAAGTGTTACTTTGAGGAAAAGAAAACATTTGTTTCTTGTAAAATTATTTGAGTTTATAAGGATTTTGAATTAAAAATCATTTAGTTCATGAAATTATCTTAGTTTTGTCGCTGTTTTTAGTACAATTGCATATTGGAGGGAACTAAATTATAATTTCAATAACAGTAACTGTTACTGTTAAATAGCAGCCGTGTTTCTAAAATCACCGGTACCCGTATACTTCGAGATGGTAGGAGCGTTGAATTGGACCGTTGTATAGCACTTTCATTTTTCTGTCCATCTATCAAAAAATGAGAGATTTCTCCCCTAATGCTAAATGTTCTCTTTCTTTGCATAATAGTATAGTGGATAATTGTGAGCTTTGGCATTTAGACTATCTGACTTAAATCCTGACTCTTCTTACTAACACAGGGCTTCAGGCATGTGTCTCGGTGTCCGTGTCTGTAAGATGGGCTGTGCCGGTACCCCCTGCGGGGCTGCCCAGCGTCTTGTTGGTCTCACCTCCCAGGAGCTGCCACTTATGAGTAGGTGCTTAAATGTATGGGCTACGTGGCGGTTGATAATGAAACGTCAGGAAGATTTGTGTAGGACCATTTTTTACC
Source organism: Mellivora capensis (assembly GCA_004024625.1). Taxonomy (NCBI): domain Eukaryota; kingdom Metazoa; phylum Chordata; class Mammalia; order Carnivora; family Mustelidae; genus Mellivora; species Mellivora capensis. The sequence goes on along the minus strand of PISX010001707.1, from coordinate 18,965 downwards.
TGCGATAGCAAAGCTACATATAAGGAATTATAGTGGAGTTGACATAGCTTTATTTATTTCCTTTTTGGAATAGGAACTGCTTTATATTGTAACAGTGTAAGTTGTAAAAAACATAGGTATTGTGTTTAATAGGTTACTAAACTTCAAACTTTATTTTATATGATGATCAAATTATTAACTAAAGTCTCACAGTTTGGGGCTCTTTGTTAAATGAGGAAGAATTTTAGTATGGAGGGAATAAAAAATAATCAGGTTCAGATTTTAAAGTAATTAAACTCTTAATTAAATTGGCCCTACTATGCCCAACATTCATGAAACAACTTTATGGAAATAATCATTGTCAATTAGAGTCTCTTTTCCAAAACTTTTCTTGGGGGGGACTTGAAAACTATCTACCCTTGGTTGGAATAAGCTTTATTTGAAAGTAAAATTGATGTCTTATTTCATGCTGACTAGAGAGCTGCTTACCTGGTTATGGCACGTTATGGTATATGCTCACAGGTCCACAGTGTGGCTGGAATTTGGACTATTAAAATCTTCTGTTTGGTATGTAAACATATTTATTTGTCTATAAAATAACTTATTCAGCATTATGCAATGTTAATCTTATGATCCCTATGAAATATTTCCCAGTATATAGTTGAAACTTGGTATATTACTTTACCAACCCATTTATTTGGCCTGTTTGTTCGAGAAATAAATGTTGCATAATCAGATAAAGGCAATTGGGTTGTTTGATAGTTTTGACATTAGGAAATACTTTAGGTTGTGATATACCTACTTTTCTTTAAAACTGAAGTTATTAGCAGTTACAGTACTTAAAAATTTATTGGTTTGCACAGCTGGTAAGCAGAGTAAGTTCTTATCTAGAAAGGCAAGTTCTTACTGTTTTGGAATAATTGAATTTTAAAGCACTGAATTGTCAGAAATATATATATGTATATATATATATATATATATATATATACACACACACACACACACACACATATGTTCTTTTTATTCTTTATTTTTTTTTACTTATTCTTTTTATTCTTAATCTAAAAATAAGATTAGTAGGCAAAAACTGAAAAAATAAGGCTATATCAACAGAAGAAAAAGTTAGAATTCAGTACCGAAATGACTAGTTCATAGAAAACATTTCCTATTATCTTTTTTAGAACACAAAGAAGAAATTTGAAGTTGTTTAGAATGCTAGATTTACCATTTTGTGTACTTTCATATTTTAATTGGGATTACTTGGTATTTAATGTTTCTCGTTACACATTAATTAATGAATATTAATTTTTATTATAAGCAGTTGATTTTTAAAACAGACATGGGAAGGGCTTAAAAATTTTTTAAAGGAGATGCAATACGGGGGACTAGGGGGGGCAGAAAAAGAAGAAAAGAAACAAGATGGGATTGGGAGGGAGACAAACCATAAGTGACTCTTAATCTCACAAAACAAACTGAGGGTTGCTGGGGGGAGGGGGTTGGGAAAGGGGGGTGGGGTAATGGACATTGGGGAGGGTATGTGCTATGGTTAGTGCTGTGAAGTGTGTAAACCTGGCGATT
>PISX010001707.1:0-17308 GCA_004024625.1 Mellivora capensis | reverse complement strand
TTTCTGATCTTTTGATTTTTGTTTCCTTCTTAAGTGCCCAGAATTGAATTATACTTCTGATTTTTTTTAGAAGAGATATAATAACGTACCTTATGTTGTAATAAGAACCTAGTGCATTAGATAACTTAAAAACTATGAATAACTTCTGAGTAAGTGTTCTGAATGTTCCACTCTTCTTTTTGGCATTACCTTAGTTCAGACTTCATCATTTTTTACTTGGATTATATAAACCATTGTCCTGCTGTCTTTTCTGCTTTCAGTTTCCTTCCTGTACAGTGTAACCTCCACACTGTCTTCCAGCATTGTTTTCTTAATGATGTCTTGTAACTCACCTCCATAAAATCTTTTGGTAGTTTTTTACTGCCAACAAAATGAAGCCTAACATCTGTAACATTATATCTACAACTCTGAAGATTTGGCTTACATCTGTCCTTTAGGCCACATTTTTCAGGAGGCTCCCCTGTTCCCCAAGCTGTTTCCCGCTGAACTCCTTGCCTTGTGCAGCCCTTTCTAGGTGCTCTCATGGCCTCCTGCCTTCATGTGCTGTTCTGCCGGGAAGCCCTCATCTCACTTCCTGGTGGAATCTGTAAGTGCTATCTTCTGGTGCTCCTTCAGTCTTGCCAGTGGGGCTCCTTTGTGGTGAGCTGCTTCCTCCTCCTGCAGTAGGGATTATAATTCTGTTGTGATTGTTTGTAGGTGTGTCTTTTTCACTTACTTACCATGGTCTTCCCAAATATATATACTTAAGCCTGTTGCAGACGCAGTTTTTATAGAGGAAAAATGAAGTCCCATTGATTTGTCAGAGGAAGGATCTAAAAATGCACCAATGCTCCCCTTTCCAGAGGGGGCTGGTTATAGGATCCTGCATGGTTATCATGCAGGTATGTTATTTTAAGAATCATTTTAGAACCACAACACAAAAGAAGACACGAGAGTTTGCATTGTTTTGGTACAGTTTAGGCTTTTAGCCCAGAACCTCCAGGTTAAATTATAATGAGGCTCTTCATTAATAAAGTGAGTCTTTACAGAATCTTTACCATCCTTGGCTTGGTTTACAAAACCATCTCTCCCCACCTTTATTCTTGTTCTTTAGCTGGCAGTTGGGAATGAGCCCCACAGTCACCACCGTGTTTGCCTATTAGGTGAGACTGGTGGTTCCCGGTCTCTCGCTGTGCTGGAGCCTGACTGCAGCCTGCTTGGCAGGATGTTGATCACCTGCCAGAGTGTGAGCATCTTCCTTTTCCTGGCCATGCCCTTCAAGGGCCATGTGTTCAGCGGCTGAGCTTTCCTCTGCCCATAGTGCTCTATTCCCAGCTTCCTTCTTGGCCCAGCCTGTCAGTGCAGGACTAGCATGTCTCCTGGGTTGGAGTATCTGAGAAGCAGGAAGACAGATGCTGGTGTTTACTAGCATGATAGAAATTGATGATAGAAAATTGTGATAGAAATTGATGAAAAGTCAAAGTAAACCTTGAAAATAGTGTTAATACTGTTAACCTAATATCTTATGTGCCACATCTCATTCTTACATGGAATAGGCACTCTCATCTTTTTTCCCTACTGCCAGGTATTACTGAAGGTTCATGCTTGCTTTGTGTTTTACTGTTTTTAAACTGCTTTCATGTATTTCATTTGACCTGTTAAATATCTTGAGAAGTTACCAAGGCAAATTTTATTGCATGTTTCTTTTTTTTTTTTTTTTAAGATTTTATTTATTTATTTGACAGACAGACATCACAAGTAGGCAGAGAGGGAGGCAGAGAGAGGAAGGGAAGCAGGCTCCCTGCTTTGCAGAGAGCCCAATGCGGGGCTCGATCCCAGGACCCCGGGACCATGACCTGAGCCGGAGGCAGAGGCTTTAACTCATTGAGCCACCCAGGCGCCCCCGTTAATGCATGTTTCTTATAGAGAATGTCTTGAAGCCCAAGTTTTCTTGGCAAACTTCAAGAACATAATCCATGGCAGAGCTACTGCTAGACTCTGAGGAGTGTTTTTTGCCCGTGTTAGTATTTACTAATCAAATAGTTCTCAGACCTTCTAGAGATTAGAGAAGGGTTACTGCAGTGCAGTTCTAAAAAGATATCTCATACTATTTCTGTTTTTTAAAAAATCAATAAATTTATATATTTTTCCTTAAAAGAAAACACCTCGAGAGCTTGTGAATGTGTATTTGGTGGGATTGTCAGGTTTTGGTGGAGATCCAGGGAGTGTGCTCATGGTTCCAGGACTTGACTGGCGGATCGCTCAGGTGAACCTCACAAACCACAGTGGTGGTTTTGAGCATTGTGTGTTTTCTTTTTAAAAAATTCTTAGTCATTTAGTGCTATAATGAATGATTGTTTGTTTAAATACCATGAATCTAAGGGGCACTGAGGTTTAAGTGCAATGTGGATAAAGAGCATAAAACTAATGATGAGATAAATCATGATTCTGCAGACCCACCCCGTAAATCCTCACCAGGTTGTGGTAAAGGTATTTGCCTCATTAAAAATTCTGTACTGCACATTAAGATGGCCCTGGAACTTCAAAATTATTGCTAACCAGAGGAAACAGAATAGTAATTTTATCTAATTTGGCTTTTTATGTATTAAAAATAGACGACTTGGGCCTGGAGTGTTATTTATTGAGAAACATTTGCAAAGAACTGCCTGAAATCTTTTCTTTCTTAAATATGTAGAAATAAAATATGAAGGTTATAAAAGATAGTTTTTTAAAAAATTCAAGATGTTAGAGTTTAAAAAATACTCTAAGTTGTAATGCATAGAGAAATTTTAGTCTATACATTTTATATATAAGACTTTGTTTGGATCTAGTTATATGATGTTTGATGTCAACTCATGAATTTTCTTATGTTGTTAAATAGAAGCAAGCCAAAAATTTAACTGTATAACCAATCCTTCTATAATTAAATGCATAGATAAGTTCCTGGAAAGCAAGAAAATCTCCAAAGACCAAACTGAACAGGTACCACAACACCTGGATGGCGTTGAGTGAGTAGGTGATGTGAGTAAGTGAGTAGGTGATGTGAGTAAGTGAGTAGGTGATGCCCTGGCTGCGCTGGTCAGGACAGCGAGGTAGTTACTCGGTGACAGTGAGTCACAGGTGCATAGAGGTCGGGAGATGGAACTGAGGCCCGGTGAAAGCCTTTAGCAAAGGGGCCTCCTCATTTAACACACACACACACACACACACACACACTCACACTCACTCACTCACACACACTCACACCCTTTGCCCACTGATAGGGGAAGACTGTACTGGCAGCCTTAGTTCTGGGCAGAAGTCTCCCCTGAGAGTCCCTCCATAGGGCTTTACCTCCTAGGGGTTGAGGTTTTATTTAATACCTGCTGGGAAACCCCAAGATAAGAAATTAGCATAAAAATTGTTTCAAAGCATTATGTATCACTTTGTAATTTTAACTTAATGTATAATACTTCTAAATAAATTTTAGTTAAAAATGGTTTATATAAATGTATAATTAAAGTTGGCTTTAGAAAGTTCATTTAAGGGGCGCCTGGGTGGCTCAGTGGTTTAAAGCCTCTGCCTTTGGCTCAGGTTATGATCCCAGGGTTGTGGGATCGAGACCCGCATCAGGCTCTCTGCTCAGCGGGAGCCTGCTTCCTCCTCTCTCTCTGCCTGCCTTTCTGTCTACTGGTGATCTCTGTCTGTCAAATAAATAAACAAAATCTTAAAAAAAGAGTTCATTTAATATAATTCAAGATACATAATCCATGTATGTTTTTGACCTGGTCCTATTTATGACATGTGCTGTTTAATTGCCTTTAAATTAATTGTGTGATTCAGGACTTGACAATAAATATTACATAAACAGGCCTAAATAAAGCCTGGTTTCATTATGTCCTAGCTTTTGTACACTTTAAAATTACATTCTTTCTTAGTAATTTGATATTGGTTTAGTTCATTAAGTGTTATCATCCCTCAAAGCCAAGAATGAATAATGTAGTCTTTTTTATTTTAGCTACCCTTTTCTGTGAGTTTTTACAATGATATAATACTTTAATCTATGTAGTTAATTTTGTGAGGTGATTAAAAGAATGAATCTGAATTAATTTTTCTCTGTATTATTCAGTTCTAAGGCAATTTATATAAGAATATTACTCTTAGCTATTATTTTTAAATATTTTATTGTGTTCGGACTTTCCTGTATTATCTATAATTTTTGTACCTTTTTAATAAAACATTTTATTTATTTATTTGAGAGAGAGAGAGAATAAAAGTGAGCAACCATGAGAGGAGGAAGGTCAGAAGGAGAAGCAGACCCACTGCTGAGCAGGAGCCCAGTGTGGACTATCCGGGGACTCCAGGATGGTGACCTGAGCTGAAGGCAGTCGCTCAACTATCTGAGCCACCCAGGTGCCCAGGACTTTTTGACTAGAAGCTTATGGCTCTTAGAACTTATTTCCCCCTTTTTTAGTGTACAGTTTCTCTGTAGATTTGATACCATCTACTTTCTATCATTCAGGGATTTCTTAACATTATTGGTCTACTGATGGCAGTCTTGTCTTCTAGCATAATTCATTAAGTGAGTTACTCTATGCTTGGTGTTGTTGCAGCTGCTAGGGATGGTACAGATTAATTGATTATTTGTTATATATTTTTCCTGTCTTCCGTGATGATCCATCATCTTGAACGAATCTCCCTGATTCCTCTTTTCTCTCTACCTGTTAATTTTACTGGCTCTTTATCTGAAATACATTATTAATTTGCTAATTGTTAATTTGAGGACATTCTTTGGCCTTTTTCCAGATTGGGAGGTTTTGTGGTCTCTGCTTGAAATGGCTCTGATTTTGTCAGCAAATATGGAGGCCCAGTCTTTTCTTTTGGCCTCTCCTCTTTAACTTTGTAAATGTTTCAGCCACTCATGGCCTTACTGTTCAAAGAAGATCTTTCCCAGTCTGATGTTCATAAATCCTCAAGATTCCAGGATGATTTATACAAATGTACAAATCCTTCCCGAATGCATTTGTATTGTAGGATCCTTAATGTTTACTTTTCCTGTGTCTTATCGGGCTCGCATGAAGCATACTCATGAGGCTGATGATTTTGTTTGATTATCCTGTGTATCTTGACTTCTGTTGTTTTTTCATTAATATTTTAGTTTTAATTTAAAAAAATTCATAGGAAGCCAATTAATCTGACATTACACTTTATATCATTCCAAATTACCTGTCAATATTTGTATTTGGAGTACTGTGTAATTATAATTAGTTTGTACATATATTTTATATCCTTTTTACTTTAATAATTTATTTTGCATACATAAATTTTCTGGTGCCAGGAACAGTTGTCCAAGACTTGGAAATGGGCAAAGGAGATCCTGGGTGTTCTGTCAGTGGAGTCCTAGGCTTTGTGTAGAAGACCGTGGTGGTGTGTACCTTTGCTTGATTTTCTGTTGACTTGGCTATTTTACATCTCTTTAGGGTTAGAACTAACTCGTAGGAAAGTAAGAGCAATGAAAATGAGTTTGTCTGGTAGAATTGATTTCTTTTCTATACAAAAGATAGCTCCAAACATTTTATTATGTTGTCCCATAGGATACTATCTAGTTTTGCATCTATTAGCAAATTGATTTTATCATTTCCAGTTATCTAAGTATATCTGTGTTTTTCACATTCTTCTTTCACCTGGTCTTAACAAAAATTCAAACCATCTGGCTCTACTGGTAAAGGATATGAGGAACAGAAAGGACCAGGGTACTCAGAGGGGAGCTGCAGTTAGCAAGCAGCTGTAATACTTACTGTAGGCTGACATAGAAAATGGGGGTTCTGGTGGTAGTGTCCAGTAAATACTTACAAGTTTCTACCATGGTGCAGGCTACTGAGACTGTCACTCAGAACCAGATCCCGCCTATCTAAGATCTACTTTCTAGATCCACTTAGTAGTTCTGCTGTCACCAGAGTCAGGAGGTGATAAAGAGAACCAGGAGGGAAAAAACTCTTTAAATACAAAGATGAGTAGGAATTCAGAAAATGACCTGACATCTGGGAAAAGCCAACACTGTGAGGGTTACCAGACTCAATGTATTGCTCAGAATAAGTCGACAAAGAAAAGATTTCAGGGAGATTTAAAAATATTTGCTCTAGCATTTCAGACACTTTGGTAGAGGAAATTAAGGATATCTTATTCTCAATATTGCCAGAAATGAAAGTTCTACAGTCATTCTGATTTTTAAAAAATCAAGTCCAGACAGTTTGTAGGATATTTTTACTAGATGTCAAAGAATAGATAGCTTCAGTTTCATACAGATTTGTTCAGAGATTTGAAGATGGAACGCTCACAGTTTTATGGGGCTGATAGAATCTTGATACTGAAAATAGATAAGGATTGTATAAGAAAGGATCACTATAGGCCATTTTTATTTGTGAATACTTGTGAATCAAAAAATATTAAGCTGAATTCAGCCACGTATGCAAAACATCATCACCAAAGAAAATTATATTTCAGGTATGCAAGATTGGCTTCACATTAGAAAATCTATGGCTATAATTCATATTAGGAAAGTAAATGAGAAAAAGATCATTTGAGCACCTCCAAAGAGACACAAAACACACTTAGCAAAATCAATAACCCATTCATGATTAAAAAGCAAACTAAGAATTTGAGCAAACGTTCTTAACTTGATAATGGATATCTACTCTAAGTCTGTAACTGGCATTGTACCTAATGGTAAAATGTAGAAAGTTTAAAATTGGTATGCCGTATGAAATCCTTTATTTCTAATAATAACACTGTAATGGAGTTACTAGTAGTACAGTTAGACAAGAAAAGGAAAAATTGAAAGGTTAACAAAATATTATTAACAGATGATATTGTCTGTTGAAAAACCCCATAGAATCTAAGAGTAAATTATTGATTCAAATAAGAAAATTTGTCAAGGAACCTGGATATAAGATTAACATAGAAAAAATTAATATAGATTAAAATAGAAAATTAATATAGAAAAATTAATAAATAACAAAAAATCTAATTAAAAATTTTTATAGTTGCAATATAGCATAAGGTATTTTGAAATAAATCATACAAATGATATGTAGAATCTTTATGGAAATAATATATGGAAACAAAAAATCTCATTGAAAGATGATACAGGAGACTTAAATAAATGGATAGGTTATTCTGTGTTTAGGCTTTCTTTATATGGTAAGAATAACAGTTCTCAAATTATTTTTTAGAATCAGTGCAATTCTAAAAAAAATTCCAACTGGTTATCTTAAAGAATGTGATAAGCAGAGAGTAAAATTCTTATGGAGGAGCAGAGAGCCAAGAATGGCCAAAGCAGTTTTGAAGAACATGGTGATGGGACTTACTCTATCAAATAAAAAAGGGGCAGAGGACTGGGATAGATATTTCTCCAAAGAAAACATATATGTGGCCAATAAGCACATGAAAGACCTCAGTGGTACCAGTTTTTGGGGAAATGTAAATTAAAACCACAGTGAGGTATTTCTTCTCATGCATTAGGCTGGCTGCTAACAACAACTGCAGAAACCCCCAAACAATAACGAGTATTGGCAAGGATATAGCAAGAATGAGACTCTTGAACACTGTCGACGGGAATTAAGGTTGTGCAGACGCTGTGGAAAACAGTATGGTGGTTGCTCAAGACATTAAAATAAAATTACTGTTTATGATCCAGCAGTTCCACTTCTGGGTATATACACAAAAGAACTGAAAGCGAGAACTCCACAGATATTTATTCATTTATAAAAGTTTTTATTCAAGTTCTAGTTAGTTGACAGAGTAACGTTAGTTACTCAGTTTCAGGCATACAACTGAGTGAAACACTTCCATATACCAGCTGTGCACAGCAAGTGCACGCCCTCCTCCCCTTCACCTGCTCCACCGTCCTCCCACCCACCTCCCCTCTGGCCATCAGTTAGCCCAGGGGCCTTCTGCTCCACCACCATCTTCCTCTCTTTCCTTCACAGATCTTTATACACTTCTTTTCCTGGCAGCATTATTTAGAATTGCCAAAAGGTGAAACAACCCAAGTATCCACCAGTGGATTAATAGATAAACAAAATGTAGTGTGCATCTACAATGGAAAATTATTTCATCTTAAAAATCAAAGACATTCTGACACATGCTGCAACATGGATGAGCTGACACAACAAGGTGAATACTATGATTCCACTTATCTGTGGGCCCTAGAATGGTCAAGTTCACAGAGACAGGGAATAAGATGGTAAGTGCTAGGGGCTGGGTGCAGGAGCGGGAAGGAATGGGGAGTCACTGTTAATGGGTGCAGAGTTTCAGTTGGAGAATGTGGAAAAGTCCTGGGGATTGCTGGTGATGGTGATGGCAGAGCAGCGAGAATGAATGTATTTAACGCTATAGAACTGTACACTTCAAAATGGTCAAAATGGTAAACTTTGTGTTATGTATGTGTTACCACAATCAAAAATAAAAGTAAATAAATGATGAACATGGCAGTTCAAATTAGTGGTTACATTTGGCCAGGTTGGTGTGGAAGTTTGGGTGTTGTTGGGAGGGCCATATGGGTGCCCAGGTAGTTGGGTGATGTTCCTGTAAGTTGGGTGGAATATGCACTAGTATTTAGTAGACAGTAGACTGTCATTGTTTACAAATAGGAAGGAATGAAAGGCTATTTTTCTTGGTGATGGGCTCACATTACCCAAATCGAAGCTGATATGTAAAACTGAAATGTCAGTTTATTGGTTTTCAATGGGAAACTGTAAAATATACCTGCATGCACACCTGTCTACCCAAAGCCGCTTTTTTTTTTTTTAAAGATTTTATCTATTTATTTGACAGAGATCACAAGTAGGCAGAGAGGCAGGCAGAGAGAGAGGAGGAAGCAGGCTCTCTGCTGAGCAGAAAGCCCAATGTGGGGCTCGATCCCAGGACCCCGGGATCATGACCTGAGCCGAAGGCAGAGGCTTTAACCCACTGAGCCAATTTATTTATTTGTCAGAGAGAGAGAGAGAGAGAGAGAGAGAGAGAGAGATATCACAAGCCGGCAGAACGGCAGGCAGAGGCAGAGAGAGAGAAGCAGGCTCCGATGCAGGGCTCAATCCTAGGACCCTGGGATTCTGACCTGAGCTGAAAGCAGACACTCAACCGACTGAGCCAGCAGGCGTCTGGATCTCGAGGATTTTTGTTTGTCTAACATCATGGGAAGTTTCCCATAACTTTGAATACAATGAACATCTTAGTTAAATGAATGGGCAATGATAGTGTTTTTATTTTAACTTAACCTAAAATATATTTTCTTTGTCAAATTTTAATAACTTGAACATCTTATAGTTTTAATTTTTCCATCTTAAATAGATTACATTAAGTGCAGAATATATTAATATTAAGAAATATTTCACTGTAGTTTAACAAAGCTTTCTATAAAGCTGTTTTCTTTGCCTTGGGACCAAAACTTTTTTTGTCCAAACGCTTAATGATTACTTTGGGAGCAAAGGGGGGGAATGTTTGACACTCTACTGATGCCTGTTTGTAGCTTTTTTCATGGTTTAGAATAATTAATACCTGCCTTTATTTTCTGTTCCTTGTTAGTGTTTCTATCGATCTTCCCAGATGACGGCATATATGTTTGGTGCAGTCTTGATGGCATGCTGAGCAAACCTTACCTTAGTGTTACTAAGAGACTCTTTTTGTTAAATGAACAGTGGCTTGATATTTATTTTAAATGTTCTGTAAATGAAGAAAATTTTCCCAGGCTTTCCTGATGGGTGGAGCCATAGTATATAACATGGTGTTTACATACCTTCTGAGAGGTCAAGATGTCCAGGCAAAATCTTGTTTAAATGTTCATCACCACAGAAACATGTCAGCTTATTGTTAGAGCTTTTGTATATACATTGTCATTGTCACTTCATTGATCTTTAGCACAAAGCAATTAAGTGTCTAATTGACAAGCACAAAAAGTTCTAAAAGCAATTATAACTATTTTAATGTTTTAAACTTTTACCTATTCAGTGCTTATTTAAATTTTAAAAGGAATCTCTGTCCACATGTATTTAGTTTTTACTAGTCTATTCAATTTAACCTTTTATAGTGTTTTGATAGTTGTAATTTTAAAAATAATGTTGATGTGAAACTAGTGTAATTATATAGCTTACTTTTCTTAAAAAACACTATAGTGTTTTATTAGTGGAAATAAAGTACTTAGTTTCAATGCTGTTTTTAACTAGTACTTTTGAGTGCTTATTGAACTATAATTTTAATAAAAAGGTGGAGTTTCCTTAAAGTAACTTAGGTTCATGGTTTTTGGGTGGGATTAAGATAAGTATTCATATTGGGGATAAAAATATTACAGAGTTCCTGAGATCTTAATAATGTATGACATAGTATAAACATTCAAAAGTACTTGAAAGAGGTACAACTGTTGATAAATTCAAATTCTTATAGTTTGTGATCTTATATTCAGGAGACTTACTTTTTAAGATAAACAGTGGAAACCTTTTTCCTCTCTGACAATGTTCTGCCACTTTGTTATTTGCAGGGTATTTCAGTAAGTTACTCTGACATCTGGCACATCTTTTAGCTCAGCATATGCAAGAATAGAGTTGATAGGAACCTTCCCCTTGGGGCTTCCTAGCTCCTGATTCTGACTCTTAATGGAAAAATGAGCAGTAGGCATATTTTTTTGCTTATATGCTGTCCTGCTGGTGATTAATGGTAGCGATAAAAGCTCTCTCAATGCTTTCATTACTGTGCAGACAGAATCACATACAAAAGTTTAAAAATCTCACACATTACATGCCACAAAGCCTGTACTTTTTAGGCTTTGTAATACTTTTATGATCTCAAGAAAGGTGGTAACCGTAGTTTATGTATTTTTGGCACTTGTAGGAGCCGGTCAATTCTGAATTAACAGATGAAGTCCCTGGTTACTTATAGCCCCATTACCCCTGTTCTCTCTGTCCTAAAGTTGTTGATGATAAAAAAAGGCTGCCACATTGCATTTAATGAAAGAGTTTATGTTTTTCTATTGGTGTTGCTAAAGATCATAAATGTGACACTTCAGTGATTTCAAGTTGGGCTGATTTTTACCTCATTTAATAAAAAAAAAAGACTACAACTAAAAGGAGAACACAACTGTCCTGGCCTCCTAGTGGCCTGAGTCAGAATAACAGTGATTTTCTTCCACAGCCATCATCCTCCGCATTTCACCAACAGGCCTAGTCCTACCCGGCAAATTTGATGACTTGCTCTGTGGCAGCCTTTTCTGTAAGTGTGATATTGCTAATTCACTCTTTTGTACTTAGACTGATAACTGAAAATGAGATTTCTTTTTGTGAGTTATTTACTATTTTTCAAAAGAAATATTGATAGTAAATTTTGAACAATTTATATGATTTGACTACAGAGGTCTTTTTTTGTTAAATGATTCTTATATGACTGCTAAGCATGTGAGTATACGTTTTAGACATTTCTTCTTGATATTATTCAATATCTGAAATAGGAAAAGGCATCTTTTTGGAATTATATAGCTTGTTTCTTTTTAGAAAAACTGTTCACATATATTTTTTTTCAAACAAAAAGAGATTTGTTTGAGGACTTAATTTGTCAGTGTATGGGAATAAGTGTTTGGGTCTTGAATCTTAGTATCACTGTCAGATGGGTCATACATAGGCTGCATTTTAAAAACGATTTTCCTTAATGAGAGAATGTAGTTTTTCTTAATGTAAACAGAAGGGGGGTGGTTTTTGAATTTAGTAGTAGATTATCTCTTTTTGACATTAATGCTAATGAAAATATTAAGTAGAGCAATAGCATGTTAAATGGGGTTACTTTAACGAAGCTGTTTTTCAAATAATTTTATGTTAAGGCTAAATTTAGAAGAATAACCAGAAAGTACTTCAGAGTACAGAGAGTACTTAGATTTTGTTAGCAGCAGGGGGTTAATAATCTGCTCTGACCAATATGATAATCACTAGCCTTGTGTGGCTGTATAAATGTAAAAGAATTAAAATTACATAAAATTAAAAACTAGTTCTTCATTCATAGCAATGACATTTTAAGTGCTTAACACATATGGCCAGTTGCTATCTTCTTGGATAACATAGACTAGAACATTTCCATCGTCACAGAAGGGTCCTTTGGACAGCACTTTTGTATGCTATTAAATCATAAATATTTTGCTTATCTATAATTATTTTGTACACCATCTAAATAGCAGAAGAAAGAGTAGGACCCAACTTTAAGGATATACGGATAGCACCTCATTTGCTTAGAAGTGGTGCTAATGAGACTTGATGTTTATTTGTTGTTGCGTTAATGCACCTGTTTCCCGGTTGCTGGCCTCTATTTCTGCTGTAGCAAGTTCTGACCAAGAGGGACACGATCAGAGTTGGGTTTTGCAGGGATTGCAGTCCCACTGCAGTGTAGGCAGTACGTCAGGCAGAGCGAGACAAGAGCTGGCTATCGGACCACTGGCTAGCAAAGTAGGGAGTTGTCCAGGTGAGATGAATGTGGTGGCAGGAGAAGTGGATAGAATTAGTCATAATGACACAATAGAATCAGGAGGACTTGGTGTTTGAATAGATCAGGGTCCAAGTGTGAGTTTGTGGGTGTGTGGGTGTGTGTGTGTGTGCGCATGCGTGCATGCGCGTACACACAGCAGGAGGGTGGGATGACAGGGTGGGAGCAGCATCTGGAAAAAACAACACAGTGGGCAATGGTGCCGTCAGTTGGGTTATGTTAACACTGAGGGAGCGGGTTTAGGGGATAAAGTGGTGAGTCTGACTTTAGAATTAAATTTAAGTACTTGTGAGATACTTGAGGGGAGGAGGCAGCTCAGATGTATGGATCTGGGTCTCAGTGGTGAGATTTGGACGAAAGATACAAACTTCAGAGTTGTTGGTTAAGTGAGGAGGCAAGATCACCTGGAGGAAGAGCAGAGCAGTCTATCTGGTGTCTTCATCAGATGCACTCTCTTCGTCAGATTTAACTGAGGTGTCTTTGGGCTGGTTCTCAGGGATTGGCAAGCCCCTTGGTAATGCTGATGTGTGCCAAAGTTTGAGAAGCACTGATCCGGCATGTTGAAATGGTGAACATCTAAGCCTGAGCCATGGGAGAAGAGGGATCTGAGGTGTTTTCCTTTATGTAAAGAATGAAAGAAATAAGAACAGAGACGAAGAAACCAGAGGTAGGGAAAAGAAACTGAGGGATGTGTAGTCTCTCCAGTTATATCCCACTAAGGAAGAGGTAAGGGCAGCCACAATTTGCTAGAAAGTAGGAGATGAGATTTAGGATCAAGGAGAATGGAAAACATTTAAAAAATTGAGGGAAGCATCAGTCAGTTAGAGATCAGCGTAAGTAGTGCCGGTAACAGCAAAGGCCCACTTTGGAATGTAGTAGCACATGTTTCTCAAGATTTTGTAAATTTCTTTCATAGGACTGAGAATTCAGGGAGTGAGCCACCAGTAGAATTAAGGTAGTCTGGTAGAAATCAAAGGGACCAGGAATATTAGAATTATTATTGGTGCTGAAGTATCATTAAAATACACAGTTCAACATAGGATATAGGCAAGTGGAAATGCGACTGGAGGCGTGGAGGCGATAGTGAAGATACAGTGTAGGTTGGAGGACTGGAGGCGTTGGAGCAGTCTCACAGTCTTGAGTTCTAAGAGGTGAGGTGGGTCTGAGAGACGAAGGAGTCAAGCTAGTGCAGGTGCTGGGCTGTGGTAGCATGGAGCTTAAGTTCGTTAGGAGCTGGTATGTTAATCATCATGGCAAGGGAATGATAAGAAATGCTTGTGTACCTGGTGTTGACATCATCAAGAAACTTGGGATTGTTTCTTAAAGGTCCGTGAATAGTAGGTGACAGAGATGGGAAGAAGGTGATAAGCTGGCACTAGGAGAAATAAATTTAATCCAGAAACACAAATGATAGGTGAACTCCAAAGCCTTGAACATTTTAAAAACAAGGGCAGTAATGTGAGCCATTACAGTTAACCCTTATCTTGTGCCTGCTAAGCACCCAGCCTAATGGCTAAGCACGTTATTTATGTTAACTCATTTGATCCTTATAATGACCCCATAAGGTAGGGATAAACCTATTTTACAAATGCACAGAGGTTTAGAAGTTTGCCCAGTGTTACACAGGTGGTCAGTGATGGGACCAGGCTTTGAAGCCAAGCAGTTTGCTGCTGGAGTTGGAGTCCTGAACTAGCTCCCTATACTGTCTCATAAACTAAACTTGGATATTTTAAAAGTTACTTTTCTGGGTGCCAATCTCTTGGAAGTAATTCTTTTAAGAAAAAAATTAAAAACAACATTAATTTGTTCTCATATTACTTAAAGTAATGCACATTCACACTATAAAATTTTGAAAATACATAAAAAGACAAAGTATATAAGAAAAATAGTTGCCTGTAATCATAGTTCTTAGAGCTGGCCTTGTAGGGCTTGGTGTTACAGGAACATGATGACACCCCTCCTCTCTGGGAGAAGGGGCTATGCCCAAGCTCCCCCTGCAGCTCAGCCTCTGAAGCATGAGCACATCAGGTCCTCGGGGGGGGGGGGCCCTTACTTCTCCTACCTGCCTACTGCTTGGGTAAGAGCGTTCATTACTAGATCTTGGGAGTCTTCTCATTGCCCTTAACCCAACCTTGTGGGGCCCTTATTTGTTCTTTAGAAAACCATGTTAGCCGCCTACCCTTGTCACCCAAAGCTGCCAAAATTGTAGAGGGTCTGAGATTTTACTGTACTTGCAAGCTGACAGTTAGTCTGGGTTCCTGCACGGTGGTTGTAGACATGAGACTCCTGGATTAGAGACAGAGGACTTCGTTACTCAGAGCAGGTAAGCCATGAGCTTCCTGTTCCCCAGGACAAGCCCTCTTCCCACAGCCTCATGGTCCATGGGGCTCCGGTGACGTCACTCCTCTGTGGGCTCAGGCTCAGGTCTTAGCTGAGCAATCTCAGACCTAGGGAAACCCACACATGGGCTTCAAGCAAACTTGCCTGCCCTTTGCTCTGTAGGAAACAGACCTACTTCTGCTTCAGAGAGATACCGTCTCTGTTTTCCAAGAGTGTTTGCTATCCAGACATCCTTAAAAGCTAGTCCAGGGGCTCCTGGGTGACTTAGTTGTTTAAGCATCCAGCTTGATTTCTGCTCAGGCCATGATCTCAGGGTCACGTATCAGAGCACCTATTCTTCTTATCCATTATAAACTCTTCATATAATATTTGATGTGTAATAAGATTCTTATTTACAAAAAAGGACTATTGCTCAGAAAGAGGGAAGGAAGGTAAAAGAAATTACTATTGAAAGGTGGCTACCTGGGCCACCTGGCTGGCTAATTTGATAGAGCAGGTGACTCTTCATCTCAAGAGTTGCGAGTTCAAGCCCCACGCTGGGTGTGGCGCCTAATTTAAGAAAAGAAAAAGAAAGGTGGCGGTCATGTTTTGGTATCCTAAGTGGCTTGAAGGTTGTGAAGTGCAGGTTGGAGAGTTCTTTGGGAGAGTCAGTGGGTTTTTCAGGAGCATGTTTGGGGACTTCATGTTTCGTCTCACTTGAGTCATAACTGCAGTTAGATCTGATGTGTTAAATAAAATACAAGCATCACTCACTCCAGTTGCTGGCCTCTCTTCCTGTGAACACTAAAGGTGTGCTGACTCCACATTTGAGGACATCTTTGAACCTGCCCCGGGCAGCTCGGTGGTAAGCCTGGCCTGTGAGAGCAGGCCTCTCCAGCGCCCGGTCATGCTGGGACTGGGGCTGCTCTGCCAGGGTGTGGGCCGGGCCCTCTCCTCTCCATCTGACTGCGCACTGCGATTGACGTGCGGCCTCTCCAGTTAGAAAATAATACAGGGCAAAATTGAAGTAAGTGTGTGTTTTAGGTCTTTATCACACAACTTTATTTTTAATGTGGAAGGAAATATTACATGAGAGGTTTATTGAGAGACATAGATTTATTTCTAATTTTGTTTGTTGTATTAGATGTACATTAGTGCGTTAGGGTATAAAACATCAATATGAGCCTTTGAATTTAGGTATGGATTCAGTCATTTGGTGACTTTTCAGGAATGTAAGAAAGTTATTTTTTATTCATTTGTTTGCCTTGTCCAATAGGTTTCAATGTTTCAAGCTTAAAAGCCTTGATTTGCCTTGGTTTAGAAGACTTCTGGTTTGGCCCTGAGATCAGAATTTGTTTTCTGTCTAAAACAAAACTGTGCATAAAGATGGTTTATTATATTCCAGGCACGTGAAGTAATGATGGTTTTATCTAATGTGAAGAAAGAAGTGGTACATAATTGATAGCCGAGTGCTGCGCCTGGCCTTGGTTTCTGCTGCCGGCTTTGGTTGGGGAGTCCCTGGGCTTGGGCGGGGGCGGGGTGGGGGGATGGTGGCAGCTTTGGGGGTGAAGGGGAGGTGGCACTGGCAGCTGTGGGAGTGGAGGGGAGGGGGCGCTGGTCCCTGTGGGGGTGGTGGTGAGGGGAGCGCTGGCAGCTGTGCTGGGGGCCGTGGGAGTGGTGCTCGTGGCTGGCGCCCTGGGACCGGGGGCTGTGTACGCTCTCGGGATCCAGCGCTCCGATGGCTGCTTGGCCGCCAACCTTAGTCATTCTTGACGCCCCACTTAGAACTGCAGACAAAAATTCATCAACCTGCGTTTTAAAACATGGTTCTAAAAAATGTTTTCATGAACTTTTTTTTTTGGTTCTTTAAAGCTTGATGGTATTCTACATAATTTGGTAAAGCAAAGTCAGTCTAAACCTGACACTGTAAAGCTGGAATTTTTAAATCTTGCTAATAAATACAAATTTCCTCCCTTTCCGAAGAATCTTTGTACTTTCATATAGATAGAAACCTAATTAATCATGAGATGAAATAAAATACAGTTAGATCTCCATTATCTTTTTCAGGGAATCCGAGCCCGCATTTTAGAAACTCTGGTCATGCTTGTCCTTCTTGCGCTCCTTATCCTTGGGATAGTGTGGGTAGCCTCGGCGCTCATTGACAAGGACGCGGCGAGCATGGAGTCTTTGTATGGTAAGCCGGCTTTTCTCTGGGACCTGAACCGGGCGTATAATTACACACCCACTTTCCTGAGTGTTTTATTTTTTTTTATTTTTATTTTTGGAATGATAGAGAGATACTATATCTTTATTACAGTGGTATATACATTTGTTAAAACTCATGGACCTGAACTGAACAAAAAGGGGAAAATTTACTGTATATCAACTATTCCTCAATAATGGAACTTTAAGAAGTTCAGATTTTAAAATATTTACATACAATTGAAATGCACAAATCTTCAGTGTAGCTACTGAAGATCACATTTCGTTAGTGTATTTTCTTTTTTTTTTTTTT
>PISX010001706.1:38807-185643 GCA_004024625.1 Mellivora capensis | reverse complement strand
TTAACATTTATGTTAGGCTGTGTTATATTTGGGGGCCAGTAAAGCATAGATTTATTTATGCTCATTCATTTTGTGGGTAGAATCAAGATGAACATTTTTCAGTACTTCAGGTGTTCATTGTCTTAAAAGATAACGTTTTCACATTATCCTTATTTCTCACATTTCAAAGGGTAATGTGTTATTTCAAAATATGTCTCTTGGGAATTATTTTTCCAGATATGAATTTTTTGAGATATTAAGCGTGAACACACATATATATGGCTTATTCAGCATATAAAATGTTTCAATTTGTAATTTATGGGAATTTTAATTTGCTTTATTAATAAAAAGAGAAAAGTATCTGTTCTCTGGACTAAACCATTTTGTGTTAAAATTTCTTTTTTCTGCAGAGATGTCCTTGAAAACAACATGGATTTTATGGGATTAATTGTAATGCAGAACAAGTTAAAGCAAGAAACCCCTGCAGTACTTGAAGATTTGCATAAAGCCAACATTCGCACTGTCATGGTCACAGGTTAGACTTTATAAAAGGACACAGGAAAAATTGAATCCGACTCTTAAGAGTTCAGGTTATAGGATATTGTGGAATGATTAGTTATAAAAGCATATAGTGGCTCCATCCTACCTTGCCCCATTTCAACTCAGAATGTTTTTTAAAGGTATAACTTTGCAGAACTTTCCTGAGGCCTAGCATATTCTTTTTATAGAAGTAGTAAAACAGTGAAGGACATAATCTAAAAATTTAGATTTTGCTCTTTTTTGTTGCCCCTCTAATCATATATTTTTTATAGCAGTTATTTTATCTTGTGTAAGCTGTTTGTAGATTTGTTTTTTGTACTAGAGCATAAGATTCTAGAGAGTTAAGATAATGTTTTGTTCGTTTTGGGGTCTTGTGCAGTTTTTAGAGCCATGCCAGATGCATGGAAAATGACTAATAGATATTTGTTAGAATTACACTTTTATGTGTAAGAGTATGTTTATTTTCATTGCCTGAATGTGTACTAGTGAAAATAGCCATTGTTTGATTGGTTTTTGTTTTCTGATGACTATATCCAAATGATTCTCTGGTGTTGTTATATTGTTGATGTTAGATAATTCCCATTCCTTAGTTGTGTGAAATTGTGGCAACTCTTAAGTATTTTTTTCTTAGTAAATAATAGAATTAAGATAATCATTCTGTGGTTCGTCTTTGTGTTCACTAAGACTTATGGGGAAAAGGCAATTGACATTTTTTTGTTTCAGACTCTGAGATCCATCTAATAGCAAATTTACCACTATGTAGCTCAAGTAAAGAAATTTATTAGCATCCCAGCAATTCCTTGGTTCTAAGGATTGCTCCTTCAAAGCACTTTCCATCTCTGTCTCTTTCCTCTCTTTCCCTGCCATGACGGACTGTGACCTTTGTCCCACAGGGGGTCTGTCTGGTCACAAGAGGCCACCGTTGGAAATAGTGTGTGGAAATTGGGGGAGGAAATCCTGTTGCCCTTCAGTTCTGGCAGCAGTGGGCTTTGCAGACCTTTGCCTGCCTCTCACATGTGTGCATATTTTCTTGATCCTGTCCTTACGGGGCTTCTTTTCATTTCTCTCCTTCTGACTGAGAGGATGTCTGTCTTTTCTTCCTGTCTTGTGAAGATTGTATTCTTGTTTACCTGGCTCATCGTTTTGCTTTTGGAACCCGTTCCTTTTTTCCTGTGATACTAGGTATACTTGTACAGACCCAGTGACTCCTAAGTTATTCCAACAGATATTTTTTGAGCACCTGCTCTGTGCATATGCAGCACTGCGCCAGGTGTCGCTAGGTACTACTAGTGCCTGACCGAAAGAGATCACAATGTATCTGGCTTTAAAAATTGTAGGTGAGGGGCACTGGGTGGCTCAGTGGGTTAAAGCCTCTGCATTTGGCTCAGGTCATGATCCCAGGGTCCTGGGATCAAGCCCCGCATGGGGCTCTCTGCTCAGCGGGGAGCCTGCTTCCTCCAATCTCTCTTTGCCTGCCTCTCTGCCTACTTGTCATCTCTGTCTGTCAAATAAATAAATAAAAATATTAAAAAAAAATTGTAGGTGAGAATGATGTGACTGTTCAGCATATGTGTGCTTGAATTATTTGAGGCTTCCTTTGTAAAGTATGTTTTGATTTTTGTTGTCTTTAAGATTCAAGAGTAATACTGTACATTATCTTCATTTTGCCAAGCACAGTCATGGGGTAGTAGGTATTCTTGATAAATATTCATTGTTGAATACATTTGTTTCCATTTTAATTGTAATGTATTTTCAATATTTTGAAAATTAGGAGACAATATGTTGACTGCTGTTTCTGTGGCCAGAGACTGTGGAATGATACTACCTCAGGATAAAGTTATTATTGCTGAAGCATTACCTCCGAAGGATGGGAAAGTTGCCAAGATAAACTGGCATTATGCAGACACCCTAACACAATGCAGTAATTCATCAGCAATTGACTCAGAGGTAATGTCAAGAAGAATTTTCCCTTTTGAAGCTTGTTTGTTTGAATTTAGTCTGAAAAAATAAAAGGTGGTGCATTAAAACACAACAGAAAAGAAATGAAAACAGACACCTGGGCCACATCCTCAGAGATTGATTCATTAGGGCTGGAACGAGACCCAGCTACCTCAAATTGTGATATTAAGCCCGAACTTGAGAAGCACCATTTTAAAGTATGAAAATTCCAGATATTTATCCTATTTTAACTGTTTAAGAAGATTTATTTGAGAGAGGAGAGAGAGTGTGTTAGAATGGGGGAAGGGGCAGATGGAGAGAATCCCCAAACAGACTCCCTGCTGAGCTAGAAACCTGCCACACGGCTTGATCCTACCACCCATGAGATCACCCATGAGATCACGACCTGAGCCGAAACCAAGAGTGGCTACTTAACAGACTGAGCTGCCTAGGCAGCTATTTTATTTTATTTTTTAATTTATTTGTCAGAGAGAGAGGGAGAGCAAGCACAGGCAGACAGAGTGGCAGGCAGAGGCAGAGGCAGAGGGAGAAGCAGGCTCCCCGCTGAGCAAGGAGCCCGATGTGGGACTCGATCCCAGGACGCTGGGATCATGACCTGAGCCGAAGGCAGCTGCTTAACCAACTGAGCCACCCAGGCGTCCCTAGGCAGCTATTTTAAAAGTAATGATAAATGATGCAGGTGGTCTATAATATTTAGTCCATGCATTATTTCAAACCGAAGCTGATTTTTAGCCTTTGTTGGTTGGTTGGTTGGTTGTTTTTTAAATAACCACTATAGGTAGATTACCTTAAAACTGAATTTCCTCTTTTAATAAATGTTAAACTTTCATTGTTTTATGTAAATTATCAAAAGAGTTTCATTTTAGATCAAATATATATGTGGGTTTTTTTAAAAAATAAAGATTTTATTTATTTGACACAGAGAAAGTACAAGCAGGGGGAAGAGCAGGCAGAGGCAGAGGGAGAAGCAGGCTCCCTTTCGGAGCAGGGAACCCCGATGCTGGGCTTGATTCCAGGACTCTTGGGATTATGACCTGAGCCAAAGGCAGATGCTTAACCAACTAGGCCACCCAGGCACCCCTAGATCAAATGTATTTAAAATAGGATTGTATTGGGATGCCTGGGTGGCTCAGTTGGTTAAGCGGCTGCCTTCGGCTCGGGTCATGATCCCAGCGTCCTGGGATCGAGTCCCACATCGGACTCCTTGCTCAGCAGGGAGCCTGCTTCTCCCTCTGCCTCTGCCTACCACTCTGTCTGCCTGTGCTCCCTCGCTCTCTCTCCCACTCTCTGACAAATAAATAAATTTAAAAAAATTATATAAAAAAAAGGATTGTATTACTTGGTCTGGCTGCCTAAATAATTGTTTTAAATGTCTCATACACAGGCTATTCCAATTAAACTGGTCCATGATAGCTTAGAGGATCTTCAGGTGACTCGTTACCATTTTGCAATGAATGGAAAATCATTTTCAGTGATATTAGAACATTTCCAAGACCTTGCTCCTAAGGTTAGTGACGTGGGTTTATGTATGTGTGTGTTCACATGAATAAATTGTAAACAATATTTTAAAGAAATTTATATTTTTTCCAGTTGATGTTGCATGGCACTGTGTTTGCTCGTATGGCACCTGATCAGAAGACACAATTAATAGAAGCATTGCAAAGTGTAGAGTAAGTATTGTTTTTTTTATTTTTATGGATTTTTATGTCATTTTCAAAACCAGAAAAGTAACTAATATTTCATGTATATAGTATTGTCACCTATCAGATAGGTGACAGCTCTGAAGTGCTTTTTTAAAAGAGGTTCATGTGCTAATTTATTTAGCTAAAGTACAATATCTACAATTCCTTTTCCAGGTAATATCTGTAAGATAGAGTTCATTTACTCAGCTTGTAGAAGTGACTTCACAGTTTGTGTAAATAATTATGTTTAAGTTTTAGTGTAAAAGTAGGTTACTAAAGTCGGTACAGACCCAAGACCTTTGCTCTAAAGATAAGGAAATTGAGATGCCAGATGATAAACTGATTTGCCCAGCTTGTGACAGAAATGGGACAATAACCCAGGTCATTTGACTTACAAGCTGATGCCATTTGCAAAAGCAACATGCCTGTAGTCCTTGCGATAAAAAGATTCTTTAGTTCCAGTGGGGAGGTCTCAGTCTGTTAGCTCTTCATAATAACACTGGAGGACTCTTAAGTTAAATGTTGTTTGTTTTAAAAAAGTAATCAAAATCTTAATGTGATTTTTGTTTCTAGTTACTTTGTTGGGATGTGCGGTGATGGTGCAAATGATTGTGGTGTAAGTATGGTTTTTGTGATTTATAGTTCTTTCTTTAGCCTAAGTCACATTTATAAAACTTAACCTCTTTTCTTCTTCAAACCATTAGGCTTTGAAGAGGGCACATGGAGGCATTTCGTTATCAGAGCTCGAGGCTTCAGTGGCATCTCCCTTTACCTCCAAAACTCCTAGCATTTCCTGTGTGCCAAACCTTATCAGGTAGCACAAATTCAACATGTTCCCATTATCTCTTTGTGGTGTGCTCTGTTAACGTAGAAAAAAAATCATCATAGAAATTAATATGAATTGTTGTGATATGTTAGTATATTCGATCTCTAACTTCATTAGCAGCAGGTTGCTACTCTTCATCTCTTTCAGGTTCTGCTTTAGTTTTGATCTTTTGGTAGAAAAGTGCTTTGTCATAGCTGTTGAATGTTGATGTTCATCAGTCAGGATATTACTGTGATTTGGAAGAGGAGTTCAGATGCTTTTATTGACATGCCAACATTTGTTTTCCCAGGGAAGGCCGTGCTGCTTTAATGACCTCTTTCTGTGTGTTTAAATTTATGGCTTTGTACAGCATTATACAGTACTTCAGTGTTACTCTGCTATATTCCGTGAGTACTGACATTGCTTACAGAGATGGTGCTTTTGTTAAGGCATTTAAACTAAAAAAATGGAGTATGTATGCATCCACTAATTAGGGAACTTACATAACTAGCATCTATAAATTTTCCTTTAGTTTATTATATTTTGAGTAGCAGATTAAAAATCTCATTAATCTGGAATAGCATTTTCTTTAAGGCTGACAGTTGTGGCTAAAGCTTTGTGAGTAAAAGATGATTGTATTCTTTTTTTTTTTTTTTTTTGCCTTTATGTTAAGCTGTGACGTATTTCACATTTGTACGTAACTGCTAAACATTTACAGAAAAAGGCCAGAGTGAGAAAGATGTTTCAGTAGTAGTTTGTAGGACTTTATGCATTTGGAGAAAACTGTAAACGGTGATGTCCATAGGTACTCCATCAGATTTTATAACTGAAGTGATCTCACTTTAGAATTTTCTCAAAACAAACAGTAGTGACATCCCAGGGAGTTTTTGTGAAGTTATCCCTTTCTACCATTTGTAGAAAGGATCAGGAAGGATGGTGTTAGATGGATATTAGGAAGCTTTGAGATACTAATTTCCAAGGGTGTTGAATATAATAAGTAAGAGCTTGTATTTTCTTTTTGTCAAAAAACTTAAAAGATTTTACTATCAAAGGCAAATGTATTTTACTTTTTAAGCAGGTCCAAATATTACTTTAAAGTTGTTATTGATGGCGGGTTGGGGGGCGGGTAGAGTGGGGGAACTAAAATCAAAGAAGAAAAATCTAAAGCCGGGGAAAGTGGTATAAAAATAGTTTCTGAAAACTAATTATGTTTTTAAAATTACTTTTGTAGATCTTAAGTAACCTAGGAGACTTCCAGTTTCTTTTCATTGATCTGGCAATCATTTTGGTAGTGGTATTTACAAGTGAGTAATTTGCTTTAGTATTGATTTGAAAGCATATGAAACTCTGATTAACTCCTTAAACTTTGGCAAATTTATATCAGTAATCATAACATAGGGCATACTTCTTCCCTATAAATTCATTTTTTTTACTACTAGTTGTTTTTATTTGCCCTAGTTGTTTTACTCTTCTTTTTCCATCTTTTTCTTCCACTGAGCAGAGCGCCTAGTGCAGGGCTCCATCCCAGGACCCTGGGATCATGACCTGAGCTGAAGGCAGGTGCCTAGCCAACTGAGACACCCAGGCATCCCACTTAAGTCTTTTTAAATCCAGAATATTACATCAGCCTTTCTTGGGGGACATCTTGGTATTGACATTTATGAAAGAAGAGAAACCAGTTATATGGATTTGCTTGGTCTGAAGTAGTCTCATTAGACTCGGGCTGTGAATTCTTGGGAGGAGTATGACGGAAGTGATGCCATGTCCCTAGGTAGAGCATATGAGGAGACAGAAGATACTGGTTTATTTTGGTCTTTGTGTTTATGTCAGGATAAATAATGATGTAATGGGATATGACCTGCTTAATCAAATAAAAATTCACAAGTCCAGATTAGAAATAAGTCAGTAGGGAGAGAAGAGAAAGCTCTTCCTTAGAGTAAAATGCAAATTAATAACTATAGAAGGAATGATGGACTTCAACCATGGAAATACACTGATCTGATTGACCTTTTAGGCCAGATGCTTCTTTTCTGTGCATTAGAGGATGCTTACGAGCATCTCTGGTCTCTACCTGCTGCTAGATGCCAGTAACACTCCCCTTGTTTTGACAACCACAGGTATCTCCAGACATTGACAGATGTTCTCTACAGGGCAAAATCATGTTGGTTGAGAACGAGTGAGTTAGACAATCTTTAGGGAATACTAAAACTATCAAGTCAAAGTTTAATGAAGAACAGGATTTTTATATATCTTTTTACAAATTAATTACAAAAAGAAAAGCAGAAATGTTACAGTAGAGAAACTTGGTGGACATCACCTTAATAAGTTATCAAAGCCTTTTTTGGTTACTGTTCATATAGCTTTCAACCTTTGTTAATGTCTTCTTTTTGTGTGTGTGTTAATGTCTTAAGAGGAAGAAAATATGTCTTTTTACTATAGCTTTTCAATTAAATATTCAGAAATAAATTCTTATACATATAGTTAGTTAACATATAAACTTAGTTAACATATAAACATGGTAATGTTATAGTTTATATGTTTATGTTTAATATTCTTTTTAATTGTACTAGTATTTCTCTGAAATTCAGTAGGCTAATGTAAAAGTACTTGTGAGGTACTTTAGAAAAAGCCTAAATTGTTTACTTTTACAGATGACTTAAATATGTACCATTTGGCTTGGATTTTGGACATTTTTCATATTAAAGATTTGTTAGACAAAAATGAATTTAAGTTCCTAAATGAATCTGATTATGTATTATATAACAGCTATATAGATAAAAACTTCTCCCCTTTTCCTCCTCATTATAGTGAGTTTAAATCCTGCCTGGAAGGAACTTGTGGCGCAAAGACCACCCTCGGGTCTTATATCTGGGGCCCTTCTCTTCTCCGTTTTGTCTCAGATCATCATCTGTATTGGATTTCAATCTTTGGGGTTTTTTTGGGTCAAGCAGCAACCTTGGTATGAAGTATGGCAGCCACAGTCAGAGTAAGTTGGTCAATCCGTTTAAAAAATCTGTGGAATGTGTGTAACATATATGCATAGTAGAAATAAGTTTTAGAATTTATATAAATTTTGCAGTAGCTTGATTAATCAATTAAATTATTTGGCTTATATTTGACTTTATATCATTGTAACTCCTTTTATTTTTAGAAAGATGGTCAGGCAGGTTCTTTTTTTTTTTTTTTTAAATATATATTTTTTAAGATTTTTTTATTTATTTGACAGAGATTACAAGTAGGCAAGAGAGGCAGGCAGGGAGAGAGAGGAGGAAGCAGGCTCTCCATGGAGCAGAGAGCCTGATGTGGGGCTCGATCCCAGGACCCTGGGATCATGACCTGAGCCGAAAGCAGAGGCTTTAACCCACTGAGCCATCCTGGCGCCCCCAGGCAGGTTCTTCATAATCATTACCAAGAAGGGGATAGCGGACCAGTTTCTTAATTAGCTACTGAGCTTATCTGTAAAATGAGAGCATTGAAATTAATCAGTGTTCTCTTCTCTAAACCCAGAATGTTTGTGCATCTAACTTTTCTACCCCAGACCTAGGAAGTGACATTTTAAAATCTGAAAAAACTTGTAAAAAAAAAAAAAAAAGAAGAAGAAGTGCTTCTCTTATTTATGGGTAGAGTGTTCTGTCAGTCACAGACTATAACATTAGTTTAATTAATTAAATGTATAAGCTGGGGTGCCTGGGTGGCTCAGTCAGTTAAGCATCTGATTCTTCATCTTAGCTTAGGTCTTGATATCAGGGTTGCAAAAAACAAAACAACATGTAAGCTATACCCTGAGGTAATTTTGTAGAATTACATTTTAAGATACAAACATTATAGCTTGCTTGATGAAGGGACTAAAAGTTGTCTTTAAAAGTTTTAGGAAACTGAAAAATTTAACATTAAAGTCTGCCTATATGTACATATAAACGCTGCACATGCAAAGGAATAGATGGAATTGTTCTGGAGAAGCTTTCCAGAATTCATTTGTAGCAGATTAACATTTTGTTACTACTTGCCTGTGCTTATGTAACTAATGTTTTAGTAATGGGTGTGATACATGTTTGACAGTCCTGCCCACTGGAAGTAGAGCTAAGAGAGCACCACAGCCACAGAATACTGACAGTGCTCAGTGCTTTGCTGGACATCTACACGAGTTATCTTACTCCCCACAGAAACCCTGTGATAGTCCAGGTGATACCCACCCTTACAGGCCAGGAAATGGGGGCTTAAAAATTTAATAATTCCTCGGTTAAACTAAAAAGTGGTAGGGCTAAGGTCAAACCTAAGGTCTGTGAACCTTAACATGTTAAAATGACTCCCAAAATTTAGTTGTGTTTCTTTTTTTAAAATTTTAATTTCAGTATAGTCAATGTACAGTGTGATATTAGTTTCATCTCCAAGTTTAAAAAGTAAGAGGGACTTGTTAAATATGATTGGAATTAACTTATTGGAATATGACTAAGGAGAAGAGACGCTTAACACTCTGTTGCCTGTTCTATATATTTTACCTTGATATTGTTGGATCTTTTCCTATAAAAACCTTATTTCTGTTAATGGGAGTGATTTAAGACAGTTAAGATAAAGTTGGTTGCTTTTGGGAAATGAGTATTGTATTTAGTAATGTAAAAATATTTTGTGTTCTAGTGCTTGTAATACAACGAGAAGCCTATATTGGAATTCTTCACATTTGTACAATGAAAGCAATGTTGATACACATAATATTCAAAATTATGAAAATACCACAGTATTTTTTATCTCCAGTTTTCAGTACCTCATAGTGGCAATTGCCTTTTCAAAAGGAAAACCCTTCAGGCAGCCTTGCTACAAGAATTGTAAGTTTGGCATTTGTGATTTTTATCCTGCTTTCTTTCGTTAAAAATAATATAGGAAGGGTAGAGTTGAAATTGTTCTTTCAGAGTGAAATGGGTCTTCACATAGAATGAACCTAGTGATTTAGATGTTTACTGTCTTGTTTTGTTCTCATGGTAGCTGCCACTCTAAAGTTGAAAATTAAAGCCACCAGTTCTAAACGGTCCTGGTTTTCACATACTATTGCTTCTGGCCCCAGCTTTTATTTTTACAGCCCATTGCAGACAGAGTTAGAATTAGAAACAGGAACAGAGGTTCTTCAGTTGGAACAGTGGGCATTATACTTTGCTTCTGGGTGGTCTGCACAGTGCCAGCTGTCTTTGTCATCATTCACGATACTGGCACAGACATTATTCACCTGGAATTCTTCATTGGTGTCACCTTTGCATCCACTGCTGAAAGGGTCAGTAAAATGGAGTCTTGTGCCTATGTCGACTCATCTAACTATGGCAGTAGGAGATAGCTTCTCGATTGATCAAAACTAGGGTTTACGGGAAAAAAATCAGTTACTGTATATAAAGTGCTAATTTTTAAAAAAAATTGAGAATATACTATTAACATGTGGGACAACTTAATTTTTTTCATAAAGAACTTTAGATTTTTGCAGTACTTTAGAATAAATAGTAGTCATTCTTTTGCTGTAGTTAGAAAGAAATGCCTGTGTTCTGGTTGGCAGACTGTCAGGTCACGTAGGTATAAGTAACATCTGCTAGCATCTCTATCTCATGAGGGTTTACAAAGCATTTTCCCATATGTCTTATTTATTCTTCTACACTATGTGGTTTGTAGGTCACATTTTATTAGTTTCTGTTTTGGACAGGTTAAGACTGTTCACCTATCAGTAATATTGAAATCTGTTTTTACTTTTTACTTTTTTTTAAAAAAAAACTGATACTAGGTGCCTGGTTGGTACAGTTGGTTGAGCCTCCAACTGACTCTTGGTTTCAGCTTGGGTCATGATTTCAGGGTCATGGGATTGAGCCCCATATCAGTCTGCATGGAGTTCAAAATCTGCTTAGGATTCTCTCTTTTCCTCTCCCTCTGGCCCCCCCCCCCCCAATAAATAGATCTTGAAAAAACAAAACAAAAATCCATTATCTAAAAAGCAGAATCTGTATTACTGAGAGCCATGTTGGAGTGAACTTAATTAAAATGGACATACATGTTTTGTTTTTAGTTCCTTATTTTTATATTTCAAGGAAGTATTTAGCATGCCCAAGTGTAGCTAAAACATCTATCAGAGAATAATGCTTTCTTTATATAAGAAAACTGGTGTTCAGACTGTTTGATAAGTAAGATGGCGATGTCAGTGAAGTTAATTTTAGAGATCTAAGTAAATCCACCCTATCCATGCTTCTCCAGCTTAAAAAAAAAATTATTAATTGCCTGTTTTTAAAATGTATCTTTTGTATCATTTGGAAAACTTAAAAAAGATTAAAGGCTTTGTATTCTCACTTAATTTTGTATTAAAATATTTTGTATTTGCAGTTAGTTTCAAGTTGACTTGAATAAGTAGTAAATTCAGTTGTTGATCACTGGACTATTTTTTTAAAACCTAGTATTAAAAATTATGTTTAGCAAAAATACATCCACAAAACCTTTGTCCTGAATATAAACAGCTTGTGTGTGTTTGTTGGTAGATAAACAGAAGTGCATGCTGTCTTAAAACAAGCCTCCTAAAAAAAGAAACACTAAAGACAACATAAATGTATATTGCTAATTTTCACATCTTGTTTCTGTCTCTCATTGGAGCCCCTTAATCTTGGAGTTACTGATGAATAATGAATGTGATAGAAATAAAGTCTTAACTGTATAAAGTAATATGTAAAGTATAAATAAGACTGGGAATGAATGGGGAGAGGTTAAGGCTTTGCTAGAGCTGACATTAGTTTTTCATTTTCTCCTTTAGAATTGACAGCTGTTCTTTGTTAGGACTTGCTGGTTGCTGTTCTTTTTATCTAAGCAGTGAAAAATATTAAACCTATTTTGAGATTATTGTTTTTAAAAATTAAGTCTCAATCTCAGGCATTTCAGGCATTCTCGTCAGAATGTTTTTGTTCTCTCCTACTGGATGGATTCTGAATCAAACTGAATTTCAGTCTGCGGTGACCCATTTTCAGCTTTAGCTTAGCCCAGTTCTATTTTCTCCTTTAACCATGCTGTCATTTCAAGGACCATGATGATACGGACTTAATTCTTACACTGTCATTTAACTAGATGTGATCTCTTGGGATTTGGCTTTGGTTTTTGCTACAGTTTCTTACTTGCCTCCTGTAACTTTCTGCTTGTGACACCGAAGTCCTTTCTCAGTCTGTGAAGATGTTACTGCTGAACTGCCAGTGTCTCCTCTTCAGGGTCTGTGCATGTTTTTCCTGTTCCTCTGCCATGTCTGAATTGGGTAGAGCAGATACCTAGAGGCCCTACAGGATAAGGTGGTCTTTCAAAGACTTGAAACTTGTGGTTATAGGTTAGAATACCCCAGTTGATATTTTTGAGGAAGGAACAGCAAGAGAAGTATATATCAAAATCATGAATGAGTGTTGTAGGTTTATTTATTCTGTGTAAGGTTTTATTTTTGAGTCATATACTAAGAGGAATGAACGTAAAGGAAATCCTTTATGGTGCCTGATTTTGATGCCATATTCCATCCAAACCATATGGTATCATTAACAAGTCTGTGATGCCATAAGTTGGGACATATTTAATAATAGTAACTTGAATTTACAAATGCTTTGCATTTTAAGGACCAAGTCTGCTCTTTCCTATGGCATCCTCATCATATCCCCATCTTATTAGTTCAAATATCTTAACTCCTAAGGACTTGTTCATGTTCACATGCTTTGTGGTAGAATCTGAATTTGTAACGTACAGAGCATTCTTTGCTGATCTCCAGTCACCACCAACACAGGATTTGTTTTGATTGCTTTGTTCTCGTGAAGAGCATTACTTGTACTTCAGTAGCAGTGCCAGGACTGTCTAGGAGCAGAGAGCACAGTCTACTAGAAGATGAAAACCTGATTTTCCCATTCTTGGTTTCTCTGTTGATCTTTTCATTTCAGTGGTTATATACATCTGTCAGCCATGCATTGTCGCTGTCAGATTCCTTTGAACAGCGCGCCTCTTTTTCTCCCCTGGCTAAACAAAGGATGGGTTTAATTACTTATTTTCTGCTTCACATGGAAATCTTGGTGGGTTTTTGGAGGTGTGATCAATGGGAGTGGCTCTAGGAGAAAGACAGGAGAATTTGAGAAATACTGTTGAGGTGGATGTAAGAAGTTTGTGAGCCTGAGTAAAAAAATGTTTTCTGGGGGCGCCTGGGTGGCTCAGTGGGTTAAAGCCTCTGCCTTTGGCTCAGGTCATGGTCCCAGGGTCCTGGGATCGAGCCCCGCATCAGACTGTCTGCTCCGCAGGGAGCCTGCTTCCCCCCCCCCCCCCCCGCCTGCCTCTCTGCCTGCTTGTGATCTGTCGGTCAAATAAATAAAACCTTTAAAAAAAAAATGTTTTCTGGCAATATATTAGGAACTAGATTACAAATTTATTTTGCTTATAGCTGTAAAAATATGGTAAGATTTGGGAAATACTCAATATGGGCTATTACTATTTTGAAATAACTTTTTCTGTCTCCATGTCTCTCTATTTGTATTCTCTAGCATTTGTATTCTGACCATTTCTTCTTGTCCTTTTTCTGATTTTGTTTTATGTGTGTTTCTGTACTCCCAACTAGCACTTTCTAAACACTTTTTCTTTAACTGTCCATAATAACTATTTGAATTAACTTACATATTGCTTTGGTTGCTACATTTATTGAACAGAATATTATATTTCCCATTTACAGTTTAGTAATACGTTTTAAAAAAAAATTGAAGGAAAAAAAGTTTTTACAAATCTAACATGGGTTCCAAATTCTTTATCCTCTTGGTCAGTGACTCAAAATAAAAGTTTCCCCCCTTTGGCATGAATGTTAATAGAACTTCCAGCCTAAGTTGTTAGAACAATAAAAATGTATATTAATGTATATATACAAAATAACTATATAATACACTGTTACTTCTGTGGGACAGTAAATATTGGCCTGTGGTTTTGAACTGACATACTAACAGTATTTATATTTATAAATGACTCCTACATTTAAAAATAGTATGAGATCCTTTTACAGTCCATAAAATAGGATATTAACTTCTTTACCCAGTCTGAAGGCTCTATGATAAAATTTTGGTTTTACATGGTTTTACTAAATTACAGTAATATTTAAGTTTCAAGATGACCTCAAATAAGAACTTGTAAATAAATACCCAAGCCAAAGAAAAAAGGGGAAAATGTTGGGGAATATCAGTATAATGGGGAAATTTCTGATTGTTAAGGCTCATTATATAAGAGTATGCTTATACAAGTACAGATGCATGCGTGTATGTACACAGTAAACAGAATGGCCATGAGCAGGGAGTTTTATTTTTAAGTTAGGAAAGTAACTTAAAGTACTGCTTGATTGAACTTAACATTCCCAGCTACTGCAGCAAGCGGTGAGCCCACATTTAAAATAGTAAATCAGCTAAGTTTCTGGATTTTAGCTAACATTTTCTTTGGAAATATTTTTACAGAGGAAGTCATTAAGAAAGTAGGATTCATTTAACAGAAATATGGTCAAATTAGAATGCCTTTATTTAGGATTATAGCTTACCCAGTACTGGGAATAAATGTTGTTCAGTACTTTCATAGTCAACAGTAATTAGTGCATACATGTTTTAAATGATAAATCTCATTTTGCTCTACATAGTCTAGTCTCCTGTATTTGAATTATATATGGGCTTGATTATCTTACAGAGTAGCTATCTATGGGAAAAAGAGAATAAATGTCCATAAAGGTCTGTCTCTTACTTTTATAAATGCTGTATCACATAAGTGAAATCTTTGAGCCTAAATAATGTACTGTACTCTAGAAAATAACATAAAACACAGACTTTATATACTTCACCAACCTAAATAGATATATTCAAAACCAAATTTAAGATTGCCAGTATGCCAGTTGTATTATATGCATTTTTATTTTAAGGAACTTCTAATTTAATTGTTTTACTTTCTTTTTCAGATTTTTTTGTTGTGTCTGTGATGATTTTGTATGTTTTCATATTACTCATCATGTTGCATCCAGTTGCCTCTATTGACCAGGTTCTTCAGGTAAGGGTTCAGCACATCAGTTACTACTGGTTGTCTGAGGGCGATAATAAGTAGGATAGCAGCAGTAAGGCAGTAATAGAAAATGACACGTTAGTATTACGTGATACTTATACAGACAAATGGGACTTCTGGAGGTTTGCTAGGACTTATGATCTACCCCCTCCTTTGCTCTCTCATTACTGGGGACAGAGATTCTTTTCCCCAGGATCTCTTCCTTCTGAATTTTCTAAAATGCAGTTATATATGTACCCTGAAAAGAATTAAGAACATAATTGAAACAACAGCTTTTATTGAGTCTAGCTGATATTTTAAGTTTCTTTCCTGTTTCTTCAGTCTTTGCTTCTGGTTCCCTTTCCTTGTCTACAAACAAATGTTCCTTGGTCTTTAAAAATAAAAAACTTGGACTGTTATTTGATCTGTCCCTTCTCAGCCTACTTCATGAATAGTCTGTACCTACTGCCTCTTCTTCACTGTCCACTGAGTTCATCTTTTCATTAAAAGTAAACTCCACTGAGCTTATCTTTTCATTAAAAACTTCATGAATGATAAAATACTTGTTCTGTACATTAAATTGTTAAGCACAAGAGTAATAAAAATAACATCCACGAGTTCATTATCTAACCGAAATCGGTAACATTATCAACACCAGTAAGGCACTATAGCATACCCTTCTCCAAACACACTGAGGGAACCACTCTTCTCATTTTTTCTTTCATTATACACTTACCATACTGTATAAAGCCGGAGAGAGAGTTTTGCTTGCTTATGACCTGTATGACAGTGGTGTCTTACTGTTTGTGTTTTTCTGGAATTGCTTTTTCCTATTAGCAATATTTTTAAGATGCGTCCATGTTGGTACGTTCCATTTTCACTACTCTGTAGTACTGCATTACAGGAGTATACTTGCAGTCTTTCCCGTGCTCATAGTTGGTGTGTCTCAGGTACAAGCAGCTGTGTTACTGAACTTCGAAGAGGATGACAGTTTATAGTCTGAACCAGCAGTGTGTATATGAGTTTGTTTTCCCATGTGCTTCATTGAGGGATTTAGATAAGCACTTGAAGCAAAAGAAGAAAACAGAAGAAAATCCATTTTTGTTTCTCTTCTGCCGCATGTGTCTTCACCTTCACAGCCAGATTATTTCTTGAAAGAGTGCAGCATTTGACTCACCTCTCACACACTCATCAAATACTTTGGCTTCTACCCCTGCCAGTCTGATGAAATTGCCCTGGTCAAGGGCATTAACACCTTTCTTCTTAAATCCAATGGACTTGTCCTTTTAGTTTTTTTCCAGCCTTACTTGACCACTTGTCAGTATTTGACAAGTTAGCCAGGCAGTCATTCTCGAGACTGTAATTTTGTGATGCTGTACTCCCTTCTGATTTTTTTCTACCTCTAGGACTCCTTGTTCTTACTCTCCATGGTGGTTCCAGACTCTCTTCCTATTCCTTAAATGTTAGTGTTTCACACAGTCCCATTGTTCTTCTTCGTGTTACTCTGTATATTTGGATGAGCTCATCTGTAGTTCTGGCTTCCCCCCCAGTATCTTCTGTGTTGGCCTAGCTCTCACAACTGAGCTTTAAAACTGAGTATACACTGACATACTGAATATTATATGCATGGTTCACCTGTCAGTTCTCTCATTCAGCATCTTGATAACTAAGCTTATCATCATGTTCTCCCTCAACCCTGCTTTTGTCTTTTTTGGTACCACTGTTTATCCAAGTTGGAAGTGTGTATATGTGTCCTTCTCTTCTTTGCATGGTCTTCTTTCTAGTCAGTTGCTAGATTCTCTGTTTTCTTACTCTCAGTCTATTTTAGCTTTGCTCCATCCCATTTACCACCTAAAGGGAAGCTGTTGTTTCCTCACAATACTTTTAACACCAAATGTTTTAATTCTCCAACTCTGGACACCAACCGGGTATCTTCCAATTCAGTTCTTAAACAGACTACCTGGAATTAGCACAGACCCTACAAGTTAAGGGTTCTGTCCCACAAGAGTGTTCCCCAACTTCAGATACCAGTTGAAAGTCCCAAGTCATCCATCCCCTGTACTTCTGACTAATGAGCTATAAATCAGGGTTCCTAGAATTTCCTTCTCAGGTTTGATAATTTGCTGTAAAACTCAGGTTAACACTTACTGTTTATTGGTTAATAATAAAGGTACAGATATACGACTAGATGAAGAGGCAGATAGGCCAAAGTCTGGAAGGGTCTTGAGCATAAGAGCTTCTGTCCCTGTGGAGTCGGAATGTACTACCCTCCCAGCACATGGATGTGTTGACCAAAGCAGAAGTTCTCTAAACCCTGAAGGTTAGGGATTTTTTTTAAAGGAGGCTTCATCATGTCATGGTCAATTATTAACTCAGTGTCCAGCCCCTCTCCCTTCGGAGAAGGATGGGGCTGAAAGTTCCAAGCTTCTAATCAGGGCTTAGTCTTTCTGATGACCAGGCCCCATCCTGAAGTCATCCAGGAGCCCACCGAGAGTAGCCTCATTAGAATAAAACACATGATCCCCAGGAAATTCCGGGGCATTTAGAAACTCAGGATAAGACATTCCTGTTGCCGCAAGACCAAATATGTATTTATTATTTTGTGCCTCTATCACTAGTTTTGACTTCCATCATCTTGTCTTGATCACTATGGGAGTCTCCACCCCTGAAATCTTTTCTTGCTGGAGTCATAGGTTTTTCTATAACATATTAGATCGTATCACTTCTCCGCACCTAGCCCAGTCTTCTGGGTACTCAGTAAATATTTGTTGACTAAAAGGTGAATGCATGAATGGGATTTTTTTGTTTTATTTTTTAGATCTTAGGAATTAACCAGATTTTGAAGTGAAAACTTAGACTGTATTTGTTAAATTGATTTTTACAGTTCTTTCTGTAACAGTATATGGAGTTTTGAGTGATACTTCATTATTCGATCAGTATCTGCTTCATTGTTTAAAGACAGGATTTTAGTTTAAAAATAGGGAATTGTTGGAAATTCATAAACTAGTAGAAAGCATGGCCTTTTCAGTCTGTGTAAATAGGATTTGACTCTAAGCTCAGTTGCTGTACCGTACTCTTTTAACCCTGAGTTATACTTTCGAGTTTTATCCTCTGAAAAGTGGATATACCTGTGGCATTGTTAAGGATTGAGTAGATAATGTATATGAAGGTGCTTGGTATGTAATAGGAATTCAGTGAATTTTGAAATTATGATATAATGCTGTAATATC
The DNA here is from genome assembly GCA_004024625.1 of Mellivora capensis. Lineage (NCBI taxonomy): Eukaryota > Metazoa > Chordata > Mammalia > Carnivora > Mustelidae > Mellivora > Mellivora capensis. The sequence continues at coordinate 167,422 of PISX010001706.1, read as the reverse complement.
AACTGCATACTACAATTTTAACTTAAAAATTTTTGTCTTATAAAAATTTTTTTTGTCTTACAGATAGTGTGTGTACCATATCAGTGGCGTATAACTATGCTCATGATTGTTCTTGTCAATGCCCTTGTATCTATCATGGTGGAGGTAAGCATTTCAGATAATCAGATGGCTACGTTGCTGCTTTGGGATTCTTGGTGATTTATCAGTCGTGGGGGAAGAGGACAGGTAACATTATGGAAGCCCACAAAGAGTTTCAGTCTCATTTTCGTTAAATTGATTTAGCTCTCTCTTGTGACCTTTTCCATGGAAAAGAAACACAACTGATAATTGTTAGGTTAAGTGATATGTCACAGCTGCACTTAACACAGATAAGAGAAAATAAGCAGTGAGGTAGCAAAAATTAGCGATCTATAGAAAGGGGAGAAGATTGGTGCTCAGGTGGCCCTAAACTAGTAAATCAGTGCTATGAAATCAGAGTGGGTGTGTACCACCAGAGACCTGTGATATACAATAAAATCTCCCATTTAAGAAAGGAAAGAGGGAGGGGGCTTTCTCGATGAAATGTAAATTTTAATAACAGTTTACTGAAAGTATAAAATAATGACCACTGTGAACTTACTGGCGCTGCTTACTGGAACTGCCTCCTTGGTATTTACTTCCGAGTTTCCTCTGGAGGTCTTACGTCCTCTTTGATCCATTGTATATTATATAGTTACTCTCCTACTAGGATTGCCTTTAAGTTGACTTCTGTAAAAGGAGCTAGTAAGTTCTTATTTGCTGCTTATTGATAAAATTCTGTCTGTTCTCAGAACTGTTATGATTCACTCCTACAGTAGCAATATATGAAATGGAAGGAGGAGATAGAGTTGTGATTTTTAAGTGAAGGGTTTCTTTATAGAGCAAACTTTTGAATTAAAATTAGGTAATTTGTTGGAAAATGTGTATACTTTTGTGATAATAGTTCTCGACTTGAAAATTATGCTTAATTTGTTATCTTTCTAAAAGATGACTTGGTATTTAAATTTGGGCCATAGTGGGCAGTGTGGATATTATGCTACTGATCTTTTTAAGTTGCCCAGGGGAAAGTATTTTTGCTATTTTATGGACACTAGAAAGCACATCCAAAATAATATATTTTAAAAGCTTTCCTTTTTCTATGGTGTAAGTTCCATCTATTCACACAAATGTTATTTAAAATAAAATTTAAAGAAAAACAATTTTTAGGGAATCTTCTCATAATCTCTTAATTTATTATTCTTGCTCACTATCAAAAGAATTATTTGTGTTGGACTCTGATGAAGTCATACTTATAGATACAGAATTAATATTTTGTTTATTCAGTGAAAGCAATTCATTGTTAAGAAAAAAGTCTCAAATTATAAGCATTATTTTAATATGGGAAGGACCCAAGGATTCAAATAAAAGCCATATTTTGTGGAAATTTTAGAGGTCCCATTTTATCAAGAATTCTATGGTGATTTATATTTGTTACAAGAATTTTCTTGTAAAAAAAAAAAGTTCTGTTATACTTTATCCTTTTCAAATATTAACTGAAATTGTCTATATGAAAACCAAGTCATGTTTTTCACTAATGATGCAGCATTGTATGAGCCTTTTAAAATGTGCGCATTAATAAAGAATGACTTAGTCATTTTTAATTCTTAACTCACTGGAATATCTCTCAGAACTTCTTCCTTGACATGGTCCTTTGGAAGGTTGTGTTCAATCGAGACAAACAAGGAGAATATCGCTTCACCAGCACACAGCCACCACAGGTTGGAAATCAGCACTTACTCTCAATTCTTCACGTGTATTTAGGCTCTGTTAGTTGTGTGCCCTGCCTTCTGTAGGATGGGGCTCTGTTGTGTGTTGCCTCAACCTTTTCCCTATGCCTGGCATTTCATTCCCTGTAAGGAGTCCTAGAAAATTCTTGGCAAACATTTGTTACAGGCTTTTCAGGACTTCAGAAATTTCATAAGTCTCTTTTCCATTCCAATCCTTATCTTCGTTGTGTTTTAAAAGTCTTGTTCTCACTGGTGGGAGTTAAGTTTTCCATTTTTCTCTGGTTTTTGTGTTTACAGTTTTCATGAGTCCCATTAGAACCTAAGTGGGATTCATGTAAATGACTATAGTTATGAGATGGGAATTGTTCATGAATCAGAGTTCAGAGGCCAGAAGTTTGAGGAGTTATTTCTGATCTCTTGCCAGCAATTACTGTGCCTTAATTTGGGATGGATTTTTAGCTTTTCCAGACATAGGGTCTCTCTTTAGAAAAATTCTCAGAGACCATGCATATCTTCATACAAATCATGGCTTAGGACTTTTGATTGTCTGGATCCATTCAGTAGCCTGTTATATGACAGATAGGCAAGCTCCATAGTAAAAAGAGAAGAGAAACAAATTGAGTAAAACCCATTTCCTGGTGTTTGGATGTTGAAGTATCATTATATACTATAACCTATAGTCATACAGAATATAACTAGTATATGTTATAGGGTTTGTGTAGAAGCATTTGTATCTATGTACTTATACAACATACAAGGTAACATGTAAGGTCAGTCTTATTTTTTTTGAACCATTGAATCAGCTCTGATCCAGCCCGTTTAGGTAAGGAGAACTTGACAGTACCATGTTTCCCCACATCATTATCTGACCCATTGCTGTTTGTTGGTAGGTGATGTGCTTTTACAAAAACATGTAACTTCTAAATCTTTTGCTCATCCTGAGGCACAGGGAAAGCTTTCAGAGTTCAGGAGGATTCCCTGGCATTTCTGAGTTGGGCCATTCACTTTACTTTTAGCCTTTTTTTTTACCTAAGTAGCAACTTCCTGAGCTTTATTTTGCTAGTTCAGCAGCCTTGATGCGGAGAGTAATATCACAGGTTGCTTTCTTTATAAGAGGTCTGTGGAATGCAATTTCTTTTTCTACTGTTTTATGATGAAGGATGAGATTTTGATTTTGATAGTAATGGGATGAGTCTGGCTTCAGCTTCAGTTCCTTTTTCTCAAAGCAGGGTAGTGAGATGGCCACAGCTGTTTCAGGGGCTCATGTCTTTAGCTAAATATCCTCGGTGTCCAAGTTTTTTCCCTGGAGTTACCTCACTACATGACCTCAAAGGGTAGAATCTGGCTCATATCATCAGTCCCCATATGAAATGTTTGTATTGGCAAAGGCCCAGGCCAAGGAAAACATTTATATTGAGTTTTCAGCAACTCCAAAGAGTTCTCTAACTGTTGATCTAAACAGGAAATGCAAATGCACCTGACTGGCTCAATCAGTATAGCATGTGACACTTGATTTTGGGATTGGGGGTTTGACTCCAACCTTAGGTGTAGAGATTACTTAAAAAAAAAATCCTTAAACAGGAAATGCAGATGCTGAGGAGGCATTATACCCCTATTTAGTTAAAAGTGGGTATCATAAGCCTCCTTTAAAATACTTGAATTGGAGGGGCGCCTGAGTGGCTCAGTGGGTTAAAGCCTCTGCTTTCGGCTCAGGTCATGATCCCGGGGTCCTGGGATCGAGCCCCGCATCGGGCTCTCTGCTCCATGGAGAGCCCGCTTCCTCCTCTCTCCCTGCCTGCCTCTCTTGCCTGCTTGTAATCTCTGTCAAATAAATAAATAAAATCTTTTAAAAAATATATTTGAATTGGAAATTTCTCCCCACTCTACAACCAAAATTAAGTGGGAGAAAATTCTGTCATTTGCTAAATCCCTGTTTTCTAGAAATTTGTTAGTATCTGTCCTCCTTCTTTTTAAGAGTTTGTGTCTCTCACGTGAAGTCCTACCTCAAGTATTCAGAGTAGAGAGTGAGGTAGAGAGTGGTCTAGGATAGGCAGCTCCACCATCCGCTGTGTTTGCCACTTTGTCCTGAGATTCATGGAGTAGACAGAAATTTTAGTCTTCAGTTCCTATAGTCATGATTAAGAAAGCATTTTTTTAAATTATTGGTTTTAGAAAAGACTTCTTTGGGGGCATCTGGGTGGCTTAGTTGGTTAGGCGCCTGCCTTTGGCTCAGGTCATGATCCTGGGGTCCTGGGATAAAGCCCCATGTGGGGCTCCCTGCTTAGTGGGTAGCCTGTTTTTCCCTCTCCCTGTGCCATTCCTCCTGCTTGTATGCTCTCTCTGCCAAATGAATAAATAAAATCTTTTAAAAAAAGAAAGAAAGAAAGAAAGAGTTCTTGTAATGTTTTAGCACAGAATGATACAGTTTCATCTTCTGACACATCTATGTGTAATGCGGTTTTGCTTTTCATATTTGTGACCCTTCAAGAACCAGTCAGCTAGTCCTATTACCATAAGGCTCTGATTCTCAGTCAGAGACAGTTCTGTTTGCCCCTCCCCACCCTGACATTTGCTGGTATCTGGAGGCATATTTGGTTGTCACAATTGGAGGGGGAGGACTTGTTACTGGCATGTAGTGTAGGTAGCAGCCAGGGATGGTACTAAATAAACATCCTAGAGTAGTAAGCAGGACAAATCCCTCACCACAAAGTTTTTTTTTTTTTTTTTGGAGCAAGAGAGTGTACATGAGCAGGATGTGGGGAGGGGCAGAGGGAGAAAGAGAATCCCAAGCAGACTCCATGCTCAGTGTGGAGCCTGACATGGGACTCCATCCCATGATTCCTGAGATCGTGACCCGAGCTGAAATCAAGAGCTGGATGCTTAGCCATGCTGAGCCATCCAGGAGCCTCACCACTTAGAATTTTTAGTCCCAAGATGTCCTGGTGCCAAGGTTGAAGGTGAAAAAGAAAATGAGAGTAACCTGCTACATCAAGGACTTCTGTGGCTGCTGTAATAATTCTCCTCTGCCACAAACTCTCCTTCCACATCTGCCGCTCTGTGCTCTTTACTACTAAGAATCCCATGAGATCTTTTCAGATTGCAACTCCCAACCAGCTGTATGTATTCTGGAGGAAAAAAAAAACACTATTTCTTTTTTTTTTTCCTTCCTTACCATATAGACCCAAGGGCCACTGAGTTGGGTTGAAAGTGTGAGAAAGCTGGAGACCCTAGATTAGGCACCAGGTCTTAGACAGTTGGGTTGGGAAGTCAAGAGCCTTAACTGAAAATCTCTAACTTTGTCTAGAATATCGGGTGAGCTACAAGGCACACTGTACAACACCTCCAGCATCCTCCCAATCTTAAGGTATTTCTAACTTCAGTTTCTATAGAAAGAAGCAACATTCAGTTGATTTGTCAAGTCATTATGCATCTAATGAATGATAGAGTAGGGAGTTGAAACCCAGGGTTTTTGTTTGCAAGAAGAGTTTTTTATAAAGCTTTACCCCTGTTTAGGAAGATCTGTGCTGCATATTATCTTACTAGGAAGGATTTGTTAATATCCCATGTCTGGTAAACTGAGGCCACTTAGGGGTAGATGTGGACCTAGGATCATGTCATGTAGTTTGATCCTGCCTGAATCAGGCACTAGCCTGATTATGTTTTCCTTTTGTGGGCAAAAGCAAGTATTAACGTAATCTTTATGCCACTTGGAATACTGTTTGAGCTTATTTAGATAGAATGCTTATTCTGATTGTCTTTATTTTATATTCAGGATTGGTATGGAAGAAGACTATTATGAAAACCACAGTATCATTACAACATTTTCCCCATAAGCATGGCTTTGTATTTTACATGCTACCCATGAAAACATGTCCTTAAAGTAAACTGGCATTGGGATTCTAGAATGAACAGCTTGGAATGGTCTAAGAAGCAGGAGAATTTTAGCTGTAGATCTTTTTGAAAGTTCTTGTGGTCTCTTTGCTGGACTGTGGTAGCCTCTTACCCGTCTTTGAGGGATACACTTGGCTATTTAACCATCCCTTTTGGGAGCAAATGAGAAGATCCAGTTGCTGTAATTATAGTGTTCTCCTGCTTCGGGGACTTAAGCCGAGATGTTTGGGGAGACCTGAGTGCTCATTCTAGGCCCCGTGATGCTCTACCTCTTTGCCTTCTAGAGGCACAGAACTTGCCTTTCTCTTGCTACAATCATCTCTCTCTTGGTTCATTTCTCATTCTAGCATGCCTGTAGCACCTTTTCTTTTTCTCTGCCAGTGAACTGTATTGTATTTGAGGATGTATGTGGTATGTTTGTGTTTGTAAACTAACAAACCTATGCTTGCCTGTAGTGTATTTTATGTGTATGATATTTGTGGAAAGTGTACAGAACAGAATGTTTCTAATCATAGTGGAAGGGGGATGGGGATTCCTTAGTGTTTCTTGTGACAATTTATTTTGTCTTAATTACTAGTGTACTTGTTTTTAATAAGGAAATGAAGATTAAAAAAATATGCACCTTAATTTTAAAAGATTTCTATTGTGGTTCTCTTTGCAGTGAAATTAGCTTTAATTTTATTGCTTGCCTCACTTCCTCCAGGTAGAAAACAGTGGACTTAGGCATGTCTGTTTCTTAAATTTGAAGACACCGGACTGTGACTTGACTTAATTCAGCCTGCTGTGCATTGTCGCATTGCCTTTCAATCTGGACAAACAAGACCTATATGTTTTTGCTTTTTTTAAAAGTCAGCATTCACCGTTAGCCTTTTCCTGTGGTCCTTTAACACTGCTACAAGCTGTAAAAAAAAAAATGACAGCTTTCAGATTGATTTAGGAACAATGATCTTTTCCACAATTAACACTGAAGGATTTAAACACTGGGGAAAAGATGGATCCAAGTAGTGAGTCCCCTGTTAGGTTAAATATTAAGGTGTACAGTGTATGTGCCTACACAACATGTGTATGTGGACAGGAATTACAGTTGGCCCTTGAACAACACAGGTGTTAGAGGTGCTAACCGCCCTCTCCTTCTGCAGCCCCGAATCTGTGAATAAATTGTGACTCCTCAAAAACTTAACTACTGCGGCGCCTGAGAGGCTCAGTCGGTTAAGCTGTCCAACTCTTGATTCTGGCTCAGGTCGTGATCTCAGGGTTATGAGATTGAGTCGCGGGTCAGGCTCCCCTCCCCTGCTTGTTCACACTGTCTCTCCCCCCACCCACCCACCCCCGCCCAAGTAAATAAATCTTAAAAAAAACCAACAATAACAACAAACTTGTGATAGCCTGCTGTTGCCCTTACTGATAATGTAAGCAGTTAACACACATTTTGTGTGTTGTATGTATTATATATTATATTCTTAAAGTGGCTAGAGAAAAAAAAATGTTACTAAGAAAATCATGAGGAGGGTGCCTGGGTGGCTCAGTTAAGAGTCTGCCTTCAGATCCTGTGCCATTAGCAAGGACCAGTGCAATATAGCCCAAGTGACCAGGGACAGAAAGATCCCTGGATATTTGGAAAGGGAAGTGAAAACAGGCTGGTCCTCTCCAGGAAAGGAGAAACTGAGATATGGGGATTCACGGAGGGACATGGCATCTCTAGGGGAAGACAGAATAAAAGCTAAAAAGGAGCAAAAAAAAAAAAAAAAGAGTCTGCCTTCAGCTCAGGTCATGCTCCCAGGGTCTTTGGGTCTTGGGATAGAGCCCTAAGTTGGGCTCCTTGGTCAGTGGGGAATCTGCTTCTCCCTCCCCCTCTCCCTCTGCCTGCCACTCCGCCTGCTTGTGCTCTCTCTCTCAAATAATTAAATAAAATCTTTAAAAAAAAAAATCTTAAGGAAGAGAAAATTTTCAGTACCATAGTGACTGTATTTATCAAAAAAAATCTGCATAACTGGACATGCGTAGTTCAAACCCATTATTGCTCAAGGGTCAGTTGTGTGTGTTACTTGGATCATCTAGTGCCTAGTCTCTTTTGTATCCTAATGCCAAATATTTTCTTGTAGATGTCTTTTAAGGGTAGGATAACTCTATAGCTATGACATTGAAGAGGCTGCTAGATAAATGATGCCCAGTGGCCCCCGCCCATCCTCATACAGCTTATTATTGTCTGTGATCCCTGGCACCAGAGCAGCTTACTGTGTTTTGTTGACACAGTGAACTAAAAGACCTTTAAAAGTTCTAAAGAGTTTTTAAATTATTTTTGTTCTCTGCCGGCCAATTTAGAAACACATCTTTGAAAACATGTTCTGGCAAATTTGCCTTCCTTGATGATGAAACCGTTTTGGGTAATGCCATGAGAATGCCTACCTCAGTTATTACATTTCGTTTGATGAGAGTACTTCAGTTGAGAGAAAACCTAGTTGCAGCTTGAGTTACATGTTGATGGCACAACAAAACAACCTGGAATTTAAATTCTGCTTGGAAAGAGCAACAGCCAAAATAATTAGAAATGGACTGTTCTTCAGAGGTGAATATAACTAAGGTCTTAGTATAGTCATTTTAGTTTTCTTATTTCAGTGTTGTTTTTTTTTTATCTCAAATTTCAGTTAAATTCTGAGGGGCCATTCTGAATTTACATTTTTGTATAATAACTAGGGACCGCCTTCTTGTTCTTCAAAGATTAATTTATATAAGATCACATTCATTAAAAACATCAGGACTGATCCAGAAGGCTTTTAGTGCCAGCAGAGCTTTTTGTAATGAAATAATACTAAGAAATAGTACTTGTTTTTATACCTTTCTGTATACTTCTTTCCAATAGTGGAACACCAGGGGAAACCATAATTATAAAATGAAAAATATTTTATATTTATGAAAATGTGTGAAAAGAAGTGATTGACAGTAAACACGATCTGAGTTCTAATTTTGGCCGAACAATATTTTCACCGTGCTTTATTTTTTGAAAGATGACTTTAATAGTAACAATATTTTTACACTGCTTTCTTCCAAAAATGGTCAGCTGGCTAAATTGCTAGGAGCAGTGGTATAACCTGGGATAGAATATGAGGGTTTCCATATTAAATATTAAAAATGTTTCCTTTCTGAATAGTTTAAACTTTATTTTAACACATTTGATATTTTGTGTTAAAGAATCCAGATCTGCAAGTTACTTAAAAAATGTATCTGTACACAAGAGAATAGGTACATAAAACTAAGTAAAATGAAGTTGCATTGATAATTTAAAAAGTCTAATCTTTAAAAATATGTTCCTAAATAATTAAAAGCTGACTTTTTTTTAACTTGGATTTTTTTTCATTTATTTGTTGTACTCAGAAGCCCTTTCCTCTTATTTTTCTGTCTTGATGTATTATGCTTAAAACAACAACAACAACAACAAAATTTGTTAAAACAAGCAGACCTTAATCTACTAGTGTGTTCTTTTTTCCCCTTATTTTCTTAGGAGTCAGTGGATCGGTGGGGGAAATGCTGCTTGTCCTGGGCCTTGCGTTGTAGGAAGAAGATACCAAAGGCAAAGTACATGTATCTGGCTCAGGAGCTCTCGGTTGATCCAGAATGGCCACCAAAACCTCAAACAACAACAGAAGCTAAAGCTTTAGTTAAGGAGAATGGATCATGTCAAATCATCACCATAACATAGCAGTGCATCACTGTTGGTAGTATGCTGGTAGCAGGAGAATGTAATTTTAGGACATTCTGATCCTCTGTGTCAGAATGGCACCATTTCAATTTATGTCCTTTCTAATACAGTAGCTGATAGGAGAGCTTTTTTTTTCTTTTTTTAATAAATGGAACAAAACAAAAAGTTTGGCCCATCAGTTAAATTAATAATCAGTCTGTAAAGTCCTATATCTTCATTCAGAAATTACATATTATATATACTTCCAGAATTTTCTTGTTGCCCTTAGTGATAGTCTTTATATAGGGTACAGAAGAAAGTGGTATTTGGTAGGTTTTTAAACGTTAGTTTCTGAGACTTGGTTTATCCATTTAAATTTATTTTCACAACTCCCTTATTAGGAAAAGTCCTCATTTACATGCTGGCCCTAAATTTGTGATTGGTAAATAAAATAGGTGTTAATTAGCCTTCAGTGAAAATAGGTAGAAAGCCCATTTCATTTGATTCCAAAATTTCTTCCAAAGAATGTATATGTCTGTATATACATACACCAGTTCCCTTTGATAGCCTAGGAGTTTTATGGTGTTGCTTATAGAACAACTCAGGTAATTTCCATTTATGGTTTTATATTTTCTGTACAAGCTGCCTGGGTTTTATTTTTCTAATCAGCAAGGTGCTTCACTGCCTTCTTCAGATGTCCCTCAAAGCTATTAAATGGATCTTGTGGTATGTCTGCTGTCACTAGTACAATTTACTTCACTTAAATGTTGTAGAACCATTTTCACTAGGAAAATTTTTTTTTTGGCAGTAGATACAAATCTGTCCAATGCCTCTTCACATCTTTCCCCCCACCCTCAGGTTTTATATCATTTTAAATATTTTTATTTTCTTGTATGTTTCTAGTTAACAGCATAGGATAATAGTGCATTGGGTTGTTTTGTTTTAGTTTTTGAGTTAGACTTCAACCTCCTAAAATTTTTAAGGGTTGATACATGTCTCTTCTATAAATAATGAGGCTTAAAAATGAGCAATGGTTTTGAGTGACAGCTATTTTTTCAAAGCAGTACGAACTTGGTGCGTTTGTTTTGTGCCATTAGGTGGCGCCAGAGGTCAGAGCTTACCTATTTTAAGATTGGGTGTTTACAAAGGACATTCTTTGGTTATAAGAATTTCTGGGAGGAAGAAAAATTGAAATAAAGTTAAAGAATAGACATTCATTGAGCCAAAAGAAATGTGAAAAGTATTTTTCACCTTTCTCTTTTGTCTGGTTATGTTTAAATTTTAAACAAAATTAAAGTAACTTCAAAAATGCCTTTCTAGGTAAGATCCAGCAATTTGGCAAAGCCCACAGTTATGATAAACAAGGAAACTGATATTGCTATAAAACGGACACTGAACTCCTAAAACCATGTGATGTTATCCTTTGTTCTTCCTTAACTGGTAGCAGGCTTGTGCTTTCCACTTCCAACTCATCATTATTTTCCTGGTAGATATTTACCAGTTTATCAAATGTTAGCCAGAACTATAGAACCACATGGTTCTCTTTTTTTATGCTGCAGAGACCTGAATGATGTTAGGTAACTATACGAAAATGTCAGTTACACTCAGGATCACTGGTACTGCTATTGCCGCTGATGATTCTTACAAAAATATAATCGAAGTTTTCCATCAAAAAGTAGAATATGATATTAATACACATTAGATAAGAACAATTGTTCCATGAATGATTCTATGAAGCTATGCATCTTAGACCTCTTGAGCTGTGAATTAGCACTGTTTTCTATAGTTACTTACCCTCTTGATCATTTTCTAATTTCCACATTCATTTTCAGTGTGTACGTACAAGCATTATTCTTAAGTGATTTCCCAGAACTGTAAATTTTATTCTTTGATTTAAATACTGAAGCATATAATTAAAGTATTGCTAAGTAGCAGCTTGAAAATCCAGTTACCGGTTTGTATTTAACATCTTAAGGCGCATGATCGTAAAGAGCTGTATTTTTTACACTCTTTTTTTTAACATTTTGGTTTTATAAGGGTTTTGTATCTCATCTGTCCATATTGTTTTCAAAGGAATGAGGTTTTTAGGTAGGTGGAAGAGCATTTGTAGGATGTTGGATTTGAACATAGAGAAGGTGGGTTGTTCAAGTTGCAATTGATGGTTTCCAGGATGTTATTTGAAGAATGTCTGTGAATCCAGGTGTGGGTCCTACTCAGTGCCATAGACAGACTGAGTTCTCTCTCTGTAGGTCACCGTTACATAGTAATTTTGATTCTGAGCTTCACATTAAATTATTTGAGTGTATACAGACCGAAATTTAAAAATCTGTACATATCTTATTTTGATGTATTAAAGATTAATAAATATTGCCGATTTAAATTTTATTTATGCACATACTTAAGGACAGAAATGTCTGGGAAAGTAATTGTTAAATAATGATATGTAACTTTTTAACTTTTTAAATAAATAACAAGATTTTTAATGTGTGTCTCCCTCAGGGTTGTTTAAAGTTTTTTTTCTCCCTCAAATATAAATAGTGGTAACTATATGTTTTGTATCTTCTAGCACCAACTGCTGTAAAACAATGCTGCAAATAATGCTTGAATAAAAGCGGCTAAGCCAACAACAAAAGAAATACTTTTTATATTAGTTTTATAATTCTTACATTCGAGAGCTTTCCAAATTGCACTTGCATTTAAACAGAACTGTTGCAGTCTTAACTGTATGTATTTTGTCTCCCGTGTTTGTGAAGATACTGCACAGTGTCAGAGGCATGGCAAATAACATATCAGTGTTTATGTATTCTGTTCCCCAAATGGCTATAGTACAATATCCAGAAAAGAGCATAATTCAAGCTTTAGAAAACATTCTAAGATCTCATGCATGCAATTTTGACATATCTGAAAATAGGTTTTTGTATATTTATGGTGGGAGGTGGTTGGGAACTTTTGACAAAATGTGGGATGTTAATTTTTGTACAGTCTGGGCATTTACACATTTTTAATGTAATAAAATTTGGTAATTATGTGCACATTAAATTAATAAGATAGTTACTTCCTGTTATGATTTGTGAATTCCCTAAGACTTTGGATTTTTTTTAAGTAACTTTATATCAGAAATGATACTGCATCTTTATATTTTTTAAATTGTATTGCTGCTCAAGAATGGTACCCTGATGTCGAAAAGGCATACATTCATAATTGTACATTCACTGTAAATAACCTTATGAAATCTTTTTTTGGATTCAAAATAAAAATTTAAATGAATGAAGTAACTTTTTTTTTCTGTCTCCTTATACATTTGTTTACCTTTTAGCCATACAAATACTGCCCTTCTGGATTTATTTTTCTACTTCATACTTGTACATTTCCTTTTTTTAAAAAAAATTTTTAATTTTTTATTATTTTTAAAGATTTTTATTTATTTGACAGAGATCACAAGTAGGCAGAGAAGCAGGCAGACAGAGAGAGAGAGCAGGAAGCAGGCTCCCTGCCGAGCAGAGAGCCCGATGCAGGACTCGATCCCAGGACCCTGAGATCATGACCTGAGCCGAAGGCAGAGGCTTTAACCCACTGAGCCACCCAGGTGCCCTACATTTCCTTTTTTTAACTTTGTATTTTTGAAGGGAATAAATACCACATCCCACATAGATACCACATCATGTGTGTGACCATCCCAGTCCATTCATTAGATATAATGTAGAACCAGATGGTAAATATAAGGAGGTCTGAGGGAAATTGTAAAATGTTAAGACTATAGGCTTATCTGTTAACAGTTGGGAAGGTCAAACGCCGAGCTAATGTCATGTAATGCATTGTAAATTTGAAGTGAAGTGGCAGCCATGGGTGCAAAGGGAGCACTCCCAGGGAGAGAGAAACTGTGGAACTGTTAGTCCTAGAAATCCCTGAGAAGGCATTGAGCCGGGGTGGGCGGTCTTTCTGGGTCTCAGGTCCTACAGGAGGCCTGCCTCCTGCTGTGGCCTATGTTGCTGGCTGTGGTGTGATTGATTGGGTGGTGTGGGTGGAGGTTTAGTGTCCCAGGTTCTTCCCATTCACTGTGTTTTGTGTAGCAGAAGTGGCAGGGCCGCAGTTCTGCACTTCCCAGGGTGTCACTGCCAGGTGCTGTGTTTCAAGCATGTATTGCAGGGAAGGATGGAGGAGGAGGAGTTCGGATGAGACCGGCACTGTTCAGAGTTGGAGTTTTGATTGCTCTGTAAGTGCATAGAGATCCCTCCAGTGCACAGAGTCTCCCCTCACTGAGGAGAAAAGCGGGTCTCAGACAGCTCTGCTTTGGAAAGGCCAAACCCCTGAGGCCCGGGTGACTTACACAGAAGTTGCCTCTTAGCATGGCGGATTTCTAACCTGCTACGTGAGTCCAAAATTCAAAGGACATGAAAACACAGGAACCACCGACTTCAGTGTTTGAAATGCTTCTCAGTACCTCATCCAATTTTTCAGCAAATGGATTCAACAGTGTTCCTCTACTGACTGCAACTTCATACCCTTCTGGGCATTCAGAATGTTCTGCTCTTTTCAAAGAATAAACGTTGGAGGTCATTCTGATCGGAGTGCTTTGGGGAAATGGGCCACAGAAGCTTACAAGAGTCTGACACGAAGTCTTAACTCTGATTTAAAATCTACACAAATAGAATCAGACGTGTATGCTCTGCTGCCCTTGTTTCACATGGTTCTGTGTATCAGAGAGAGATGTCCGCATTTGCAGCTCAAATTCATTCTTTTTAAAGTCCACAAGCCATCCCAGTGCACAGATGTTTCAAACTTAGATGACTACTTCCCTGTTAGTGGCCACTTATGTTTTTTCTTTATTTTCCTACTACACACAGCCCTGCAGTGTTTTTGTGCACAGTTACTTTTATTATTTTTTTTTAAGATTTATTTATTTGATAGAGAAATCACAAGCAAGCAGAGAAGCAGGCAGAGAGAGAGAGAGGGGAAGCAGTCTCCCTGCTGAGCAGAGAGCCCGATGCGGCACTCAATCCCAGGACCCTGAAATCATGACCCGAGCGGAAGGCAGTGGCTCAACCCACTGAGCCACCCAGGCGCCCCCCACAGTTACTTTTAAATAGGTTCCACACCTAATGGTTGAATTCCCGACCCTGAGATCAAGAGTCGTGTGCTCTACTGACTGAATCCCTAGGTGTCCCATTTTGTGCACAAATGTTAATTTGTGGAAATGGGAAAAATGAAAAAAACACAGAGACAATGACTTCATATGAATGGTAAAAATTAAATTGAAAAAATCAATTCCAAGTATGGGCAGAGCTGTGAGGCACAGGAACTGTCAGACACTGTAGGTGACATTACATAAGGGTACTACTGTGGAAAGCAGCTGGACATTCCTAAGTTAAATTGAATATACCAACACCCTTCAACACTGGTGCCATTTTCAAACACACTGGAGAATGTTTTTGGTCTTACTATTCCTCAGAGTGGGAGAGGAGAACTGGAATAGAGAATTGGGGCAATGTGGTGGGGAAAGAAAGATTGGACCTAAGTGTGGTCCATCCAGGGGTGTGGTTGCCACAGTGATCCAGCCGTGTCACTAAGCTGTCCTAGCATCACTGTCATAATGTGCCATTTTATGAGAAACCGCTCTTTCTCCTGCTCTTACTCCGCGTTGACAGGAGGATTTAAATTACATATGGTCTCTTTTTCAGTTTGAAGCTTTCTGTCATTAAAAACCAGAATCCGTCCTCTGAGATAGGGTCCTTTCCATGACTTTTATTCTGGTAAAGTCTTTATCCTCAGGATGCAAGGATACTTCCCTCTTCCTTTGGAAAGTGCTGCACCACAGGCAAAGCCCTGAGTCCTTCAGTTACTTTTAAGTACAGCACCATTTTAGATAAGGCCAAATACTTCAAAAATTACTACGGGTGACTGAGGGCTTGGTTATGGGCAAAAATTGTAAAATTTTGTACAAGAAATTGTGTAAAATAACATTTGGGAAACCTTGTTTTGGCAGAGTAGTAGTATTGTGTATATTTCACATGTAATTCAATGCCACGAGTTCATATTTTTTGTTAAGCATCTTAGAAATGATAGTTCCTTTTTGAGACAGAGAAATACTATTCTCAGATTCTAGCTCTGTGACCCAGGTTAAGTTACTTACCCTTTCTGTGCCTTAGTTTCATCATCCTTTAACCTGGGATAAGAATAGGGCCTACCTCATAGGGTTATTGTAAAGATTGAATGAATTAATGTAAATAAAACACTGAGAATAATGAATGGCATAAAGTGAGAGGTGTTCCCTGTTTTTCTCGCTGTGGCTAACTGAAGGTGTTCGCTATTTGAGGGTGTTACTGTTTTTGTAGAATAGGTGCTGTGCACGTAGCGCGATTGTGGTGCAAGGAATCGGGTGGTGGTGGCTGTTGTTTTCCCAGACTTTGTGCTGTTACCGTCCTGACTTGGTTGTAGCCACCGCTGGGTAAAGGCAGGAAGAGCAGGGCTCTCTTCACCGTGGGGCCTGCTCAGGGATGTCTGTGAGCCTCGATGTGAGAATGATTGTTTTCATTAGTTCTGTGGAAAGATTTTAAAGCACTGGCTTTTCACTATAGCTGGAAAACGCTTTGATCTCTGGGCTTTCAACCGGGAGTAGAAAATAGGCAGAACCGAAGAATGAGACCTCTCAGGGTAAAGCGAATGTGTTTCCACCATCCAGGAAAATCTGCCCTCCTGGGAACAGAGGGCTACTTAGTTGTGTCTGGGTAACATTCAAAGTCAGTGACAGTCCTGGCGAAAGACTCCTGCCTCTGCACGGTTCCAAGGCTCGAACCCGTGCGCCAGCCCTTGCGTGTCGCCTGCAGACGTCCCGCTGTCGCCTTTGCAGACATGCTGAGGAGCGCCTGCTGTGCGCGGCGCTGGGGCCCCCGCGCTCCCCTGCCCCCGAACCCCCCCCCTCCCCCGGCCTGCAAGTGCGTGTTCCGGGACGCCGTGCAGGGCTCCGGGGGCCCCGTGGCCCGCCCCGCCTAGCTTGGCCTGCCCGCCAACCTCACGCACATCCTGCTCTTCCGAATGGGCCCTGGCACCTTGAGGAACGACAGCTTCGGCGGCATGACGGTCCTGAAGCGCGCGATGCTGACCGACAGCCTCATCGCCTCCACCGACCCCGGCGCCTTCCACGACCTGATCAGACTTAAAACCCTGCGGCTGTCGCGCAACGGGATCACGCACCTGCCGGCCGCGCGGGTGGACAAGGTGGTGCTGCTGGAGCAGCTGTTTCTGGGTCGCAACGAGCTGAAGGACATCCACCAGAACATGTTTGGGAAGCTGGTTCACCTGCGGGAGCTCTTCCTGAACCCAAACCAGCTCGCTGTCCTTCCCGCTCGCCTCTTCAGCGGTCTGGGGAACCTGAGAGCGCTGGACGTGTTGGCAAACAATCCGCCCCACACGCCCCGGGGACTGCTCGCGGCGCGGACCAGGCTTGAGAAGCTCGCGCACCTCGCTCTGGGGACGGGGCTACTGAGCCCCCTGCGCGCCCCGAAGGAGCTGCAGCTGCACGGGAATCACCTCCGCTCCATCGCCCCCGGAGCCCTCGACCCGCTCCGGAACCCGAGCTACCTGACACTTTCCAGAAACCGCCTGGAATTTCTGCTCCCCTCCCCCCACCGCTCTCTTCCTTCATTCGCGCGATTTGCCCTTCCTGACCCTGTCCGAGAACCCGCTGGCAGAGCTGCCGGAGGTGCTCTTCGGGGAGCTGGCGGGCTTGCGGGAGCTGTGGCTGAACAGCACGCGGCTGCGCACCCTGCCGGCCGCCGCCCTGCGCCCCCTGAGCGGCCTGCGCGCCTTCGGGCTGACGGCGAGCCCGCGGCTCCGCGCGCCGCCGGAGGACGCCCTCCGGGGGCTGGCGGCGCTGCGGGAGCTCGCGCTGCTCTCCAACCGCCGGGCCGCGCTCCCCGGCGCCCTGCTGCGCGGCCTCGACCAGCTGCGCCGAGAGTCGCTGCGCCGCCACCGGCTGCGGGCCAGGCCCTGCGCGCTCTTCCGCCACCTCCGCGGCCTGGAGCGGGTCGAGCTGGAGCCCATCCAGCTGGAGACCCTGCCGGTTGGCCCGTTCGCGGATCTGCCCCGGCTGGCGGAAGTCGGGCTGGGCCACCATCCCTGGCGCTGCGACCGCGGCCCCGGACCTCGCGCCGGCCTGCCGCTCTGGGCGCTGCGGGACAAGGACCCGGAGTGCCCGGCCACCCGCGGCCCGCCTCCCTGCCCTGCCCCAGCCGCCACCCGGCCGGCCTTGGCGCCCGCCGGCTTGGAGCCCGGAGTCCGGGCGCAGCTAGGGGCCCGGGGTTCACGCCAAGACCGCAGCCTGTTCTGGGGACTTTATTTTCTGCTTTTAGCTACCCAGGCCGTCATAACGGGGATCATCGTGTTTGCTGTGGTTAAACTCGGCCGGCTCTTTCGAAGATTAATCAGAGAGAGAGAGAGAGGGAGCCCTTGTTCGAGTCAAAGGGGAAACCTTGCACCCAATTAAAACGGGGCCAGAGTGTTGGCAGAGGTGGCTCTGGGGGAGAATACTGCCGGGCTGGGGTTGTCTTCCTCTCTTCTCCCTCCCGTCTCCTTCCCTCCCTCATCCCTTCCCACCTCCTGCTGTCCCTCCTCCTCCCTCCACCCGGCAGGAGTCTTTACACCTGTAAATTGGGCGCGTACGCTTGGCCTTTATGTACCCTTACGCGCTGTGCCCCAGGGGCCACGGAGTGTGTGTGTGTGTGTGTGTGTGTGTGTTGCACTTTCCCCGGGGCAGAGAAGGGTCTCCTCCCGGTGGAGGAAAGGTGCAAATGAGCCAGCCAACTCCAGGCCAGAGCCTGTCTCCTGCACGGGATGTCCGGTAAATGTTTATGAAATGAATGAATAAAATGAACTTGCGCGATCCCAGGGATGGTGGCTTTTCCTGGGGGACAGGATGGATCGTTCTCTTTACTCTAGAAAAGCAGAACTCTTCGGGTTCCTTCCCTTGTCCTATCTTTTTCTCGCTTTATGTATCTCCGAACTGTGGGCTACTGGGGAGAATGCTGGCTTTCCTTCCTGTAGCGCCTGTTTTCAGAGGAGGCCTACTGAGGTACAGAGCCCAAAGCCTTTCTGCCAGGATCTCAGCACACAGGGACGGAAGTGGGAGGTGGGGGAGCTCACGGGGAGGCCCAAGCCTCTAGGGGTTGTGGACCCGCAGAGTAACTGTGTGTGCCTGCCAAGGAGAGCTCCGTCTGCATGTGTGCGCGCTCTGTAAGTTTCTCCTAGCTTCCCCTGTGGGTGAAGTGTGTGATTGTGACACTGGGTTGGTTTCCATTTCCTGGAACTAAATGCTACCTCATTTCAAAGCATTTATGGAGCACCTCTCATGGGCCGGGTGTTCATGAATGTAATGATAAGCTTGGTTTCCGGTTTATTATGGTAGCATCACGTTCTTGTTTAGTCTCCCAGCTGAGAGCTATAAAGCCTTTGTTACTTAATTGTGTGTCTGTGCTTGTGAGAAGCACTGGTTTAAACATGGGCTGGAGAGTGGACAGCCATGGTGTCAAATCCCAGCCCCACCACTTACTAGCTGCACAGGGCTTTGGGCCAGACCCTCAAATTCTCCAAGCTTTGGTGTCCTCATCCCTGGAGAGGGACAAAGAGGACCTGCCCTCACAGAGCTTTCATGAGAGTTAAGAGCAATAAATCATGTGCTGACTCCACCTAGTACCCTGCATACAGTCAATGCTCAATAAATGTTAGCTCTTATTAAAGAGCAAGCAATTATTCCTGCTGTCATGATTGCAAAAGGAGACTTCTGAGTTGGCTTTTTCTCTGTGCATGGGAAGGGGAGAGCAAACTTTCTCAAATGGGAGATCACATTAAATCAGCTTGTTTTTACCTGTGGTTGGTCTCAGCCCCATGTGGTTGGGGTCTGTGTGCTCATGGTCCAGAGCAGCGGGTCCTCTGAATACCAGTCGGATACAGAGCAGGAAGAGCTGGGTTCCTGGCATTTCCACATGGACTTCTTCCAGGCCAAGTGGGTAAAACCTTCCCTGAGGCCCAGGCAGCCTCAAGTGTTCCCTGCTGTGTACTCCCCTCTCAGGTTTCTAAGCACCTTCCTCCCCGCCAGGTGGTCCGCTCACCCTTCACCCTGGAGCCTGGAGTCTGTGTTGATGTGCCCCCTGCTCTGTGGGCTCCTGGGCCCTCCCTTGTCCTGTTTAATTCCACCTTTTGAGACTTACCTACAGCATAAAACCCAGACTTTAAAAAAAATTATTAACATATAATGTATTATTAGCCCCAGGGG
This sequence comes from Mellivora capensis, assembly GCA_004024625.1. Lineage (NCBI taxonomy): Eukaryota > Metazoa > Chordata > Mammalia > Carnivora > Mustelidae > Mellivora > Mellivora capensis. Next base: position 147,804 of record PISX010001706.1, on the reverse strand, counting down.
TACAGGTCTGTGAATCGCCAGGTTTACACACTTCACAGCACTCAGCATAGCACATACCCTCCCCAATGTCCGTAACCCCACCCCCCTCTCCCGACCCCCCTCCCCCCGGCCACCCTCAGTTTGTTTTGTGAGAAAACCCAGACTTTTTGATGGAATGTGGACTCTAGTCCTAACCACTGTATTCTTGGGCAAGCTACCTAGCTCTCAAAGCCTGTTTCCTCACCAGGAGAGCGAGGAGGATGCTGGTCCACACCGTTGTCTCAAGGATGAAAGGAGATAACCCAAGCCAAGTAGTGAAGTCAGTGGCTGAGGGGGAGCATAGGTGGCTCAACAGACGTTGGCTGGTACGTTGATTAGCTCTCAGAACACAGTGTCCTGATGTGCCTCTGGGCCTTTGCATTTGCTTGTATACTCAGCAGCTCTCTGTGGAGCACCTCCTCTGTACCAGGCCCAGTTCTAAGTGCAGGGACAGAGCAAAGCATAGAACAAGTACACCTTTCAGTGGGCCTTTCCTTTAGGTGCCTCCTCCAACTAAAACATCTCCCCTGAACTCCTGGCCATTCTCTTCAAACACTTGGAAAATTATGGGGTAACAGCTATGGATACCTCAACCCGCTTAATAAAATGCTACTATACTTGCTTCAGTTATTTTTTTTTAACACGAAATGTGACAAAGTTGAAAGCCCCTGCCTGTCTCTTCTCTGTGCGTACTCCTCCGCAGGGAGCTACTTAATAAATGTGGCATTCCACATTCCTAGCGGTGCTTTTAGACTTCTTTTTTTGAAATTTATTTATTTGTCAGAGAGAGAGAGGGAGACAGCACAAGCAGGCAGAGGCAGAGGGAGAAGCAGGCTCCCCTTTGAGCAGGGAGCCCGATGCAGGACTCGATCCCAACACCCTGGGATCATGACCTGAGCCAAAGGCAGCCGCTTAACCAACTGGGCCACCCTGCTGTCCCCGCTTTTAGACTCTTAACTACATAGGTCTACCACCCTGAACAGGCTGAAATAATGCTTTGCCAGTTTTTAAATTTTCTATAAATGATGGGACTCTGCATGTAGCATTCTTCAAGCTTTTCCCCAGGGCTCACTTTTTTTTGTTTGTTTGTTTATTTATTCTCTACATTCAACGTGGGATTCGAACTCATGACTGTGAGATCAAGAGCCGTATGCTCTTCCGACAGCCAGCTGGGCACCACCGCACATGTTTTTTGAGATCTATCCGGATGAAGCATTTGGCTCTAGTTCATTTTAATAGCTGCATAATATTCTATTGGATGAATTTTCCACAGCTCATCTGTTCTCTTATTGATGGACATGGATTCCCATTTCTTTTCTTTTTATTCCCCATTATTCCACATCCTCCTCAACTCTGGATGGCATTATAATTTTGAATTTTTGTCAATCTGATAGGTATGAAATGGTATCTCATTGTTTAATCTTAACATTTCCCTGGTAACTATTGAAGTTGAATTTATTTTTATTTTAATTAAAAAAATTTTTTTCAAAGATTTTATTTATTTATTTGTCAGAGAGAGAGGGAGAGAGCACAGGCAGACAGAGTGGCAGGCAGAGGCAGAAGGAGAAGCAGGCTCCCCGCCGAGCAAGGAGCCCGATGCGGGACTCGATCCCAGGATGCTGGGATCAAGACCTGAGCCGAAGGCAGCCGCTTAACCAACTGAGCCACCCAGGCGTCCCGCAGTTGAATTTATTTTTAAATGTTTGCATGTTTATTATACTTTTTTTCAAATGTTTAAACTACAATTAAATGTTTAGATTCCTTCTTCTGAAAATTATCTGTATACACTGGCCCATTTATAATGGAGCATTTTGTCTTTTTTAATTATTATTATTGATTTGTAGGAATTCTTTACATATCCTGGGCACGAATCCTCTGTAAATTGTATGCTTTGGAATGATTCTTTTTCTGTTTGTGGCTTATTTCACTTTATTTATGCTGTCTTGTGTGGAATGGCAGCTTTAATTTTAATCTAGTCAAAATTAGCAATACAATTTTATGGTTCGTGCTTTAAAAAAGAATCTCATTTAAGAAATTCTTCCTATTCGAGGCACCTGTGTGGCTCAGTCGGTTAAGTGTCGCACTCTGGATTTCAACTCAGGTCATGGTCTCAGGGTCGTGAGATCAAGCCCGGGTCAGGGTCCAGGCTCAGTGTGGAGTCTGCTTCAGATTCTAAAAGAAGAATTATAAACGGGAAAAAAAAAAAAAAAAGTAAAGCTATTTTCAAAATACAATTAACAGCCATTCATTTTCTGAAGGCCTACTACATACAAAAGAGTGATTTCAGTGGCCCTATAAAGATTATGTTCTAGGGGCGCCTGGGTGGCTCAGTTGTTAAGAATCTGCCCTTGGCTCAGGTCATGATCCTAGGGTCCTGGGATCGAGCCCTGCATGAGGCTCCCTGCTTGGAGGAAAACCTGCTTCTCCTTCTCCCACTCCCCATGCTTGTGTTCCCTCTCTTGCTGTCTCTTTCTCTGTCAAATAAATAAATAAAATATTTAAAAAACAAAACAAAACAGATTCTGTCTCCCTTTACTTCTGTTCTTCTTATCCCCTCACTTGCAGGCATGCTGTCGTCTCTCTCTCAAACAAAATCTTCAAGGGAAAAAAAAAAATTCTTCCTGCTCTCAAGTCATAGAGGATGTCTTCTCTATTTTCTTTGAAAAGTTGTAAAGTTTTATTTTTCACATTTAGGGCTTTAGCCCACATGAAATTTGTTTTGTTTGTTTGTTTGTTTGTTTGTTTTGGAATTTGTTTTTTATGCAGTGTGATGTAGGGAACCAACTGTAGGTTTTACAAACGTGCATGCCACCGTCACCTAGCCCAGCCTTTCCGTGCTGGTCTGCAAAGTTCCCTCTGTGACATGTCAGTTTTCCCTATGTGCATGGGTTGGCTTCTGGGTTCTGTAGCTTAAAACACTGGCCTGTTGCTCGAGTCTGAAACTCACTGTCTTCATTACTATAGCTTTCATAATTCTTGGTGTAGTCACCACTCCACCTCGTTCTTCCTCGGGGAAAATCTCATCCCTTTGCAATTCTATACACACATTAAGGTCAGTGTGGCCAACCGCCCTGAGAAACCTGCTGGAATTCTGACAGGAATTGCAGGGAATTTGTAAACCAATCTGGGGGAGAATTTGCATCCTTTACATTACCTAGCGCAATTATCTGTAAACATGGTAGGACTTTCTATCCATTTGGGTCTTCTCTAATCTTTCCATGAGGTTTCAGAACTTTTTGCATAAGAATCTGGTATAGATTTTGATAGGTTTTTCTCTAGCTCTCCTTCCCCTTTTGTGAATTGTGACTGTTGTAGATGTTATCTTTTTTTAAAATTACATTTTCTCATGGTTTATTACCAGTATGTAAAAATGGGATTAATTTTTATGTAATTATCTCCTATCTGACAATAATTCCAATAATTTGCTTCTTCCCATTAAAACCTTACACCTTTTATTAACTTAGTATTTTAAAAAATCTTACTTGCAGTGTCCAGAACCTGCAATACAATGTTGAACAGCAATGGTCGCGGGGGACATCCTCAAAAGCATCCTGATAGTGAACGCCTTGAATGCTTCATCGATAAACGTGACCTTTTTAGCTCTAGTTCACTGAGTGTTTTTTTTTAATTGTGAGTAGGTGTTTAATTTTATTTTTTTCAGCTATTCAGATGCTCATATAGTATTTCTCCTCCAATGTGTTAAAGTGGTGAATAAAATGTATAGATTTTGAAAAAGAAATTCATTCTTAAAATCCTATAAAGTAAACCCAAGCCTAATCACACATTTAAAAAACACATGGTGGATTCAGTTTGCTAATGTTTTGTTTGGAACTTTTATTATCTGTTCATTAACGAGATTCCCTTGAAAATTTTGACTGATCCTGACAGTATAATTCAAATTATACAGCCTCATGAAGTAGGTGGGGACAATCTCTCTGGGAACAGTTTGTAAAAAATACGATTACATTTTCCTTGAATGTATTCTAGAACTCCTTTCCAACACCATCTTGGCTCGGTTTTATTGTGTGTGTACTAGTTATCTATGACTGCATTAAAAATATCCCGAATTCTTTTTTTTTTAATGTATTTAAATTTTTATTTATTTGACAGAGAGAGAGAGAGATCACAAGTAGGCAGAGAGGCAGGCGGGGGAGGTGGGGAGGGAAGCAGGCTCCCCGCTGAGCAGAGAGCCCCATGCGAATGATCCCAGCACCCTGAGATCATGACCTGAGCCCGAAGGCAGAGGCTTGACCCACTGAGCCACCCAGGCACCCCAATATCCCGAATTCTAGATGCTTCAATTTATTTGCTCACATTTCTGAGGGTCAGAAACCTGGGAGCAGCTTCACTGGATGGCTGTGGCTCTGGATCTCTCGGTCAGAAACCTGGGAGCAGCTTCACTGGATGGCTGTGGCTCTGGATCTCTCATGGGTTATCTCTGAAGCTTGGCTGGAACTACAGTGGTCTTGATGGGAGCTGGAGGATGTGTTTCTCATGTGTTTGGCAGTCTTCGCTGGCCCACAAGCACGATCCTTGCCACATGGCCTTCTTCATCGGGCTGCTCGCGTCCTGGCAGCTGAGGGCATCCCTCATCCCTCCAGAGAGAGCTATCAGGACAGAAGTCACAATGTCTTTCATAGTTTAGCTTGGGAAGTCACAGTTCCTCTTTTGCACAGCACCCTCCTGGTTTAGGAAGGTCTGCCCTGCTTGGAGCGGGAGACACCTGTCCGAGGAGCGGGGGTCCTGGGCGCAAGCGGGAGTCCTGCTTGGGGGCGGCTTTGGAACCCGGATCCTACCTCATGTGTACCTTTGTGTGGCTTATTTTTAACCACTGAGTTCAGGCTTCGGGTGGTGAGCGATCTCTTCAATCTTCTATTTCCCACTCTTGTTCCATTGTATATATTTTAGGAAATTGTTCCTGTTGTCTCTAAGTTTTCAAAATTGTTATCCCCACATTTCCCACATATTTTTATTTCTGTGTTGCTTTAAAATCTCTCTTGTACCTCTAGTTGTCCTTTTCTCGTCCTCACAGTTGTTCAGACCCATCTTCCTCTTTCTTGATCCGCCTTGCGCTATTTTTTCTATTTAATTAGCTTTTACTAAGAGCAAACTGGGCTTTGGGACAATCCTCTATGGTATGATTGTTTTCTGTCCCATTCGCTGGCAGCTTTCTTCTTTACTCTCTTCTGTTTCCTCCGAGTCTTTGTTTTTTGTTTTTTTTTTTTTCTTCTTCTCCGTGATTTCATAGGTGGGAGTCTTAGCCCAGTAGTTTTCTACCGTTCTCTTCTTCAGGATGGCTGTCTGCCCAAGGTACCGCTCTGCCAGCCGATCCTGTTTTAGGCTGGGGTATTGCTGTTCCTGTTCAGTCTCTGTTATTGGCCCCTTCTGCATTTTCTCATTCCCATTACGAGCTTGCCTTTGAACTCTGTTATTTACAAGTGAGCCTTTCATTCTGATGTTTTCATTCCGATTTTTAGGAAACGTTCCTGCATTGACTTCTAACTCAGTTGTGGAATACTTTGTCTCAATTTTTTGTTTTTGTTTTTAAAGATTTTATTTTTAAGTAATCTTTACACCCAGCATGGAGCTCAAACTCACGACCTGAGATCAAGAGTCACACAGTCTACTGACTGAGCCTCCCCTCTGTGATTCCAATTTTTTTAATGTTTTTGAGACTTGTTTTATGGCCTAGTACATAGGCAATGTTTGTAAATGGTTCTATGTGCTTGAGAAAAAAAATTCTCTTTTAAATCAGGCTCACAGGTCACCCTGCTGGCTGAGTCAGGGGAGCGTGCCACTCTTGATCTCAGGGTCCTGAGTTCCAACCCCACACTGGGTATACATATTAACGTAAAAAAAAAAACAAATAAACTGGTTCAGGTTGTTATAAATACATTAAATAAAGCTTGTTGGGGCAGTGGGGTGGCTCAGTTGGTTAAGTGTCTCCCTTTACCTCAGGTCATAATCTCGGGGTCCTGAGATGGAGCCCCACATCAAGCTCCCTGCTCAGCGGGGAGCCTGCTTCTCTCTCCCTCTGCCCCTCCCGCTGCTCATGCTCTCTTTCAAATAAGTAAATAAATAAAATCTTTTAAAAAATAAATAAAGCTTGTTAATTGTGTTGTCCAAGACTTCTGTATCCTTACTAAGTTTTAGTTTGCTGACCTACAGAAAAAAAGTTTGTGAATTTCTTAAGTTCCTAGTATAATTCTATTAATTGATATATAGTATATAGAAGTACTGTATGTATACTTTATATATACACATATATAATATATAATAGCCACATTAGAAATTTAAAATTCCTGGTTAATTTAATATTTTGTAAGGATATTTATGTAAGGTTTTTTTTTTAAGGTCCTAAGGCTTTATAGGTCTTTTTAAAAAGTTATTATTTAGTATTACTCTTTATTCCTATAGCTTTCTCTTTTAAAATTCTATTTTATGTGGGATTTTTTGTTTATTTGTTTGGTTTCATTTGGTTTGGATTTGTAGCCATACCAGTTTATTTTGCTTTGTCCCTCTATGGTGTCTATTTTTCTATGCTTTATTTTTACCTTTTCTCTTTGGCTTTACTTTAGGTGTGTATTTGTAGGCAGCATATAGTTGGATTTTTCTAAATTTTATCTAGATAACATCTTTCTGTTAATAATTGAAATTGCTCTGTTGACATTTATTTTAGCTTTTCCCTGTTGTATTGTTACTATGGAGTTAGTCTGTGTTTTCTATTTCCCATTTTTCTGTCTTTGCTTTATTGCCCTCCTCTTTTCACACTCGCTGGTAGATTAATAAATTTGTATTCCTCTCTCTCATATACATATGTGTGTGTGTGTGTGTGTGTGTGTGTGTGTGTGTGGTTTTTTGTTTGTTGTCTGTTGTTCTTTTAGTGATTTTTTTCTTTCTTTTGGAGATTATTTATTTATTTATTTGACAGAGATCACAAATAGGCAGAGAGGCAGGTGGAGAGAGAAAGGAGGAAACAGGCTCCCTGCTGAGGAGAGAGCCCAATTCGAGGCTTTATCCCAGGACCCCAGGATCATGACCTGAGCCAAAGGCAGATGCTTAATGGACTGAGCCACCCAGGTGCCCCATCTTTTCTCTTTCCAAACATGCTGTGGATTTTATTGTCTTCACTTCCCTGGGAGCACACAACCATCTTCAGTATCTCATTATTTAACTTTGGGTTTGACTGTTTCAAACTTGGTTAAGGATTTTTCTTTTTTTGTAATTGAACTTAATCTTCTGATGTACTGTAAATTTCTGCTCATATGGGTTAGGGTGAACCAAATGAAATTTCTGATATTCAACCATTTTTAACATAAAAACCAACAGTTTCATGTGATTCAACTTTAAAGTCCCAAAACCACTTGCCGTTTTTCTAAAAGTTACGTTTGTACTTAAATTCCACCTTAGGGGCACCTCATTGTATAACTTCTTATAAAGGGGATACAGACAATATCCCCTTTTCTCAGTTCTTGCCTAAAAATTTCTTTATTCTTCATTCACACTTAATTGCTAGTTTAGCTAGGTATAGAATTCTGAATTCAAATTATCTTCTTGCCCAAAGGTTGTCAGGGAGAATTTGTGATTAATTAGAATTGACTCATTTCTTTTAGAAGACTTATGACCTTCTCTATGTCCTTTATGTTGTGGTTTCAATATGCTGCACCCATGTGTTGCTCTTTATTTCAATTTCATTCACACTGCTGGAAACATGCAGGGTTCTCAGGAGAGGGGTATCCTTAAGTTTTGTGAAGTTCTTTTCTATTACTTTCCTAATTTTTTGTCCTTTCTTTAAATCTTTCTTATCTTCTCTTTTTTTCTTCTCTTTTCAATCTCTCTCTTGTACTTCCTGGAGACTTTCAAGTCTGTCTTCTAACATTTGGATTAAAATTTTAATTCTTGCAGTTGTATTTTTTCATTTCTGTGATTCTTGTTCTTTAATTTTTCCTTTTTCTAGACTCTTATTCTTTTTTTATGGATGTGGTCTCTTTTGGATTTTTCTTTGGACACTAGAGTTTAAATTTTGCAGCTTTTCAAGTTCCCTTTTATTTTCTGAACTATCTCTTTTCTCTGGGATTTGTAGTTGTTGCTGTTGTTTGTTGCTTCCTTCCCTTAAATCCTTGCTTGACAGTTCATATTTTAAAAGTGAGGTAACAGGGGTAGCCGACTTTGAGAACTTTGTACACGTGGACAAGAGTCGTGGGCTGGCAAGCTTCATTTTAGGGCTCTGGGTAGCAAGCTGAGTATTATACGAGGAATCTCTACAAGCAAGAATATTTGTAGAGGGTTGTTTTCTCCAGGATCTTGTAATTTCTTTAAATAACTTTTTTGTTTGTTTTCCTAGGGATGGATATAGAGACAACTGTCCCATGTACTGGCTTTCAATTAACTTCCTGGTTTTTACTTCCATAGCTCATCTCATCTGTCCTGCCCTGTACCTGGTGTAATCAATCTTTAGGCCTCCATATGGCTCTGTAAGGAAAAATGGCTCTCTCTCCTCATGCTGGTCATTACTTCCTCCTTCTCCTTACCTACCTTCAACTGTTCTGTTCCATAAACTTGCTGAGGTCTCCAATCCACTAATACGCCTCTCCCATTCCCTATGATGCTGTGGGTTTATACAATTTCAGTATCTTTCCTGCCATCTAAGTGAGATCCAAGGAGGGAGAGAAGACAACTGGGTGTGACTAATTTGCCTGTTTAACTGAAAGTCCCATCTATTTCTAGTTTACAAGTTTCTAGCTCTGGAGTTTCTTTGATTGCCCCTGGGCAAAATTGAGTCTCCCTTGTTCTGGGTCCTGGGTTCCTCCTGTACTTTGGGATCCCCCCTCTTCTCCTCATCCTCCACCCCTTCCCCTACCCACTGAGAGTTGTAATTGGCTTCTCTTCCTGGAACCACTGGAGGTTGGGCTCTGAATCCCTACTGACACTGGGACTGAGCAAGTCTGTTTGGGGAGAAGTCACTCTGGGCTTCCCAGCTTTTAAACATCACCATTACTCCCAGGGCGTGCCAAAGGCAGGGAGATTCCAGGACTCTCCGTCCAGTAGCTGCACACACCCTCATTAGGCATTTGGAATGTTACAAGATGATTTCATCAACATCATAAAGAGACAAGCATTAATTGCACTCAGTGTCTGGGTCCAGAGTACCGGGAACCTGAGATGCCTAGGGGGAAAAACGATGAGCAGCCTCTGCCCCATGACTCCATTCCTCCATCCCTTTCTACCTCTCTCTTGGTGCTTCCTGGCTCTTATTATCCCAACACAGATATTGATATTTCCAAGTCCAGCCCTGAGGAGGCTTCTGTACTCCAGCTGCTGCCACAGTCAACCAACCTTGATTAAACATCGAATACATGCCCAGTACCATGAAATCAATTCTCCTAGCCCTTACAGCTGCCTTGGGAGGTGGGTATTATTGTCCTACTTTACTGATGAGGAAACTGAGGTCCTTATGAGGGTGGGGCAGTAACATATCTAAGGTTATGACTGATAGGTCTGTCATGTGAGGTCCTCTCCCGGCTTCTGGCCTAGAGCTTTCCCAGATCCCACCCCCAATGCTGCTTCTGGTATGGATGGCTCAACCGCCCAAGCTGAAACCTGTTGACTGGGGGACACAGGAACCAGGAGGACACTCATGTTCATGGTTGTAGGCATTCTGATTCAGGAGTTCTAGTCCCTCTAGCCTAGCAGGGGCCCTGAGAGCTGAGCATCATTTTTGGGGCTCTTGGCTGGGGAGAAGGAGAAAAGAAGTGAGAAATAGAGAAATACAGATACAGAAGAAAAAAGAGTTGGGGAGAGAGGTGGTGGAAAGGGGAGGAAAAGAGAGGAAAAAGCTGGAAATCTTCCCCCCCCCCAATATTTCTATTCAATTTAGTTAACATAGTGTATCATTAGTTTTAGGGGTAGAATTTAGTGATTCATCAGTGGCAATAACACCCAATGCTCATTAGATCATGCCCATCCCACAGTTGCCCCATCCCCCCACCCACAGCCCCTTCAGCCACCCTCAGTTTGTTCCCCAGAGTTAAGAGTCTCTTCTGGTGCTGGAAATCTCAAGTGCAGGCCCTCATTAGCAACTTCTGCAGGCCCAGCCCTGACCCAGCAGGGATGATCAGAGCCCACCGGTGGTGTCCACTTGCGGTGGGAACAGCAGTGAGTTGGGCTCAGATGCATATCTCAGCCCTGCCACTGACTCAGTTCCCCTCACCAGGGGGTTGCGAGAGTCAGAGAAGGTCATGGATATAAAAATGCGCTGTAAACTAAAGCTCTGTTCAGCACTGAGGGCAGGGTGGTGTCTGCTCCGTTGTCTCACACTCCGATGCCCTCCCTCCCCCGCCCCGGGGGCGACAGCGGTGACCCCTGGACTGAGGATGCCAGAACCCCAGCTTGTCTCTGGCAGAGGGCAGAGAGCTGGGCCTCCTCCCTAGCTCCACATGTCAGCACTTCTGAGTTTTCATCCCCTCAAGTTCAAGTTCAAATTCAGCCTCAGCTCAGATTCTTTTCAGTTGATTTGTAGCACAGGAGTAGAGGAGGAGGCATCAGTGAAATTCTGCAGACCATCCTGCCTTGGGAATGGTATTGTTCTAATAAGTTATTGGCCTTGGTGACCTGCTCTGAGGCATCTAGGTAGAACAGCCTGTCCAAGGATGAACCTCAGAGAAACTTCCGAATGTAGCAGACCCCTGTGTGCCGTGACCCTCCCATTGCCCAGCACCCCTTTCTGGTCCAACTCCTGGGCACCGTGAGATCTACTAACATTTCCAGTGATGACGAAGACAGTGAGTTCAATTTAAGGAAAGTTCTCTGTTCAGAGTCATCCATAGGAAGAAAGGAGCTGCCATGGAGGGTAGTAAGCCTCTAAACCCTAGTGGCAACCCAGCAGAGGTTGGGTTTTCCAAAAACAAAAATAAGCAAGCCATGAAAAAAACAAAAATACTAGCCATACTTTCTTTTCTCCAGGCCTTGTGCAAGCACCTTCTTCCTGTGAATCCCTTTTGCCTCCTGTGCCAGGGCTCTCCTGCATAAAACACTTGCAGAGCCTAGAAGGATCCATTCAAATGTAATGGGTCTTCCCACCGGCAGAGTTGGTTGTTTCCTGTGCCTGCCAAAGATTAGTTTTGTTTGTTTAATAAAGATTTTATTTATTTACTTTTCAGAGAGAGAGAGCAACAGGCAGAAGGAGAAACAGGCTCCCTGCTGAGCCAGGAGCCTGACAACGGTCTCATCCCAGGACCCTGGGACAGTGACCCAAGCCAAAGGCAGATGCTTAACTGACTGAGCCACCCAGGTGCCCCCTGGGAACACGGTTTACCTGACAGGGTGAGAAAGGGACTTTGTAGAAGTGATTGGGTTACAACCCTTGAGATGGGTTATCATGAATTATCCAGGGGAGCTCAGAGTAATCACACAAGTCCTCCCAAGTGAAAGGAGGAGGCAGGAGGTTAGACAGAGAGAGATTCAAAGAAGCAACAACACTGTTGGCTTTGAACATGGAGAAAGGTCCATCGGCCAAGGAAGGCAGGCAGCTGCTAGAAGCTGGGGAATAAGGCTCGTCTCCTAGAGTCCAGAAAGAATCCAGTCCTGCTGACCTTGATGTTAGCTCAGGGAGACCCACGTGTGGTTTATGCTAATTTGTTAACTGCAGTAATAGGAAACTAACCTTTCCCATTTTCTCGCCTCCATGATAGCATCTGAAACATTTTACTGTAATTCCGTGTGTATTGATTTCCTTAACTGGCTCCTTGGGACCAAAGCTATCTACTGAACAGTCTTTCTATCATGGAACTACAGGGCTTGGTGCAAAGTGGGTGTTGAGAGTCAGCTGTCACCTGAATGCCCGTCCCCCAGAAGCTGGTCCCCGCAATGGGACCCCACACATTAGCTTCAAAGCACACTGTGCCGTTGGGGATTTTCCCCTTCTCCCCACTGCCTTTACTGAGTTAAATATTCTTCCTTCCTAGTGTTTGGCAAAATCAGGATTTGCCACACGTGTTTAATTATGAGCCGCAGGGTGCCCATAGCTCTCTTTCCCCGAGCAAGCGTGGTCTTTCCATGGGGGCCTCTGAAGCTCAGATCAGGGAGTTTAAGCATGAGATAACAGAAAGGAGAAGGGGCCTGTGTGTCATGATTGGAGATGCTGGCCTCCAACTTGAATGTCATGTTCAATCCTGGGGACCCACAGCAGTTGAGCGGAGAGTGTATAGTAAAAAATACTTAGGATGGAGAAAGGCTGGGGGAGGACTGAACCCAGTCCCATGGAAAACGGTTTAGAGAGCCAGGGGTGTTCAGCCCGGAACAGGGAGGACTTGGGGGTGCTGGTCACCATGTATACCCAGTTAAAGGGTTGGTACGGGGAAGAGGAAGGAATGCGTTCCCCAAGGTCTCAAGGGATAGAATGAGGACCAGTTGGTAGGAAATACAGGGTGAGCAGGGGAAGAGATTTGGGCTGAGTCCAAGGAAGAACTGGGTCAGCCCCATCCAGGGTTGGAGTGGCCCGCCACCTGGGGCTGTGAGCTGTCTGTCCTTGAGGAGTCCAGCCCGTGACCGAGCCACCCCACGATGGAAGGCATTCCAGTGTTTGATGGAGATAGGTGTGAGGCTGGTAAATGCTCATTAAGATCCCTTTCCCTCACACGGTCTGTGATTAATCGACCCAGCCCTGGGCTGACCTGGGTGGGTATGGGTGTAACCCACTGCCGAGGCACTTGCCACTGGAGACCTTGGTCACAGCCTTGTGGAGCTGAGCGGTGCTGAGTGGAAGACCAGTTTGCAGGCATTGTGTCGGCATGGGTGTGGGGTGCCCTGTGTCCATGTTCTCGAATACGCAGAAAACCAGCTGCCCAAACAGTAAGCTTTCTGTAGCTTGCTGCTGGGAGGGGATAGGGAGGGCTCTCTCCCACCTGCAGAGGCCTCCATGGGTTTTAGAGTCCTAGATTGCTTTGAAAAGCTCAATCCTACGTTCCCACATGGTCCCGACAGGGCTGGCCCCTAGCCAAAGTGTGTGTCTGGTTTTCTCACACACGCTTTTGTCCCTCCCGCTAGATACCCTGTGTTGCCCTCCCAAGGACCAAATCTTCGATCGGCTACTGACCAGCCTGTGTGACTTTGAGTCAAATCTTGCCTCTCGCTGGGCTTCAGATCCCCGTCTATAAAGTGGGGGCTCTGGACCAGAAGGTCCTCCCTATTCTGATGCTGCTAGAACCCTGAGTGTAGGTCTTGAATCTAATCGCTTTTTCCCCCATGTCCATCCATCCATCTCTGTCCTTTCAAAGACCCATCCCTGTCACCTGACCCTCCCTTCCACCCCTGGGCTGCACTGGAATGACTGACCCGCTCCATATATGCCTAACATTTAAGTGGGGAAGGGCCTTTCCCAGAGCAGGCAGGGAATCAGGGTAAGTGCCTGCCCCTGTCCCCATGTGCATTCCCACTGCCCACACCATGCTTGGCAGAAACGCACATTGGCTGGTGGTTCTTATGACTCCTAGTTGGCGGGAACCGTGGTGAGCTGTCATCAGAGTCCCTCCTTTGGTCTGGGCAGTGGCTGGGCCCGAGGCTCCCTGCTAACCTGGGTCACTGTTCGTGTGTCCCGCAGCTACCTGCTGGCCAGTCACCGCTCACAAAGACAAAGCTCATCCTCTGGCGTCCAGCATGGGGTCTCACGTTTCCCAGTGTGGCAGCGAGAGACATCCTGGTCATCGCAGTCCTGCTTCTGCCCCCATGGAGGGCTAGAAATGGGCGTGTCCTTGGAACAGTCATGGTGAGACACGGGGGAGGAAGTGCTCTGTGAGCTGCCACGCTCTGGGGGAGGAATTCCCGCATCTGGAAGGTCCACTGGGCCTCCCTGGTGAGGGAGGCAGGTCCTCCCTGGAATGCGGCCTCTCTCTGGTGGCCCCTGCACGGGCCCATCGTGTTGGCAGGTGCTGTTGTACGTGGGGTCAGACATGCCGAGGTCAGGGGCTTCCTGGAGAGACAGGGAAACAAGAGAGAGAGACTGAGAAAGAGGGAATGTGAGCGTGTGGACTCCCATCCTGGCTGTTCCCTGACTGTATGACCCTGGGCCAGTTCTCCCGCCCTCTGGCCTCGGTTTCCTGTAAGTTCAGGAGGTTCCTTTGGATCTCAAAGCCATCCACACCTCCTTCAGGTGGGGGAGGCTCTGCGGACTCGAGGATCTTCTTGGCCTCCCTGGGACTCCTGGGCCACGCTGCCCTGGACACGTGGCTGAGATGAGGCCCCAGGAGCCCAGGGTGGTCTGAGGGGCTCGGCGACCTGAGGAGGGGGCCAGTAGGGCCCTGGGCAAGTGGACCTCCCGCCTCACCCCCTACCTCGCTCTTGAGGGGGAGGTGCCTGTGAGGAAAGTGGGGCTGAGTCACAGGCTCACGGGTGTTAGCGCTTCCAGAGCGTGTCCTCCTCCCGACAGGCCCGCAGTGCCGGACTCTGAGGCAGAGCCCAGCCCTTGGGACTCAGTTTATAGATGGAGGTTTGGGCTGCCACTTAAATGCCCAGCTGAAAACCATGTCCTGCATCTTCCTTTCTTCTGGAGGAATGCCTGTTTCTGCTCAGATTAAGCAAGGTGGTTCATCTGTCAGGCACTTAAAGACTCTCTTTTTAGGCAACAGAATTGCCTGAGAGGGCCGCTCCAGCGTGGGTGGGTCTGTATTTTCTCCCGAGAAGCTAGCACCTCGATCCTGGGCTGAGGGGCAGGGTTGGGCCCCTGACCACCTGATGTTCAAATGTTCTGATGAGGGGAACGATCTTTAGGGAAGAGTTGGTGGAAGGAGACATGTGATGTGGCCTGTGCACTCCTGAGAGCCTACGGTCTGTGCCTTGGACAGGCCAGAGTTGCAGAGAGCTGGGGTCCAACCCACACGTACTGGGTCCTCTGCAGAATTTGCTTCCTATATTATGGCAATTCCCACTGGCCCATGGAGGAGTGTGGTGAGAAGCACCCCATGGGGGCGCCTGGGTGGCTCAGTAGGTTGGGTGTCTGCCTTCGGCTCAGGTCATGATCCCAGGGTCCTGGGATCAAGCCTTACATCGGGCTCCCTGCTCAATGCGAAGTCTGCTTCTCCCTCTGCCCCACCCCCCACTTGTGCTCCCTCACCCCCTCTCTCTCAAATAAATAAATCAAATCTTTAAATAAGAAAAGAAGCAACCCCATGGAACTCATGGTTCTGTGTATCTTGAGGATGCTTAGTGTCAAGAACGTTTGGACTAAGTGACTGAGGGGCCACCGCGCGCAGACCCCTGGGAGAAAGGCTCCTCTGGTCTGCGTCCCAAGGTTACTACACTCCTCCTCAGCCATGGAGCCTCATATCTGGGGGGATAAAAGGACTTGTTTTCCTTTTTCTCACTGCCTGCTAAAAAGCTAGGAGGCAAATGTCCGGCCCACCCTGGCAAGCTTCCCCTCCCACTTCCTACCTCTCTGGTTGTCTTACCTCAGTTTCCCCCACAGGCTGAGCCTCCTCCTTCCAGCCATTAAATGCAGGGAGCCCCCACAGCATCTGCCTGCACCCTCCTCTCTTCTCAGGCATCGGCTTCTTCCAGCTGCCTTCTGTTTCAGACCCACGCTGAGCGCACGTGATGGGGTGGCCGATGTCGCCGGGCTAGCCGAGTTAGAGACGGCTCTCTTCCCGTGCCGATGCGTGCAGAGGCAGACTAGGCAGTGTCCCCCCATGTCTCTGCTTCTGTGGGCTGTTCCACTGCCCCAGCCGTGGCTTGTGGCATTTGAGCCCGTGGCTGTGGCATTTCCCGTCCCACGTGGGCATTGTAGGTGGGGAGAAGAGGGAAGAAGAGGGCAAAACCGCATGTCAGGGAGCACCTGGGTGGCTCAGTTGGTTGGGCGTCTGCCTTTGGCTCAAGTCATGATCCCAGGGTCCTGGGATCAAGCCCCACATCGGGCTCCCTGCTCAGCAGGAAGCCTGCTTCTCCCTCTGCCTTTGCCTGCCGCTCCCCCTGCTTTTGCATACACTCTTTCTGTCTCTGCCAAATGAATAAATAAAATCTAAAAAAAAAAAAAAAACCCAAAAACAAAAACCCTGCATGCCAGCCTTGTCTGTTTCTTTAAAAAAAAAAAAAGATTTAAAAAATTGTTGTCTGTGTAGTCGCACAGATAAATATACCTAAATCACATGTGTGTAGTTGGATGAACTACCATGAAAGGGATTTTGAGATATTGGCATTTGGTCTTATTTCTAGATCTCTTTTAGTCCTTCCTTCACTTTGTTGTTGTTTTTTCTTTTTTTTTTCCATCCTGCTTTTAACTTTTTTGGTTACATTTTCCTGGAGCTACCTCAAATCCTTTCTGGAACCGTGCAGGAGAAGGTAAGAAAGAATACATGGATGGGTGGATGGATGGACACACAGTTCTCTGTCGTGACCAGGTCGCCGATCTACCCAGAGTCACTGGTCTGAGGACCATGACTCCATCCGAGATGTGATGAAATCACCCCAGGAGAGATGGGGTGAGTGGATTGTCCCTTGTCATGGGACCTCCATCCATAATGTTAACTACTTCCTCCCTCATTCTACGTTCCCAGCTGTAATAAGCACCATCATTGCATTCCTATCTTCAGAATCTTCTGCTGTCAGAAATAAAACTCAGTCATTTCCCTTAATTTGCTAGTAGGGAGGCCAATGCCAGAGCAGACTGTCATTCCACGGATCCAGGTGACAGCTGTCCCATGGGACCTACATGCATTCCTGTCATGCAGCCGTGCTCTGGCCTTCAGAGCAATAACAAACAGCTTCATATTAAGGACAATGGCAATCTCAACTGTCTTAGTTCTTATGCAACGGTTGACCAGAAGTCTTAAGAAGTAACATGTTGGTCTTCTGAAGAACATAGTCCAAAAGTGTGGGATAAGACAGGGAATACTGAATTCTAATCCCAACCACTGACTGGATTTTCTAATCCCAACCACTGACTGGATTTTCCACTTTTCTGGAATGCAGTTTCATTTCCTAGAGGAGTGCATATTTAAACTAGATGAAGTCTAGGGCCCTTTCAGTCCCTGTCCTCTTCCTCCCCTCCCCAAAAACCTATGGTTTGGGGTCCGTAGTGGTGTGAGAATCCTGACCACTCTGAGGCAGCAAAAATGTTTCTGGATCCTAACACATTTTGAAGCAATTGTTTAAGCAAAGGGAGAAGCTCAATTCCTTCTGACACTGATTTTATTTGGAAAACTCTAGGCAACTTATTAGTTTTCTTGACAAGTCCTTCAGAAAAGGGGGTGTGGGGTGTGGGGGCGGGGCAAAGGCCTGAGATGAACATTGGTCTCAGAATGTCTGACTTTCTGAACTGTAGCTACTGCAACCTTTCAGAGTATGTGATCAGATAAATGGCCTGAAAACAGAGGTTGGACTTAGAGATTTTCAAAGCAAAAGAGGAGGCAGATTATAGAGGCCTTAGCTTGGGCACGCCCTCCAAAGGGGCTCCAGTTTGAAACACTCTCTTTAGGTCTTACTCTGGAACTGAGTCCCTGAAGCCTGTGAGACTCAGAAGGAGAGCACAGGCCAGCGACTGGACGAGCCTAAACTGGACCCAGGCAAACCACCTCCTTCCTCTCCAGAGCCACTGGTCCCTGCCCCGCCCCCCAGCCTGAGGAGACCAGGGCCATCCTAGGACTCTGTGTGGCCATTCCCCAGGCCCCTGGAGACTCTTTCCTTCTCCAGGACTCGGGTCTCACTCGGAATTCTTGTCCACAATCCCCTCATCTTCCTAATGGAAGTCTCTCCTGTGCTCAAGACCCTTCAACTCCAGATCCCGAGGGGCCACCATCTTGGTTCACTCTCTGTACCTGCGCCATGGGAAAAGGATGGAAAGAGGGTCTCAGTGATCATTTACTAAACAGCTGTTTGGCTTGGGCACTGACTCTGTGTGGTGGGCAGTGCAAGGAGTCAAGAAGGTCTGAAATTAATCAAGATGGATGGACTCTGACCATGAGAGACTCTGAACTCTGACCAGTTTCTGCCTCCTTCCCTTTTTGCTCCCTTCCCTTCCCTTTATCAGATGAAGTGAGCTAA
The DNA here is from genome assembly GCA_004024625.1 of Mellivora capensis. NCBI lineage: Eukaryota > Metazoa > Chordata > Mammalia > Carnivora > Mustelidae > Mellivora > Mellivora capensis. The sequence goes on along the minus strand of PISX010001706.1, from coordinate 129,759 downwards.
AAAGAGGAATTTTTTCCCCATAGAATAATGGGCTGCCATACGTGGTTACCTAGTGTAATGCCTGTTCCCACTTTATAGATGGGAAAACTGACACCCAATGGGGGGAAATGACTTGCTGAGGTCTATGTTCTGAGCTCCTAGGTTTCCATGTCTTTCTCGAACTTGTTTATCTGGCTAAGTGGCATTTCCCTATTCCTTTTTGGATTGTATGCTGAGAGGAATTTGTAGAGAGAGGAGAAGCAAGGCAGGTTTCTCGAAGTGGGAAGGAGCAGAGGAAGGATGGGGCTCCCTAAATGTAGCCCACGTGCCCCTGTGTTTCTGTGTAAACATCAGTCATGCAAGGCATTCAAAACAGACTTGTTCATTCATGTAATAATTAAGGAAAACACAGCAGCTCTTCCAGCACCCGTCCCTGACCTATAATTAGGTGTGGGGACGCGCTGGAAGTTGCTGCAGCCATGAAGACTGCGAAGTTGCTAGTTTAAACATTTCAAAGGCTGCCCTGTTTTATTGTGGCATAAAATTTGGAAGTCTCAGATTAAAATGTGCAATTAAATGTAACTCGAATAAATTGCTTGAGGCCAAAGAGAACTTTTCCCTTCCTCCTGCAACCAGCCCTGACTCCTCCCTCCCCTCCTCTGTTAACTGTCTCCTTTCAAACTCTCCCCGAATTCCTTTGAGGGAAAGGGATGGATGGGCTCTTGGAAAAACAGTGTTTAAGAAGGTATTTGGCAAACTTACCTGAATCAGTCTCTAGTTCAGGGACACCTACTGGTTGGGCTTAGGCGGTCCTGGAGGCTGGTGGGACAAGATGGTAGACCCTGAGGCTTCTTGGTCCAGGCAGGCTGGTCTCTTGATAAAATAAATGAAACAGGGGCACCTGGGTGGCTTAGTCGGTTAAGCGGAGGACTCCTGATTTCAGCTCAGGTCATGATTTCAGGGTCGTGGGATCAAGCCCCGGTTGGGCTCTGTGGGGAGTCTGCTTGAGATTCTCTCTCCCTCTGTCCCTCCCCCTGCTTGCCCACTCTCTGTAAATAAATAAATAAATAAATAAATAAAATCTAAAAAAAAAAAAAAAGAACAGAAACAATAATGATCACCACCCCTCCTGGGTTCCCAGCCACCTATGGAAAAAAAGTTTAAGTTTCTCAGCCCGGCATATAAGGGCTTTGTATTCCAGTCCTCTGTAAAATGCCGCTCCGCACAAACACAGTAGGGGTTCTTGCCTTTGGTTAGCCTTTGGGCTAACCAACCCCATGGTCCTTACCTACAATGCCCACCAACCCCTTCAGACCCTTTCAGAGTCCCATTCATCCCCTAAAGGCTTGTTTCCACCCACCACGCCTTTCTGGCTTTACCCTGGCTAAGCAAACCTTTCTCTCTTCTGTCCTGCGTGACTTACCCGGGAGAAGAACATCTCGCATGGAGGGGCTAATCCTGGGCGGTGGGGATGCCTCCTGAGAAACACCGAGCCCTTGCTCATGGGGGCTGGCATGGAGGCTAAGGTCTTTTGAAATATGAAGAATTTAAGCAATGGTTTCTTCCTTATAAAAAGTGCCAAGTCATACAGAGAAAATGTCAAGAAAATATAAAAGACAAAATTATAGGGAAGGGAATGATGGCTCATACTCCCATCACCCAGAGACAAGTCCGCCTTCTTCCAAGGCTCAGACACATCTGCTGGCGAGAGAGCTGAGGGCAGCCCAGAGTAGGAGGGTGGGCTCTGCGACCTGGGCATGGCAGGGCAACCAGGACCCACCTCACTTAGACTGGGTTGGTGTGTTCTTTATCTTTGTTAACATTTTAGAAAGGCCAAGTTTTTAACTTCATAGAAAACTTTTCATGAGTTAAACAATGGTCTTCAACTCTGCCCAGCATTATGCGCTCTGAGGACTGCTGTGTGTGTGGGATGAAATATACCTAACATAAAATTTACCACTTTATTTTATTTTTTTATTTTTTAAAGATTTTATTTATCTATCTGACAAGGAGAGAGAGATCACAAGTAGGCAGAGAGGCAGGCAGAGAGAGAGGGAGGCAGGCTCCCTGCTGAGCAGAGAGCCCGATGTGGGGCTCGATCCCAGGACCCTGAGATCAAGACCTGAGCCGAAGGCAGAGGCTTAACCACTGAGCCACCAGGTGCCCCAAAATTTACCATTTTAATCATTTTCAGGGTCCAGCTCAGTGACATTAAGCATACCCATATTGTGGAATCATCTGCAGAACTTTCTCGTCATCCTCAACTGAAACTCTGTCCCCATGAAGTCTCATCTCCCCACTCCTGCCAGCTACCCAGGCTCAGGGTGACCACCACTCTTCTTCCTGCCTCTCTGAACTGGACTACAGTAGGCACTTCATAGAAATGGTATCTTACCATGTTTATCCCTTTAAACACCTCAGTTACTTCCACCTTTTGGGGCACTGTGAATAATGCTGCTATGAACACGGGGCAGGTGTACAAATATCCGTTTCATCCCTGCTTTTAATTCTTTGGGGTATACACCTCGAAATGGGATTGCGGGATCCCGGGCTAATTCTACGTTTAACTTTTTGAGGAACTGCCATATTGTTTTACGTTCTCATCAGCCACACGCCAGAGTTCCAGTTTCCCTACACCCTCGTCAACACTTACTATTTCCTGTTTTTTTTGGATACCAGCCATCCTCATGGGTGTGAAGTGGTATCTCACTGTGGTTTGGATTTGCGTTTCTCTGATGACTAGTGGTGGTGAGCATCTCCCCATGTGCTTATTGGCCATCACTGTGTCTTCCTTGTTGAAATGTCTACTTAAGTCCTTTGCCGGTGTTTTAATTGAGTTGTTTGTTTGAAGATCGCTTTTTCACGTATGAAATCCTCTCTCCTCCACCCACTGCTCCCAGGCCTGACAACCTCCAACCAAATAGCCTCTTTGGAACACTCATGACTCTGAACACACCATCATCATCATCAGGAACAGAATGCTGGGGACCAAGAACCGTCTCATGACACCTGTCCCTGGAGAAATACCACTAATAACTGGGTATGGATGGAGATGAGTGTGGCGGCTGTCACTGGGAATTTTAAGAAGGTGACTGTTTGTTTCATTGTTCTTATTCTATATATTGCTGGTGTTTCTGGCTTCATTCTTCCCACAAGGGGATGGTGTGCTACCGCATTCGCATTTCGAATGGACCAAATTCTGCCCCTTTGGAATGAGTAGGAAGATGATAAAGTCCTTTCCTCAAAGACTGCCCTTTTCATGTGAGCTAAAAAGCAACAATCTTGTAAGAGGGGAAGGATGGGGAGGGGAGAAGGGCCCTCCTACCACTGAGCATCGACTGTGATCAAGACCTGAGCTGGGCATTTCACACAAGATCTTTTTTCTAATCCTTTCATCATTCACATCAGGCAGGTTGTTATTAGAATTCATGCAGGGGGACAAAGAGGCTCAGAGAAGTGGATTCACTTGCCAAGGTCCCAACCAATGACAGACTGAGGTGGAAAGCACCCTATGAGTCTGAGCCCTTTCTGTGACAGTGGGCACTTCTGCTCGTGCTGCTGGGACCACACCCGAGTGCTAAGGTTGGCGTCTGGAGCCTGTTTCGAGAGGAAAATATCATTTGCTCTATTTTTGCTCTTCTCAATCCTTCCTTCTCTGCTGGGTATTTCCATGCAATCTTTGACATATTTAATCCTCTGCCATCCTAAAAAGCCAAGACTTGCCTTGTCTCCAGTCTTTCCTTCTGGAAGCCTGCCTCCTACACCTGCCCCTTCTACTCCCCTCTAAACCACTGCCTGTCCTTTTCACAGGCTTCCATAGACCCATGGATCTCACAACCACTCATTCTTTTTAAGCTCTGCTCCCTGCGGCCCCTCCAGACACTCTCTCCTGCTGCTCCTAAGACCACCCTCATTGCTCTTTCTTGGTCCCTGTGGTGGACTCTTCTTCCTCTGTTGGCCTCAATGATAAGGGGAGGAAATACCCAGACTGTCATTCTGAACCCTCTTCTTACTTCACTCTGTACCCAGACCCCTTGAGAATCTAATGAAAGTCATGAGCTTTCTCCTTGGAAAAGGAAACATTGGAAAAGGAGAGAGATTGAGAGAGAGTGAACACCCATGGGGAACAGCAGAGGGAGTCTGATGCGGGACTCGATTTTACTAGCCCGAGATAATAACCTGAGCTGAAATCAAGAGTCGGTTGCTTTTAACCCACAGAGCCACCCAGGTGTCCCTTTGTCCTCTTAATGGTACCACCATCCAATGCCAAAAACCAGGCTATTCCTTTCATGGCTTTTCCCTTTTATCACCCATGGCTTGGATTGCTAATAGCCTCCCAATGGCTGACCCCCCACTACTTCTACTGTTACAAAAATTTTAATTTGTATATGGTGCTCAAGAGTACTCAAGAGTACATTGCCCTGGCAGATGGGGGAGCCACATGTCTAAGTCCTGGCCAATGGGTTATGAGTGGAAGTGATGTGTATAGCTTTTAGCTCATGCCTTTAAAGATTTTATTTATTTATTTGACAGACAGAGATCACAAGTAGGCAGAGAGGCAGGCAGAGAGAGAGGGGAAAGCAGGCTCCCTGCTGAGCAGAGAACCCGATGCGGGGCTCAATCCCAGGACCTTGGGATCATGACCTGAGCCGAAGATAGAGGCTTAACCCACTGAGCCACCCAGGTGCCCCTAGGTCATGCCTTTAAAGAGAAGGACTGAGCCCCTTCCTTTTTCCTGCCTTTCCTTTGGCTGGAATCTGAATGTGAAGGCAGGAGCTAGAGCAACAATTTTGGGCATGGATCGAGGATGGCTGAGCAATTGGACAGACGAGGTCTTGGTTCCTGATAGAGTCAAGCCACCATTCCAGGCTTGATGGGAAATAAACGTCCACCTTGTTTAAGCTCCTGCTATTTTGGACTCACTTTGTAATGGTGGCCTAATGTGTATTGTAACAGTCCCAGTATATCACCCCACTTCCCACCATAACCAACCCATCACCGTCTTGTACCTGTTTCACTCCTTATTGTCACCTCGTGATTTAGTCCCCTCTCCTTTCTCACTTCCCTGTTTTAGCTCAGGCTTTCACGGTCTCCCATCTGACCCACTGCTATCATTTTTTATCATGTCTTCCTGCCCTCTCCCACCCATACCCACCTTGTGATCCATCCTCTATGCTGCTGCTGGAACTACCTATCATTCAAGCCTGTGTTTCTCACGCTCTGCACCACTGACATCTCAGTCCAAATAATTTTTTGCTGCTCACACCGTGGAGGATGTCTAGCAGCCTCTCTTAGCTGTGCTCACTGGATGGCATTTGCATTCTCCAAGTGGTGACAACCAAAAATGCCTCCAAGCATCGCCACATGTCCCCCAGGAGTGGGGCAGAATCATGCCTCGTTGCTAAACAGCAGCCCTACACCAATCTGACTGCGTCTGTCCCTGGCTGCCCCCTTCTGCGGCGCTCTGGGGACTATGGAATGAGTCCTGTTGGTGAGGCCCTTCCTGTGTTACATCTTACCCTCTTTGTAGGATGGTGTTTCCTCTAAGCCCTCACACGAACCCTGCTCTCTGGTTATCTTGGACTTTTTGCCACGTGTTGAAGGAGCCATGGTCTTTTGTACCTTTGAGCCCTTGCAAATGCTATTTGCTCTTCTCAGAGGCCAAATACCCATTCATCCTCTCAGGCTTTGTTCAAGGGCCACCTCCTAAGGGAAGCCTTCTTCCCATGGCCCAGGAAGGCTGGGAGGCTCCTTCAGTTGGCCCCATCCCACATACACCTTACACTTGAACGGGACTGGTCATGCATTTGAGTGCCTCTCGGGACGAATTCACTACTGTTTCCCGGCATCTTGCCAGGACCTGCGGCTTACTGAATGCTCTGTTTGCCGAGTGAACGCGGGGCCTCATGGGGAGCATCCAGGACGGTTGAGAAAAGGGACCGTGCGTGATGGAAGGAAGTGAGCCTGTTTGTGGGTTCCAAATGTCTGATGCGATGGCCCCCAGGTGAGGGGGTGGTCTGCTGAGGCCTGAAGAGGGGATGAGAACCTAAGGGTGGAGGTTCTAGGGAGGCAGGTCTCAGTGTAATAAAGAGAAATGTTTGAAAGAGTAGAATTTTTTTTTTTTGTCTTTGAAAACAGTTGTTCTAACGGTCCATGAGAAGCAGCTCAGAAATGCATTTTTATTTAAATGGCACGTAAGCCAACACACAGTGATAAACATTTCGTGTTTGTCACTGGTCCCCTCTTCTACCTACCACAGCAGATTGGGCGCGCCCTTCCGCGCCCTTCTTTAAGCATCTATACAGAGCTACAGAGATCACATGTGTATGCGTGTGTACATACACGCGTCTGAACAGAAGCACACACATACATACAGATCTATAACGGTGAAATTCTCTCTCACCTGCACTGTTCTTTCCTGTTCCTCCTCATCTGTGTGGCGGGCATTTTTTAATAAAACCAAGAAAATCGACAGAGACATGGATGGTGACCCGTTTTCTCAGTCCTGTTATGAGATGCTGTCCACATGAGTGAAAGGGATGGCTATTTGTTGGTCTTTGAGAGTCACTGCTCTCAGGAACGACCTAAAGCTCCTCCTTCAGAGAGCAGCCATGGCCTTGGGAATGAGCGGGGGACCAGGTAGGGCCTTCGTGGTTCCTCTGCCTCCGACAGAGCTGGGCCTCTGTACTGGGAGCAGGGGGTGGGAGCAGAGCAGGGTGACCTGGGGAAGGAGGTGGGCTATGGGGGAGACAGGCTTGGACAGCAGCCTTGGGTGCTCATCTGACCCTGCGAGCCATTCGATTGGAAAATTGATGTTTTGTACCATCCTCTAGTGTTTTGTGTGATCACGATGGACAAACAGTGAGATTCTTTTCCTCACGACATTTCCCACATGTTGAACTATAACTGAGGAAGTATCCATGTATATTTCCCCCCTAAAACCAGTAAAGGCAACCATATTTTTATTTATATATATATACACATATATATACCTGTATCTATCTATCTATCTATCTATATATCTGCTTAATACATCAGGTATATTTTTCTTCTTCAGCAAATAAAGCTGTATCCCATTTTTTCTCCCAAAGATTTATTTATTTATTTTAGACGTGGGGAGGGGCAGAGGGAGAGGGAGAGAGATTTTTTTTTTTAAGATTTTATTTATTTGACAGACAGAGATCACAAGTAGGCAGAAAGGCAGGCAGATAGAGAGGGGGAGGCAGGCTCCCTGCCGAGCAGAGAGCCCGATGTGGGTCTCGATTCCAGGACCTCGGGATCATGACCTGAGCTGAAGGCAGAGGCTTTAACCCACTGAGCCACCCAGGCATCCCAGGGAGAGATATTTTTAAGCAGACTCGACGCTTAGCACGGAGCCCCACCCAGGGCTCAATCTCACAACCCTGAGACCATGACCTGAGCCAAAACCGAGAGTCAGACACAACCAACTGCCCCAATGTAACCCCTCTTTTAAAATTGGCTACTTGGTATGGCTTTTCGCAATGCATAAAATTATTGTGTTATGGACGGACATTTGTATCGTTTACAATAATCTGTTTTTACAAGCAGTGCTGCACCGAGCTTTCTTGGGCATGTAGCTTTGTGCACACACACAATCATGTCTGTGTGTTTGGCACAGACCCTGGTGAATGGCTCTACACATTGTGAGTCTTGATAGCTGGTGCTCTCCCAGTTTGGGTTCCCACGGGCAGTGCGTGAGACCGCCCACATCCCTAGCAGCCCTGGGTGTTCCCCATCTTCCTTATCCTGCCAGTCTACCCAGGGGATTTCACCGTGCGGTCCTGAATTCCCCATGCCTGAAGTGAACCAAGGAGGGCCACACTCCATCTCTCAGGGTGCTGGGGAAGGGATAACATGACCTCCGGTTCTCTGGACTCTGCTATTAACTAAACTCAAGAAACATGCACGGTGAGAAAGACTGGACTTCTCTGAAGCCCCGGGGGACAACATGGCCCTTCTGGTTTTCCCAGGGGGTCTGGAAAGTGAGCCCTGAGGTTCACAGGGCCTGTGGCTGGTGAATCAGGCTTTTACTTTCACCAACAGATCTCACTTCTGGGGACTGACTGTGGCCATTTTGTTTTCTCTGTGTCAGAGACTGTGCTTCCCTATGAAAGACGGGGCCTCAGGGACCTAAGTTCAGAGGTTCTGTCACAGGGGAACTGGTCCTTCCTGCATGGACTGGGTTACTGTGTTGAAAGCCATGTCCTGTCATGAAGACCAAAGAGGATGGTAGGAGTGCTTTGAAAACTGGGTGCCTTGTGGACAGCCAAGGGTCCTCCATGAAACCTGAACTCCTGCCATGCTGTTCTTCCTGTGGTGTGGCTCTGACTGTGCCTCTACTGTCCTCCAAAACCCCCAGTGTCTTCCTATTGCCTGCAAGGGACATCCCAGCCCTCTCCAGGGAGACCTGCCAAAACCCCTGAGTTCCCACCAAACTCAGCATTGGTGGAAAGCCTTCTCTCTTTAGTCTGATTCGATGATTTTCCTTGACTCACTGTCCCCACACTTCTGGATCCTGCTCATCATGTAAGGCCACCTTCTGCAGGAAACTCAAGCATCATCCCTTCAAACACACTCACATTTAGCCACCTTATGCTGAGGACTTCACTCCCATGGACTTCCCCAAATCCTTACCCTAGACTGATTTAAACATGGCCACACCTCTATCTGTACCAGTTAGGTACGTACGAGCCTACAGTGCTGGGAAGAGCACACAACCCACAGTCTGGGGTTTGAATTTTTTTCCGTCACTTAGCATGTCATCTTGAGGAAATGAATTAACTGCCCTGGACCTTAGTCTTCCTATCTGTAAAATGGGGACAATTACTACCACTCACAGGATTATTGGTAGATGAGTAGTTTTCAACTGTGCGTGTACGTGTGTGTGTGTGTGTGTGTATGTGTTCTCAACTTGTAGAGACATTTTTGGTTGTCACAACTTGGGAGGGTTGCTGCTGGTATCTAGTGGGTAGAGCCCGGGGATGATTACGCACCCTACAATACAGGCACACCTCACTTGTTTGCAATTTGCTTTACTACACTTCACAGATACTGCCTTTTTTTTTTTTTTTTTAACAAATTGAAGATTTATAGTACCCTTCTGTTGAGCAAGTCTGTCGGCACCATGTTCCCAAAAGCATTTGTTCATTTCATGTCTCTGTGTCACGTTTGGTAATTCTCCCAATATTTCAAACTTTCTCCTTATGATTATATTGGTTAAGGGGATCTGCGGTCAGTGATCTTTGTTGGTACTATGGCAATTGGTTTGGATCGCCACAAACCTGACCCATACAAGACAGTGGTCTTGGCCCATAGATGTTGTGTGTGTCCTAAATGCTCCACTGACAAGCTATTCCCCCACCTCTCTCCCGCTCCTGGGTCCTCCCTATTCCCTGAGACATGACGATATTGAAATTAGGCCAGCGAACGGCCCCCATAATGGCCTTTAAGAGTTCAAATGAAAGGAAGAGTCGCACATCTTTTGCTTTAAATCAAAAGCTAGAGGGGCGCCTGGGTGGCTCAGTCATTAAGCATCTGCCTTTGGCTCAGGTCATGATCCCAGGGTCCTGGGATCGAGCCCCGAATCAGGCTCCCTGCTTGGCGGGAAGTCTGCTTCTACCTCTCCCACTCTCCCTGCTTGTGTTTCCTCTCTCGATGTGTTTTTCTCTGTCAAATAAATAAATAAAGGTCTAAAAAAAAGCTAGAAATGATTAAGCTTCATGAGGAAGCCATGTTGAAAGTTGAGACAGGCCAAAAGCTAGACCTCTTGCACCAAAGAGTTAGCCAAGTTGTGAATACAAAGGACGACTTTTGGAAGGAAATTAAAAGAGCTGCTCCAGTGAACACACGAATAATTAAAAAAAAATAGAGAAACAACCCTATTGCTGTTAATAGAGAAAGTCCAAGTGGTCTGGATAGAAGATCAAACCCTACACAACACCCCCTTAAGCCAAAGCCTAATCTAGAGCAGGGCCCTAACTCTATTCAATTCTAGGAAGGCTGAGAGAGGTGAGGAAGCTGCAGAAGAAAAGTCAGAAGCCAGCAGAGGAGGGTTCATGAGGGTTAAGGAAGGAAGCCGTCTCCATAACATGAAAGTGCAAGGGGAAGCAGCAGGTGCTGATGGAGAAGCTGCAGCGAGTTCTCCAGAAGGTCTAGCTCAGATAACCCATGACGGTGGCCACACTAAACAACCACCTTCTGTTGGAAGAAGATGCCATCGAGGACATTCATAGCTAGAGAGGAGAAGTCAATGCCTGGCTTCAGATCTCCCAAAGACAGGCTAATTCTCTTGTTAGGGGCTAAGGCACCTGGTGACTTGAAGTTGAAGCTAGTGCTCATTGACCATTGTGAAAATCCTAGGACCTCTAAGAGTTATGCTAATTCTACTCTGCCTGTGCTCCATAAATGGAACAACAGCACCTGGATGAGAGCCCATCTGTTTACAACATGTTTACTGAATATTTGAAGCTCACTGTTGAGACCTACTGCTCAGCAAAAAAAAATTCGTTTAAAAACATTACTGCTCTTTGACAAAGTACGTGGTCCCTAAGAGCTCGGATGGGGATGGATAATGAGGTTTTCTTGCCCCCCAACACAACATCCATTCCACAGCTGAGTCATTTCTACTTTCAAGTCTTACTATTTAAGGAATATATTTCAGGGCGCCTGGGTGGATCAGTCGTTAGGCTCAGGTCATGATCTCAGGGTCCTGGGATCGAGTCCTGCTTCGGGTTCCCTGCTTAGTGGAGAAAGTGCTTCTCCCTCTTCCTCTGCATGCCGCTCTGCCTACTTATGCTCTCTCTCTCTGTCAAATAAATAAATAAAATGTTTTTTAAAAAAGGAATATATTTCATACCTGCTATAGGTAGTAATTCCTCTGGTGGGTCTGGGCAAAAATAAATAAATAAATAAATAAATAAATAAATAAATAAATAATAAAAAATTAAAGCAGGCTCCATGCCCAATGTGGGGCTTGAACTCATGACCCCCAGATTCAGTCACGTGCTCTACTGGTTGAGCCAGCCAGGTCCCCCCGGGCAAAGCAAACTGAAAACCTTGTGGAAAGGATTCACCATTCTAGGTGCCATTAATAACATTCGTGATTCCATATTCACAGGAGTTTGGAAGAAGTTGATTCCAGGCCTCATGGATGACTTTGAGGGTCCAAGACTCCAGGGGAGGAAGTAACTGCAGGAGTGGGGGAAACAGCAAGAGAACTAGAATTAGAAGTGGAGCTTGGGGCGCCTGGGTGGCTCAGTGGGTTGGACCTCTGCCTTCGGCTCAGATCATGTCTCAGGGTCCTTGGATCAAGTCCCACATCGGGCTCTCTGCTCAGCAGGGAGCCCGCTTCCTCCTCTATCTCTCTCTCTCTGCCTCTCTGCCTACTTGTGATCTCTCTCTGTCAAATAAATAAATAACATCTTTAAAAAGAAAAAAAAAAAAAAGAACTGGAGCCTGAAGATGGGAATGAATTGCTGCATCTCATGATCAGACTTGAACAGATGAGGAGTTACTTCTTATGGATTCCATCTTCAGATGGAAACTACTCCTGGGGAAGATGTTATGAGGACTGCTGAAATGACAACAAAGGGTTCAGGAAGAACCTAAACGTAGTTGATAAAGCAGAGGCAGGGTTTGAGAGAATTGGCTCCAATTTTGGAAGAAGGGTTGCTGTGGGTAAAATGGTATCAAACAACACTGCATGCTGCACATGAATTGTCCCTAAAAGGAAGAGTTGATCAAGGCAGCAGACTTCATTGTTGCCTTATTTTAAGAAATTGCCATAGCCACCCTCAGACTTCAACAGTCACCACCCAATCGGTCATCAGCCACCAACATCGAAGCCAGACCCTCCATCAGCAAAAAGATCATGACTTGCGGAAAGCTTGGATGGTAGTTAACATTTTTTAGCCATAAGGTATTTTTAACTAAGGTCTGTACACTATTTTAGGCATAATGCTATTGCACACTTAATAGACTACAGTATAGTGTAAATACAACTTTTATATGCCCTGAGAGACAAAAAATCCATTTGCCTGGCTTTATTGTGATACTTGCTTTATCGTGGTGGTCTGAAACTGAACCCGCAGTATCTCCAAGGAACGTCTATACCTAGGACAGCTCCCCACAACCAAGAATCCTCTAGCCCCAAGTATCATCAGAAGCAGCGAGGTTGAGAAACTTGGTGTAGATAGGACACTATCTACAGATAGAGATGTGACAAGGTGACTGTGGGCTCTGATTCACAGCAGATGCTTCATAAATGTCCATCCTTCCTCTCTCCACCCCGAGTGTCAATTCCTCATGGGCAAAAAAGGTATGATTCATGCCTGTTGTCCACAGCTCCCGGTGCGGAGTGGCTGAATGTTAGAATCAGGAAGGAAGGAAAGAAGGTAAGGGGAGGGGGGGTGGTGCGTGATATTCTTATTCCAGCAGGTTCTGTGGAAAGGCAGTTGACAACCCCACTGTGCAGATACGGAAGTGCCAGGGTGGTAAGAGGCAGGGAGTTCTTAATCTGGAATATTATTTGGAAGGAAGGCTCGTTGGAGAGCTGGGGCTGGGCGCCATGTGGAGACCCCTCCAAGCAGTCCTTGCCCCTCCTGGGCTCATGTCACTTAATGGACTGGGTGCATTCTGTTGTTGGCTCTGAATCACGGTGCCTCCAATGAGGAGGAATGTGCCGTGATTCAGGTCCTGGGCCTGACCACGGCAAACCACCCAAGTGACTATTTCAGTAATAACACTACGCACTTTTATGTCTGCCTTTCATCGCAGATCTCAAAGCACAATGCAAACATTAATTAAGGCTCCTGGCATTCCATGAGGCATGGTGTGTAAATATCACTCTCCCCACTTGGCTGAGAGGGTAAACTGAGCCAGGGAAAGGCAGGTGGCTCAGCCCAGTGCAGCTCTTGCCTTACTGAGGCTACAATTTGGAAGAGAAGACCAGGTTTGGCAGCCTCCTCCCCTCACCAAGGAGGACCTCTTTCTCTTCTTCCCCAGGCTCCCTTAGTGATACCAAGAACGGAATGGGTTTCTTGTCCCCCACTAGGACAGTAAGGAGTGGGCAGCAGGGGTGAAAGGCTCTGGGAGCTTCTCATTCTTAAATCTGTCCCTCAACCGCACCCACCTGTGGGAGGGGGCAGTGAGGGAACAGAAGACCATGTCCCTGGGAATCGAAACATTGTTTTTAGGCAGAACTTGGTTGTTGGAGGTGAGGGGAGTAACTATCTTTCTTTGGAACTTAAAATAACTGCTTTTGCCAAAATGTGAACAATACGTAAATTGGGTTAGGCAAATAAGAGTGTTCCTTGTATCATTCGTGCCAATTTTCCGGCAATTACATCTTAATAAAAAGTTTGAAAGATAAAAGAAAGAGTCAATGCTTTTCTGGAGCGGAGATGGACAGCCCTGGAGGAAAGGGAAAAAGAGGAAAATGTGTCCCGTAAAAAAGCCCTGACGGAAGGGCAGCCGGGCACGCGAGCGGGCAGGGCAGGCCGTGTCCCCCGGCCCGGCCGCCCGCCCCTCCCTCTGGCACGGCCCCCCAGGCGCTGACTCACGCCCCGACCGGTTAAATACGGCGGGGGGCCGGCCCGCCGCACTCCTGCTGCAGCCGTCAGCCAGCCGCGTCTTGCTCTCGCGCTCCCTCTGGTCCACCGCGGGCGGGCGCCGCGCTGCTGGTAAGTGGGCAGGCCGGCCTCCGCCTCCTCCCTCCCTCCCACCGACCCGCCAGCGCCAACTCATCCCTGCACCCCGCTGCCCGCGGACCCCGCTGCCCCTGCCTCTCCCGGGGCAAGGCTGGCGGGGGCTGGGGTTGCCCCCCCCCCCCGGGGGGGCTCTCGGGGAAAGGGCCAAGTGGAGCCAAGCTGGAGGGGTGCTGGACCAGGCCTCCCACTGCCCAGCCAGCTTGGGGCCATCAGCCCGCCTCAGCGGCAGCTCCCCAACCAGCCTCCTGCCCCACTGACCCTCAGCTGTCCCCTGAGGTCAGTCTGGGGGTGCTGACCAGATGTTCTGCAGGGGGCACAGTGTATTGAAAGTTGCTAATTTTAGAACACCAGTGACCCCTTGAGTTTACCTCTTTGTGGAACTAGCTCCACTGGGGGGAGAGTTTCTCTTGTTCAAAAGATTTTGGTTTTTTGAACACTGCTTTTCCCCAGCACACACTGCGGTGGCCCGTGGTGGCCCGACCTTCGTGTGGGTCTGTACGGGACCCATGGAGGGGTTCCCGGAAGACACGTCTGTCCTCTTTTTGGGGACTTAAGAGTTGCTGCAGGAGTGAGCTCAGCCGATGTGGCGTGCCTGGTTCAGATTTTTCCAGTTTGGACCTCAGCAGTGGACTCAGAGTTGTTTCGGGTTCTGAGCCTGTGTGTGGTTTTGGCCGCCCCATTCGGGTGGCTTTGCCATCTGGCCAGCTGGACGTGACCGGTGTGGCCACGGCTGCCAGTCCTGAGCAGGGGGTCAGGGCCAGAGAGGAATTGTGATGAGGGTGGTGTGCATTTAAAATTGTGACGCTGGTGTAGCTTTACTGGTGTCTCTGCCCAAATACTGAGGCAGAACAAGGCCAAGGAACCAGCTGAGGAAAACCGGAACTTTCCTAGAGCTTTCCCACCTGTGCCAGAGTGTGAGCGAGCCAGGGCCAAATGTGTTCCCTCAGGGCAGGCTGCGATGTTCTTGGAGAAGGTGTCCCTCAGGCTGAAGGTGCTGGATGCCTGTCCGTCAGGCTCCGGCTTCCCTGGGATTATCTGGGATCCTGTCTTCATCTCCCGCAGCTCCCATCTGTGTTGGTACTGCTGCCCCCAGAATCTAGAACTTCTCTAAGTGCTGGCATGTCTCTCATTCTGCATCGATAGGACATCTGGGGTGCATTCGAGGCCAGACAGTCCCATTTGCCTGTGGTCTTGAGTCAGCGGGTGGGCTCGGCCATGAAGACACCAGCATGTGAGCGAGGTCGGGGCGGGGGAGTGTTCTGAACATGCCCCGCAGAAAGTCAGGGCACCCCAGTCTCCCCCAGGGCTGGTGGACGCTCCATGGGGGCTTGCTCAGTAAATGGAGGGGGTGGGGGCTGTGGGTAGGAGTAGATCCAGATGGGGAGAAATAAGCAGAGGCGGGAGAGAAGCTCGGTCCCAGCTTGGTCCCAGCTCAGTCCCAGCTCTGTCCCAGCTCTGTCCTGCCAGCAAGTACTCCTGAGGCTGTGATTACACATGGCAAATTGCTTCCCAGAATCCCGACCACGAAGCAACAACTGTATCTTCTGGTTTCATGGCCTCTCGGGCTTTGGGGACACAGGATTTAGAAAGTGTCTCCAAGATGCCTTGTGGGGGTTCATCCATCTCTGTCTATTTGGGGTCCACTAGGTGTCAGCCTGAGGAGGGGGCTGTAGCTTCTTTCCTACAAGCCCCGAGTGGGAGCTTCTCCCTGCTCTGCTGGCAAGTTTGTACCCCCTGCCGTTTTGCCAGGCTAATTATAGCCCTGCTCTGGTCTCTGCCGGAAGCCCTACCTCCCCAAACCCTGGGGCTGGAAAGGAATTACTTTTTCTTACTCATTTTCTTTTTTAAACAAACGAACAATGTTTTGGCTTTGAAGGTCCAGGAGAGATGGGGTCACAGCTGAGCCAAGTGGGGAGTGAGGGTGTGGCCGGTCTTCCCTTGGGGCTCCAGGATGCTTTGTGTTTGGGGTGCAATGTTCTTAATTCAGGTAAATCCCTGAAGGGGCTGTGTGTTGAAATTATGGGATTAACCCCTCCTGGCAACCCCTCTGTTCCTTCCCTCCATCTACTCTTCAAGGCCACTCCAGGTGAAACTGAGCTAACATGGGCCTAAGAGCAGCTTTAAGGAAGAACATCCCCCCAAACTGTGCAGCCTGGGAGTTGGGAGGGGCACTTGACCTTGGTTAATAATGCTGGGCAGCTGGAGGGTGGCTTGTATATGAGCCTGAGGCCATTTTAGGACAGAGGGAGTAAAGCCACCTCTTCCCCACTTCCAGGCACTGTCACACATGTGGCTGATAAGGTCCTGAAGCCTCGTGATAAGATTCAGGGGTTCACCAAGCTCTACACTTAGGTAGAGTCCTGCTCTGGGTGTTGGGAATCTTCAACTGACTGTATGACTTTGGATTAGTCTCCTCCCCACAACGGGCCCCTTAGTTTTCCCATCTACAAAATAACCAGTTGGTTTGACTGGATAGTCTCAAAAAGCCCTTGCACGCTGATGCCCCGGGCTCTAAGCACTACTTCTGGAAGTAGCCTCTGCGGCCGGCTTCAGTTTAGCACCAATACCAGGTTTCTGACACAGCTGCAGAAAGGCCCGAGGAAGGAATTACGGGTAGAGGTCTCTAGGCGAGGTCGTGGCCCAACGTTCAGCCTCCCTGGTCCTGAGCTCAGTCTCTCCGTTCTTGCCAGTAAATGACTCAGGTCAGGAGCATGTCTTGAGGCTGGGCTAGACCCCAAGGGGTACTTCTGAGTGTCGAAGGTAGGCACGTACATCAGAGTCACCAGGGGAATTTGTTAAACAGTGCAGACTCCTGGGCCCAGCCAGACCTAGGAATCAGGATCCCTGTGGGTGGAGCCCGTGGGGATCCTGGTTTTACCCCACAGCAGAATGAACAGGAATTGTCACTGACATTTAGTGGAGCACCAAGAGTAGCACCAAGGAGGACTCTAAGGGCGTCGTAGGGAGTACTCCTTTAATCCTCATGGCCGCAGTGCTGTGAGGTCAGGTCTATGGAGCAAGCATCCCAGGATCTTCCAGATGATTTTTATGTACTAATTTGGGGTGTAGGGTGGGTACCCCCTGTTTAACGAGGTGGGAGCGTCTTTATGCATTGAGCTTCTCAGTCGGTGACTTTGGACCTGCTGGACCAAGCCTGATGAGCAGCTTGATGGAAATGGAGGGGGATTGGATTGGGGATGGAAGCGAGGATACTTGCTGGAGGGGGCTGCGAGGTGCGGAGGTGAGGCCCTGGGACGGAAGCCCTCAGCAACACAAGCCTGAGGCCTCCCTTGGCTGGATGGGGCAGCCTGTCACTGTTGATGACGTCATGTTTAGGGAGACCTCTCTGGGGAGAGGGTACAGGCCAGGGAGGGAGCGCTTGTCTCTGGGCCTCAGTTTCCCCAGGTACACTGGACGGGGCAGGACCAGACGCTCCCTAATCCCATGAAATGGCTCTTGGCTATTTGAAGATGCACTGATTACCGGGGGGTGGGGGGGGGTGGGGAGTGGTTCCCTGCCAGGAAAACTCCTGAAACGAGGTAGCTGGGTATGAGTTCCTCTGGGCTCTGTGTGAAGGTGGGGCCAGGCCAGGAGGTGTTGGGCCATTCGGGGTGACCTGTATGGGGGAAGATGAAGAGAATGGTGGGGCTTCAGGCAATATTTCCTTTCAAGATTTCTGGTCAGAAGATATCAGTGCTATTGAGGGCCCTTGGAAGTCTTCACAGGAGGGAAACTAAGGCCTGGAGAATTTACCCAAACTCATACTCCAATTTAGCATCAAGATCAGAGTAGCACATTTGTCTGCCGGGCTCTTTCCAGAAGCTTTGCTCCGTGGCATTGACATAAGAAGGCATCTCCTCTCAGGGGACATCATGTTTTGGGGATGTGAAGGATGGTAATAAAGCAAAAAGTGCCAGCGCACCAACCAACAAAGCCCAGGGCTTCCAGGCTAATTATGTGTTCAGTCATAAGTCACAGGTAGTTCTCGCTGAAGAGACTCATAGCCCAAGTGCCTGGGCCAGGCGCTTCTATTCCTGAGGGAGGGACCGCGTCAGAGTGTCCAGGTGAGCTATGTGTCTGTCCACTTGGTTCACGGAATTCCTGGGCCATCGGCAGATCCCAGGCTGGCCCTCCTCCTAGGACGGGGGCTGGACTGGGTTGTTGCAGTGATGGGGAACGCGTTCGGCCGCCCAGGGGAGGAGGGTGTAATTAGGGTAGCTTTGTGGGGCTTTAACTGGCATTTGTCACAGCTGCCAAGCGGCCCTGGGCAGCGTGGGCTATTAGGCTGCTGCGTGCCGGGCTTCTGAGGGCCACGGGCTGCCGAGTACGTCTGCCCCGCTTGTTCCACATCCCAGGGCCCAGCCAGCCGGCCAGCCCAGCTTCTGCGGCCCCTCCTTCCCGAGAGGGCTCTGCAGCTGGGCTCGAGGTAGGCTCTTCCGAGGGCCTTTGGAGCAGTCAGTGCCTTGTGGCGGTGACAAGTGCTGGAAAACAGGAAGCAGCCACATGTGGGGCCAGGAAGACTCACTGGTCAGACATGAGGGTTTATAAAAAGGAAAATCTGCAAATTCTTGCAATATTTGTCAAGCTGAGTGTGGTCCATTTTAAACAACAGTGGCTCTGTTCCCATAAGGGGATTCTCTTTTCTCTCTTCCTCCCAAGCCAGGAGGCACCCTGCCCTGGCCCCGAGCCCTTTTCGGGGCTGGCTTGATGTCGCCACCCCAGCTGGGGAGTGCAGGTGCAGAGAAGATCTGGAATGGGTCCTCCAAGGGCACCTCCTCCCACACCCTCCCTGACAGATGGGGACATTGGACAGAGACTGCCTTGGGTTTGCCGCGTTATGGACCTTTAGTTTAGTCTCTGACAGTTGGGCTACGACACCATTCTGAAGCATGCTGGGGATAGGAGTAAGCATTAAAGATAGCTAAGTACCAGCTAGTACATCACAAGACGCCCCAGAGCGCCACCTTTTGTAAATCAGTCCAGAGGTAAGTCTCGCACACACACGTACCAGGGGGATGGCCAAACACCCCTAACTGCCCACCCAGGCCCCTGGGAGCACAGGCACGATCCATCTTGGTAGATGGATCTCATATCCTGGCTCTGGGACTCAGCCTTAGAATCCCGAAGTCCTGGGGATAGATAGGCCATCAGCTGTTATCCAGTTCCGTACCCAGCAGGTATAGGGATCTTCTGTCCAGCTTCCTTTCCAGACAGTTACTCAGCCTCTGCTTGAACACTTCCAGTGATGGGGAGCTTGCCACCTCCATGGGTTGTCCATTCTGATTCAGACAAGCTCTCTTTGGGGGTGAACTGAAATCTGCTGCCTCAGAGCTTCGACACACCACTTTTGACCTCGGAAGCCATAG
Source organism: Mellivora capensis (assembly GCA_004024625.1). Taxonomy (NCBI): domain Eukaryota; kingdom Metazoa; phylum Chordata; class Mammalia; order Carnivora; family Mustelidae; genus Mellivora; species Mellivora capensis. Next base: position 110,687 of record PISX010001706.1, on the reverse strand, counting down.
TGAGTCCCAGGGCAATCCTTCCTGTATCCTTGGAAAGTGCCAGTAGCTTCCTTCACAGATGCTCTTCTTCTAGCTAACCATGCACAGTTCCTTCAACGGATGCTCAGATATTCTGGTTTCTGGGACCTCCTGACCCTCCCCTTGCCCTTCTCTAGCAGGCCTTCAAGAGACAATTTTGTTATTAGTCTTCTTGAAGTTCAAGGTGAGACTGGGCATGGCAGGACAGGTGTGGCCTGACCAGGGCAGGGCAGAAGAAGAGGGTCACCTCCTTTGTTCCATACTTCATACTTCTATTGATGGTGTCAGCTAAGATCACATTCTTTTTTCTGGGTAGTCTCCTTTCTCTGTTACTATCAGTAAAAAGCCTTAAATCTTTCTCCTGGGGTGGATGTTGAGTCACTTTTTCTGTGCCCCCTGTTTAGGCTGTTCATTTTCTACTCTTAGGTTCTGGACTTGACTTTTGTCTAGGTAGGTTCGTCCTTCTAGATGTGTCCATAACTTCATCTGGCCCCATGCCTCAGCATCTAGACTCTATTGGCCAAATTATTATTCTTTCTTTCCTCTGTCAAGTTTTTAATGCAAGATTATAATAGGTCAGGGCTTGGATGGCTGTGAATATATTAAAAAAAAATCAAGGTCTGGGTGGGTGAACTTGGGTCCTGCCCTCAGAGCAGGCTTGTCAGCACAGGGCAAGATAAAGGTGCATTGACTCAAGGCCAGGTGAGGAAGTCTGGATTATTCTGAGGCCAAGACTAGGACCCCTGAGTTCAGGAAGAGAGCCTGAGAAATACCTTCTCCACCCCTCCAGTTTATGTCCTACACATCATCATTTGAAATTCTTTCTTCTGACTCAGGATTTTTGCTCATTAAAAGGAGATGCATTGTGTTAAAAGAGCATCAAGGCGCTCACCCAAGAATCTGCAGTTCCAGGCCTTAAGGTCTGAGCTTCAGTTTCCCTGCTTCCTTCATCCCCATAAAATAGTGGGAACGTATGATCAGCAGCTGTTAACCCTTTGGAAGTTAGAGACTCCTTTGAACCTCAGATGGAAGTTACAGAGGCTGCTCTACACAGACACAGAAATCCTTAGTCCCTGGAGTAAGAATGCCAAGATCAAAACCACTTTGAGGCCTTCCTGCCTGGCAGAGTCCATGTTGTGGATGAGCCTGGACAGTCGCACACATTTACACAGCACTGTGTGGGACACCCTCACATCCATTCAACTATTTGTTCCTCTCAGTGGCCTCAAAAGGGGACCTCAAAAGGATAACCTCAAAAAGAGGGGTTATCCTCTCAACTTAACACATGAGGAAGCTGAGCTTGAAGGCTCCAAGTTTCCTTCAAGGTCCAAAGCTGGTTAGTGGTTCTTAACTATTCGTGCAGGTAGGGCTCGGTCCAGACCTCCCACCCCCACCACATTGTATACGTGATCTCTAATTATGTAGATAGGTAATTCTCGTCACCCCTGACCTCAAACATTCAACCTTTCATGAACTGGGCTCCACCCCCAGATCGGCACCACGCCTGTGGGAGGATCTGGCCCTCTCCCCTTTGAGCTCAGAGTGCATCTTAGGTTTTCTGGGACTTACTCAAGGTCACTTAATGTTTCCTTGTGGAAACTGGAACTAGTACTCAGAAGGCTGGCTCCAGGCATTGGCTGAGCCACAAGAACCTCTTCCAGTGAGACGGGAAGTGGCCTAGATCATTTTCTTTCATTGGGAAGGTGGTTTGAATTAAGTCTCCATTAAGCACCTGTGAACGGATTCACAAAGGGCCAGGTTGTCGGTTCTGGTGATAGGGCTGGGCAGGGCGGTGCTGGGGTGGGGGCAGGGGTGGGCACCAGGCAGGGGAAGAGCTGAGCTTGCCCTGTAGCCTTTTCCACCAGATCGGCAGTGTGTCCCACCTTAGCTGGGTGCTGCTGCTTGCCCAGCAGACCTCCAAGTGTGTGGTCTTACCATCTTCTCCCAGGTTCAGGCCCTATTTATTTGGTCTCATATCCTATCTGTTCCTCCTGAGGAGATCATGTCCAACCAGCAAGTTCAGGTGCTCTAGGGGATACACAGATGAGTGATCCGGTGGTTTTGTATCCAGACAAGATACTGTTCCCACCTTAAGGGACCTATAGGGATGAAAAATGAACATCCCTGCCCTTGAAAAGCTTATCAACTAGAGAAGGACACAGACAGGAACACAGCAAATGCCATATGGTGCCAGCTGTGGCATGGACACGGGGAGGACCCCCTGCATGGGAGGGTAACTAATGCTGACTCACGGTATCTGCGGAAGCTTCCTAGAGGCGATTGCATTTGAGCTGGTCTTGGAAGGAAGTATGGGAAAGATTCAGATGAGGACAAAGAGTCCCCTGGGTGGGGGGAATTGCTTGGGCAAAGGCATGGGGAGAAGGTAGAAGAGACTGACTGACCAGACCATAGGTAGCGTAAGTTGGGGTCTGTGATGATGGCATTCGAAGGCAAGCCAGTGTTTGGCACCAAAGATGTTGGCTTAAATATAACGGCAGTGTCGGTGAGATGACCCTGACTCCCGTGTGCTCTCTCCCCTTGCAGAGGCCATGCCGCTGAAATATTACCTTCTTCTGCTGGTGGGCTGCCAAACCTGGAGCTCGGGGCTGGCCTACTATGGCTGTCCCAGTGAGTGCACCTGCTCCAGGGCCTCCCAGGTGGAGTGCTCGGGGGCGCGCATCGTGGCGGTGCCCACTCCCTTGCCCTGGAATGCCATGAGCCTGCAGATTCTCAACACGCACATCACCGAACTCAACGAGTCCCCGTTCCTCAACATCTCGGCCCTCATCGCGCTGAGGATCGAGAAGAATGAGCTGTCCCACATCATGCCCGGTGCCTTCCGGAACCTAGGCTCCCTGCGTTACCTCAGCCTTGCCAACAACAAGCTTCAGGTTCTGCCTATTGGCCTCTTCCATGGCCTGAACAACCTTGAGTCGCTCCTTCTGTCCAGCAACCAGCTGGTGCAGATCCAGCCGGCACACTTCTCCCAGTTCAGCAACCTCAAAGAGCTACAGCTACATGGCAATCACCTGGAATATATCCCCGACGGTGTCTTCGACCACCTGGTGGGCCTCACGAAGCTCAATCTAGGCAAGAATAGCCTCACCCACCTCTCACCCAGGATCTTCCAGCGCCTGGGCAACCTCCAGGTCCTCCGGCTGTATGAGAATAGGCTCTCCGAAATCCCCATGGGCACGTTCGATGGGTGCGGAAACCTCCAGGAGCTGGCCCTCCAGCAGAACCAGATTGGTATGCTCTCCCCTGGCCTCTTCCACAACAACCGTAACCTCCAGAAGCTCTATCTGTCCAACAACCACATCTCCCAGTTGCCTCCTGGCATCTTCATGCAGCTGCCCCAGCTCAACCGTCTCACCCTTTTTGGGAATTCCCTGAAGGAGCTCTCTCCAGGGATCTTTGGGCCGATGCACAACCTGCGTGAGCTTTGGCTCTATGACAACCACATCACTTCTGTCCCGGACAACGTCTTCAGCAACCTCCGCCAGCTGCAGGTGCTGATCCTCAGCCGTAACCAGATCAACTACATCTCCCCAGATGCCTTCAACGGGCTAGTGGAGCTTCGGGAGCTGTCCCTCCACACCAACGCGCTTCAAGAGCTGGACGGGAGCGTCTTCCGCATGCTGGTCAACCTGCAGAACATCTCCCTGCAGAACAACCGCCTCAGACAGCTCCCGGGGAATATCTTCGCCCACGTCAATGGCCTCATGACCATCCAGCTGCAGAACAACCAGCTGGAGAACCTGCCCATGGGCATCTTTGATCACCTGGGGAACCTGTGTGAGCTGCGGCTCTATGACAACCCCTGGAGGTGTGACTCAGACATCCTTCCCCTCCACAACTGGCTCCTGCTCAACAAGCCCAGGTTGGGGACGGATACTCTCCCGGTGTGTTTCAGCCCACCCAGCGTCCGAGGCCAGTCCCTCATCATCATCAACGTCAATGCGGTTGTCCCCAGTGTCCAGATCCCAGTGATCCCTGAGGTGCCCAGCTACCCGGAGACACCACAGTACCCAGACACACCCAGCTACCCTGATACCACCTCCATCTCCACCACTGACTTCACCAGCCCCATGGAGGACTACACCGATCCCACCAAAATCGAGGTCACTGAAGACCGCGGCACCTGGGGCATGACCCGGGCCCAGAGTGGGCTGGCCATCGCTGCCATTGTCATCGGCATCATTGCCCTGGTCTGCTCTCTGGTTGCCTGCATCTGCTGTTGCTGTTGCAAGAAGAGGGACCACACAGTCCTGATGCAGATGAAGGCACCCAATGAGTGCTAAAGAGGCGGGGCAGGGGCAGGGCGGGGGGAACAGTGGGGCTGCTGGAGGATCTGGGAGTTTCCTCGCTGCGCCTCCACCCCTGCGTCTGCAGAGCGACCCCCGCTCCCTCTCGCTGGTCCCCAAGAGAAAGGTGCGCCCCACCTTTTCCTGACCTGCCTGGTTCTCCTCTAGAGAACTAGAGGAGAACCAGTTCCTGTGGGACTTCCTACCACCAGCGAGATCCCACCGGCCATGGCAAAACCCCGTGGGGTTTCTCATTCTCATCCCTGGGCTTCATTCGAGAAAGCCCTTCTCCACAGCCTCACCAGCTCTCCTCCAACAACAAGCTTCCCTGCGTCCCTGGTCCTGTCGGCCTGAGTAGACTCAATCGCCACACCTGCTCACTGTGTGAGAATAGTTCTCCACAGGGATGGCTTCTCTCCCAAGTAGGATGTAAGTTGATTCCCTCCCTTCGCTCCGCTCCCGGCCGTGGCACGGCTCTCCCTGGTCCCGGCAAATGGAAGGTCTCCCTTGATTTTCTGCTCCTGAAGGCAGGGTGAGTTCTCTCCTCACAGAAGGCTTCCACCCCCTCAGCTGGGTTCCTGAGAGCGGCCAAGCACCTGGCTTTCGGGACACCGTGAAAGAGGTCCCTCCGTGCCCGCAGAGAGCCGCTGTCAGCATCTCTCATGGGATCTATACCCGGAAAAGGAAGACAGGCACCTGGGCAACACGTCAGCCTCGCAGAGATTTCCAAACCACAGATTTTGCTTGGAAAATGTCGGCCCTTTGAGGAATAAGATATGTAGAATGTCTGACCTTTAGCAACCTGGAAAATCAGCTTACTGGTACTGGATGGAGAAAGCACCCTGGTACCGGGGGTGTGTGGGGGGGAGGGGGTCCTTATGTTCATCCCTAAGGTTTGTCTCTTTTACCTTCTTACCGAAGTATAACATGTACAGAAACGGGGGAGTGTGACTGTGTAGATCACGTGATGGCTCTTCACAAACAGTTCACACCCGTGTAACCAGTATCCAGACCAAGAAACAGGATATCACTAGTATCCCCCATCCTGGGCTTTTACTGGAGAAGACAGGTTGGTGGAGATGGGTCCCCATGAACCAGGACGGCCCCTCGATGCCCCTGCCAGCCTGCCCTTGCTGAGGCCCAGCTGCCAGGGGTGGAGGAGACGATGTGGGTACGTTCTGGTCTGGGTGGGAGGTGTTAGCAGACTCCCCCACACCGCGGCCCCCGGAACGACCTGGTCAGAGGCAGACAGCAGAGATCCCCACAGACACACACGCTTCTCTGCCAGCTGTCTGCTGCTTAGCAGAGGCCCCTCTGCCTGGGCCTTTTCTGGGCATGTTCTGCCTCTATCTGCTTTTAATTTTCACTTTCCGTTTGGGGGAGGCGAAATAGTTCTGAGATGAGATCCTTTGATTGAACAGCCGAGTGTAATGGAACCTGGTGATCCTACCAGGGTGGTAAAATTCTCCATCAGTGTTCCAGTCGGCTAGACACTGAAGTTCAGAATGCTCACATCTGGGAGGCAATGTCAGGGTACACAGATAGGTCACCCTGGGTCTGGGGGCTCTCCGGAGTTCCTGCTGCCTGTGGCCTGCTTGTTAAGACTTGAGCTGTCTGGTGCACAGTTATTGCCCTCCTTGAGTGCTAGCCACATAAATTCACCACCCTTCCTGCCAGCCATGTACTCACACCGGTGAAGAAACTGTGCTCGTGGCAACTCGTGTCTTTGTCCCGACAAGTGGTCTGTCAGTTCAGAAGTAAAAACCGTGACATGGAGAATTTCAGGTTTCTGTGTTTGTCCAGGAAAGAACTTCAGGAGGTGCTGTAAGGATTTGGAAATCCTGACTGGCTCTTACTAGTTTCCTCTGTCCCACAAGACAAATAAGAAATCCCCTCAGACCTCCGCGTGTGATGCTGACAGGTCCCCGACAAAAAGGGTCCCGGAAGGGATGTGTGTAAGAACTAGTTCACCGTATAGTTTTCATTCTCTGTCCCAGAGAATCTGGGAAAGATGGGGCCTGTCAAAGGCAAAAGACATCTTCTCTCCAAGGTAAATCTGGGTCTCCAAAATGTTTTTCAGAATACTTATAGCAACTGGGGGACATGTACCAAGACTTGCCAGGGGCCAAAAGGAAGTAAGCCCAGAGCCTGGGACATGGGCATCATTCCACTGATGATGTCCTGCCTGATTGATCCTGGGGCCATCAGGGGAGATGGCAGAGAGATGAGGAAGGAGTCCTTTTTACCCAGTATGTCCTGCCATTCTAAACCCAGAACCCTTGGGTAGTCCTGGCATTAGGCATGACACTGGAGTTCCTTTCTCCCGGGCCCAAGATAGCAACATGTTTCTCCAGGCCACAGGTTGGCCCGAGGGCAGCTGTCCTCAGACGTCTCCATGTAGAAGCACCCCCGGCTGGGAGTGGTGAACTCCTTACCCAATGCTCTGAGCTTGCCTGAGTGGATTGGATGGAGCCCTTGGGCCTCCTCTTCCATGGCAGGCCTTTTGGCTCTCTGAACCGTGTTGTCTGTTCAGGGAACAACCAGAAAAGCTGGATGGAGTTCCCTTTCCAAAAAGACATTGCATTTGCTCACTTCTCAGGCCTGGTGTGAGCTGCTTGGTCCCCCCAAGTTGAGGTGGGGCACGGAGTCCACTTTAATTTCCCTGTTTGCTCACTGGCCCCTAGGTCACCTTGCCAGTCCCAGCAGCCTCCATTTGGAGTGAAAGTCAGTGTTGGAGGAAAGAGAATAAAAGCCAGTTAGAACCACTGTTTTTCAAGAGTGCCTACTGTGTGTAGATATCTTTAAAACACAGAACGAGGATCTTCTCTTTAAGCTTGACAACACCTCTCTGCATAGGTACTATTGTTACCCCCGGAAAGGTCCAAACTCACTCTTTCTTCTGCAGCATTTTCAGTGGGCTGTGGGTTTTCTTTCTCTCTTCACACTTTGTACAAGACCTCATGGCCTGTCCTGGGCTTTTATCCGTAAAGAAGATGGGAATCACTTTCTTGTTGCTTCCTACAGTCTTAGCCATCGGAACCTCCTTTGCTACCGTGTGGATCAAAAGCTTTGCCAATACAGGCGAACATTCAGCTCACCCACCTGCTAAAGAAAAAGAACAGTTTCAGGAATCTGTTTCCACCCTCAGGAAGCCGGTGGAGAGCAGACAGCTAGAGATATCTAGGTACCAGAGCTGGTAACCAGACACTGCTGTGTCCAAGCCTTTAGCTACAAACTGCTCACAGAGTTCAGCCCATGGATCCCACAGTCAGAACTGAACCCTGGGGTGGCTGGGGAGGCGGTGGGTGGGGGGCTCGGGGAGGAAGCCCTTTCCGTGGTTCAGAGAAGGGGGCGGGTGCTTCTCCAGGCCATACTTCTGCCAGTTGTGCACTCTCCTTCACCTAAGGGAAGATCGTTTTCCCCAACCCGTTGCCTTCATGCTGCCTTCAAAAGTAGATCATGTTTGCCTCGCTTAGAGAATCATTGCAAATAGTCCCAGGTGCTTGGTGACGCATTTAGAGATTTCTAGGCCCCCAGGGTTTTATAGAGTGTGAGCCCTGGTGGGCAGGGTTGGGGGTCCATGTCTGCTGGATGCCGCCTATGACAAACCTGGTATATAGAATCAACAATAAACGGTGTACACAGGACACGTGCTCTCCGTGGATGTCTCGGCGAAGGGATCTCACACCTGTTGCTTCTACTCCTGTTCATGAGTGCGAGGCTGACCCAGGCAGACCCTCGTGGAGAACAGATTCTGAGCTGAGAAAAAGCCTTTGGAAAGTGAGTGGGGAACCTAAATGCAATAGCACATGATATCTCTAGGCCACTGTGGCTGGAAGGAGCCTTAAGAATAGATTCAACCCATTTTATAGACGAAGAAATTGAGATCAAGGCAGGAAATGAACTTCCTCGAGTCACCTAGTGAACTAATGCCTGAGCTCACGCTGCAGCAGGTCTCCAGACTCCCAGACTGGGGGTTCTTCTATGTCCCCAGAAAGGCTTCATTTAACCTGTCTGCGTGCATGCACACATATGCACATACGCACAAGCACACATGCATGCAAACTTAGGTGGGTGGGACTCTTCCTGCACGCTGCACGTTCCTGTCAGAGCCTAGCACCAGTCTCCGTGGGTCACAGGCCCTAAGAAGACACTACCTGAGTGAAGGTGTCTCCCTCCAAAGTGTCCAGGGGTCCGCAGGACTTTTCCAGGTCTCCAGATGCCAGGGGCTGCACAGCTGCGACACAGTGTTTGAGAAAGGGGTGATCGGCTCTGCTGTTCTGTCCCACTGCTGTGCCCAGAAGAGGCACTTCTGATTGTATTTTCCTGGGCTCTTTTAGCTCTTAGATCCTGTCTGCCAGGTGTAAGCTTGTCCCAGGAAGCTGGGCCCAAACGAGTCAGTAAAGTGCTCACGGTATCATGGGGCCGGACGCTGTCAGTGGTGGGGGAAGGACCTGTCATCCTTCCCTCACCACTGAGCCTGTCCCCTCAGACGGGTCTCTGGAGATTTGGCTAATGGGAAAAGGGGTTACAGTCCTTATCCTATTTCCCAGAAGGTCCTAGAGTTCTTAACGTAAGTCTCCCCTCTGCACATGTGCACATACACCCAGGGTTCTGCCGGCTGCTCCTATCCGGGTTGATTTCACGCATGTGCGTGTGCACGATCACACACACACACGCGCGCGCGCCCACACACCCAGCCTGGCCCACTACCACACCCATTCCGCAGATGGGCAGGCAAAGACTTGCAGAGATTAAATACTTTGTGTCAGGACTGGTTAGTTGGATAATCAGAATTTGAACCCAGATCCCAGTGAATGCCCAGTTTCTCTGGTTCACCGTGGCACTAGTAAATAGACAAGCTCTGTCTAGAACTCAGCGTCAGCGCCTCAAGAAGCCATTCAGAGCGCAGGGCAGATCGGACTGTTCCCCTAGTCTGGCTGTGGGTCTCCTCCAGAGGTGTGCCCCCTTCTCTCAGCCCCCAGCCCCTGGCCGTTCCTGGAGTACAGCCTCCTGCGGCTGTGGGCCTACGTGCTGTGGAGGGCGGGGCGGGGCGCCTTCTGTTCCCCGCCCCTCTTCCCTCTGACTCGCTCCTTGTACCTCTGCCAGAGTGTGGGTTTGTACTATGTCTCCACTGAAAGATGTCTCCTTGCTACAGTCTTCAGGACATTGGGATTTAGCTGATGAAAGCAGTTGCATCCCTAAGATATATTGGTAAAGTCACGAAAAAGAGTGAGATAGATGTTAATACCACGCAACGAGTTTTAAAGCCGTCAGTCTACTTTGGTAGCCTCTGGACGTCGATAACTACCGAGGCTGCTTATCTAAGTCATGCCTTCGCACTGCACCCTTTAAAACAAAGACACACTTAGCTTTGTGCGTGTGTGCACACACGTGTAGACACACACACACACACACACTCTCTCTCTCTCTCTTTACCTCATTCTGCAGCCCCTGAATGGACATCTCCAGACAGGAAAACCACCATTTTTGAAAAAGATTTTATTTATTTATTTGAGAGAGAGAGCATGAGCGAGAGAGCACAAGCGGGGGGGGGGGCAGCAGAGAGAGAGGGAGAAGCAGGCTCCCCGCTGAGCAGGACCCTGGGGCCATGACCTGAGCAAAGGCAGACGTTTAACCAACTGAGCCACCCGGGTGCCCCAGGAAAGCCACTATTTTCCAAAGCAACTTCTTTCATCCTTGGCTAGCCCTGTGGTGAAAGTGTGTCTCTCCATATTGGGCCCAAATTCACCTCTTTCCATCTTCTCTCCTTTCAACTCAGAAAGGGTTTAGAAAGTTAGTTCATGAAACAAACCAACAAACCAAGGAACAAGCCCACAGCCCTCTTAGATTTCCTCCTGGCATTGAGAGCCAGGCAGGTGTCTGTGGCCAGCCGTTCGCCCATCAGGCTCCCAGCGCCGGCCCGGCCTTCCACCCAGAGGGGGTGTCAGCGTGGATCCCTGGCTCCGTTCCTCACCCCTGCATCCTACTGGAAACCTTCTAGGGCCTGGTGGATGCCCCAGGGCCCTGAATGTGCCCGGCCTATGATCTTTGCTGGATTTTGGCCTCAGTGGGGATCTGTCTGTGGGAACAGTTCAGGGTCATTTCGTTAGTCTTCAGAGGCCTTGCCCCAGATTCTCCTCTCCTGTCCTGTGACCCTGGTGACATTCCGGGAACACTTGTCCACGTGAGGGGAGGGACCACTGCTGGGAACTTTGATCAGCGCTGGGGCCGCTGGGTTCACACTGATCATAGACCACACCGGACACACTTCTGCTCCCTAGAAAGAACCAGGGCTGCTGGTGTGCGTCCTCTCAGCTCCTCGTGGTAGGTCTCCTGGGGTCTGTGGGGATGGGGGAGGAATCTGGCCTCGGGTCCCAGCTCCAGAGCAGAAGAGGAGCAGGCCACTCCTCCCAGGGTCAGAGCCTGGCCCTGGCTCCAAGCAGGAGACACCACGCGTGTCCTCTGCTGTGGGACGAGAAGCCCCCGCGGCCCCCAGCTGTGGTGGTGCTGGCCTGGGGCAGGGGCAGGTGGCGGCAGGGGTTCCTGAGATAAAGTAGTCTGGGCTCTGTGCTCCGGGAGCGCATAGGGAAAGGTGGGGTTAAGCAGGAAGACCGTATGTCCAAGTTTGCCTGGTTCCATCTTCGTTTATGCCTTGTTTATGCCATCCTGTGGCTCCCCTTTGAGTTCTGGTTTTGTTGATACAGTCGCTCCTAGAATAAAATCTGTAGGTAGCTACCTGTTATCCAACACTCACTATTCGGCAGGTATTGTGTTAAATGAGTTGTATTTACTGTCTAATGTAAACATATGTATTATCCAGTTGGGGACTAATTTTAACCCTAAGGGATGAGGTTACAATCGTGCATGGGAAAATTGAGGCTTAGAGTGAAGGAGAGACCTGTCCAAGCCCATGCAGCCTGTAGGGAGCAGTGCCAGAATCTGAACCCAGGTCACAGCCCTGGCAGAGCTGAAGGGCATCCCCATTCCACTAAAGCACAAGGGGCACAAGACATGATATATGGGGGACCAAGAGCTGCAGACACATTTGTGTCAGTTCGACACAGAACACTTGGTCTGCACTCAGCTCTGCGCCACTCAGAGCTGGGGTGCCCAGCCCCGTAAGACAAGCTGCAGGAAACATTCCCAGCCCCCAGGAAGTCGCAGTCAGATGGGCGCAACTGACCAGAAGTTAGAGCAGAAGAACCCAAGCATTCCTGAGGATGGGAATGACCTGTGGGGTCCACAGTCAAGGATGGCTTCCTGGGGAAGGTGTGACTTGTGCGGGCCTGGGGTGCAGGTGGAGTAAGGAGGCACGGGGACATCCTAAAGCAGAAAGGGCTGTGTAAGCGGGAGTTAGAGGTGGTGCCCTGGAGAAGTGTTTGAAGAAAGGGGAGTGCTCGGTTTACAGCTTCTTCTTTTTTAAATTTATTTATATTTTATTTATTTATTTGAGAGAGAGTGCACGCACACAGGTGCACAAGCAGGGGGAGGGGCAGAGGGAGAAGCAGGCTCCCCATGGAGCAAGGAACCCGACAGAGGGCTCAAACCCAGGATCTTTGCATCATGACCTGAGCCACCTTGGGATCATGACCTGAGCTGAAGGCAGACGCTTAACTGACTGAGCTATCCAGGCACCCCACAGCTTCTCTCATTTCACTATGTGGGCTCCCTTCCACCAGGGCTGCTGGGAGCCTTCTTGATATGGGTTCTAGGGAGGGGAGCAGTCCAGGAAGCCCACAGTATGCATTCAGGGGCTATGTGTCTTACATGACTATCCGAATGTTTATGACTTTCATTTTTTTAAAGACTTTTATTTATTTATTTGACAGACAGAGGTCACAAGCAGGCAGAGAGGCAGGCAGAGAGAGAGGGGGAAGCAGGCTCCCTCCCCACCCCCCGCCCCAGCAGAGAGCCTGATGCAGGGCTCGATCCCAGGACCCTGGGACCATTACCTGAACTGAAGGCAGAGGCTTAACCCACTAAGCCACCCAGGAGTCCCATGACTTTCAACCTTATTACAAAATGTGACCTGTTTTTTTAGAAACTGTAGAGAATTTCTGATAAAGCAAAAGGAAAAAGTGAAAATCACCCACCATTCTGTTTTTCAGAGATAACTACTGCAAATACTTCATGTTTAATCTGAAGCTTACTAAGAGCCATGGATAGTCACTTCATTAATATGAACGTGTGCGTTGAGAGGGCCTTATTATGTGTAACAAAAGATGCCCCTCTATTATCTCTCAGGAAATTTCTAGGGTTTTTGGAGCAAGAGTCAAGGCAAAGACCAAATATGCATTTCTAACTATATCACAAACTCAGTGCCGGTTATCTCAGTTAATTACCACAACTCTAACAAAGCTGTCATTTAGGTAGTAGTGTTCCTATCATGATTGTTTTCCATTTACAAATGCAGAAACCAGACACCTTGGACAAAGTGGGTAGCAGGTTGGGGAGGGCCAGCTGGCTGGGGCCGGGGAAAGGAGGAGCTCAGGAAAGGAGACCGGACAGCCGGACTTCCCAGGGGACTTGGATGAGTCCATCAGGGGCTCCAGATGGACCTCTGAAGCCCTTCTTCCTGCTCCCGGATGTGCTGAGGCCCAAGGGACAGAATCCGGCCCTGTTGGTGATGCAGACCACAATGTAGCCATCCCCGAGTAGAACAGCGCAGTCCCCTGACAGTTTGGGGTCTGGGCTCTGGGATCTCGTCACCCTCTGGAAGGAGTGAGGGCTGGCTCTGCGGTGGATGACAGACTGGCTTGGGGCACACACAGAAATGTATCAACCCAAAAGCAGTTTGAGAAGGGGAATAAGTCCATTGGCAACCAGTTAACCACTCCCCTGCCCCCACCAGAGCCAGAATCCCCTGGCTTGCTGAGAGCATGGAACATTTTTTGTGGGCATGTGCTGGTCTCTGCAGAAATGCAGAGGCGGTTTCTCAGAGAGATGCTGGAATCTTCTGGCTGCTTCCCACAGTCCCTTCCTGGGCCTCCACAGTGTCCAGGCAGGGACACTCTCCGTCTCCAGAGCCCCCAGTGATCTGCTCGTGAGGGCAGTTGGGAAAGGGGCCCATGGCCAGGGTAGCCTAGCCACAGCCATCAGAATCTGTGCTCCTCTCAACCAAAGGCAAAACAATGATAAGCTTCCCTTGGCTGGGAGGAAAGACCCGGAAAAAAAATGCTGTAGAAAGACATCTTGCTGGTCCATAACTGGGGTGGTTGGATGATCTCATCAGGTTTTCCGTAGCTAACCCCTGTGACAACTTGAGAACAAAGTTGGGGCTGGTCCAAGCTCAGAATAATCAGGGTCATTAAGGCTCTATTGCTGAATGCTCACTGTGGACCAGGCTCTGGGTTTGCTGCTTTCAATACGGTTTATCTCATTCAATCTTCAGAACAGCCCCATGAGGAAGGTAGTACTGAAGCTTGCTGTTGTGAAGATGAAGAAATGGAGCACAGAGAGGTTAAGCAATTCAGCCAAGGCCACGCAGCTAATGAGGGCTAGGGACAGGATTTGTACCCATACTATCTGATTCCAGAGAACAAAGTCTTAGCCATTCTAGAGTGATGTGAGAATGAGTCTTAGGTTGGGGGGGGTGGATAGTTGGGAGCATTCCACACCCTCATGATGATTACCATCCCCTGCTTCTTCCAACTGCATAGACTGGGGCCCTTTCCTGAACTTCAGAGGCCCCGTTCTGGTCCTCTTCCCACCTTGACACCTCCAACGGTGAGAAGTTTGCAAAACCAAAGGCACATATCCATCTGGAGGCTATGCCCCCGTCTTCAATCATGCTTCAGGTACCCAGGAACCAGGGCTTGTGTGGGTCGCCTCCTCAGGTCTATCTTCCCTAGGCTGACCAGGTCACAGCAGTGCCTGCCCTTAGGCATGAGTGGACAGACAGCAGGTGAGGTCCCTTGTATATGTTCGCTCTAGGGCCCTCATGTCCACTCCAGTGGAAGTTTTCTGGAAACTGCCTTTGAGAACCAAGGACTGAAGGGGTTAGCAAGGAAGGGGACTGGCACAGTATGCATTGTTATGCATTATGGCGTGTTTAGGATAAACATTGCTCCCTCTTACCCTCCGGAGGAGGACAAATCCCATGTATTCTCATGGTCTGGCTGGCGATCACTCACTGGGGCTTGAACCAAGCCCACGCAGGTCAGCGCTGGGCCGGATGCCAAGCACACGTCTTACTACAGCAGGGACAGCCACAAGTAGCCACATCGTGTCAGGGAACTGTGCTAACTACCTAGGTCGAGGAGCATACTCCCAGGCACCATATTCCTGGGGTCAGGGAAGGCTTCTGTGAGGATCCCTGGGGGTGTTGTGTAGGATCCCCAGCGCCAGCCTGGCTGGCAGGTGGGGCTGAGACCATGGCCATCTCATCCTTCTACAGCTCGAGCCCTCCCTTTCTCTGTAACACGCCTCAGATGAGTGGGTGCCCCCTGGTTCTGTGACCCCCAGGCAAGCAGTTACAGAGCTCACTTTTAGCCCGAGACTCTACTCTCCGGCGGTTGCACGTAGAAGCTACAGACGCATGTGCCCTGAGCGGCAGGCAGGTGCGGCCGCTGTGAGAGCCCTCCCCTGCCACTTCTTGCGGCAAACTCAGCATCTGTGCAAGCGATAGAGGGGCCTCGAGGGAGACACACACTTTCTATGGGAGAAATGGTCCCTCTCTACTGATTAGGCAGAAATATTCCTGGAAAAACTGGACTATTGGGTGTCTGAATAGGAGGAGAGTACAGGGAGCTTTGGTAAGCACCATGTTTGCCCATGGGGAGCCCTTTGGCCTGAAGTGGAATCGCGGGAGGGAGGAGGCAGCCAGCAGAGGGCAGCAGAGACACGGCCAGCAAAGAGGGCTTGGGACCAAGACCCAGCAACAGGAAGCGGATTGTGAGTGCTTTCTGGGGACCGGTAAATTGAGAAAAGTTAGGATTATGTTTTTCAAGGTTTTTTTTTCTTTCTGTCTGTCTCCCTTTCTTCCTCTCTCTGCCTCTCTTTCCTCCCTTCCTGCCTGTCTCTTTCTGGTTAAGCCAAATGTATTCTATCTAAAGGACATTCTGTTCTTCCTACAGAATCACCTTTCTGTTATGATGGTGGCTTACAACTTTTAACAATAATTAACATGATTTATTAATGTCTCACTCTGCGTCAGACACTGACCTATGTTTTCTCATTCAGTCCTCGCAATTATCCTGACCTGGTCAGCACTATCCCTGTTTTACAGATCAGGGAAGTGAAGCACAACGGGGTTGAGTAACATGCCCAAGGTCATACAGTGAGAATGAGCTAGAATGTGGTGGAGCTGGCATTTGAACGCATGGAATCTGGCCCCGGACAGGCCCTGTAAATGACAGGTGGGAGCAGTAGTGGACTCGAGGCACCCCCCCCCCCACACACACAAGCCAATTAAGCCTAACTCCAGCTGGTCTTGTCATGTGGGAACGTGAGCTCCCTGCTCCTAAGTCATCCTGAAATCTGGACTTTTTAATGTGAGATTTTTCAATTTTCCACGTTGGCTCGTGGTTCACAAAGGAAAAAACGAGCCATAAAACACACCTGGGAGCTGAGGCACCAATCTGTGACCTGGGGTTGGATGCTGGCTTTTAAAACAATTTTTTTAGCTGACTAAAAACTTCGTCCTCTTTTCTTATTTAAAACAAACCCCCAAACCCAAAATCCACTGGTCTGTGGAATCCCTGCATTTGGGATCCTCCTGTCCACATGATGCTGGAAAGTTCCATGGGCTCCAAGGTGGTGGTCGGGGGGAGGGTGGGAAGGGAGCATTTGGCAGCGGTAGCAAGGAGCAGGTGACTGATTCAAGATGAGAGCCTGTCTATCAGGGTGCCTGGGTGGCTCAGTCAGTTGGGCACCTGCCTTCAGCTCAGGTCATGATCCCAGGATCCTAGGATCGAGCGCCACATTGGGCTCCCTGCTCAGTGGGGAGCTGCTTCTCCCTCTCCCTCTGCCTGCTGCTGCTCTGCCTGCTTATGCTATCTCTCTAATAAATAAATAAATAAATAAATAAATAAATAAAGTCTTCAGGAAAATAAATAAAAGAGCCCATTTTCTCCCTGTGGCTGCTCTCAGCCCCAGCTGATGTACAAGAGCACATGGTTAGTCTCATCATTAGGCTCTGCAAGGTGCTGAGATTTGGGAACCCATGAAGAGTTTTGGGTTAAAAATTCCCTGTGTACTAATAACCTGCTCAGATTTTACACATTACCTTAAAAATTCCATACTACCCACGGTCTCCTCCTTTCCCTCTCTTCCATGCCTTTTAATCTCACTTCCACACTTTCCCTCCACCTGAAAGCATATGGGAAGTCCAGGAGACCTGGGTCTTTGTCCTGCCATTAACCTGCCATGTGGCTGTGGACAGGCCATGTGACAGCCCATCAGGAGGTCCGAACCCAGGTCCCATGAACCTTGCAAGGCTGCCATGAAGCTGTATGAAAACAATCACTGAAAACACATACTGTCCCTAGGGGTGGCCTCCCTGATAGAGTTAATCCCCATCTCCTGGCTGGCCCACCCCGGCGCTGGCCACCCTTGATCAAGGCGTCACCTCTGTTCTCTCTTCCTGCTGGGATCAGGAGATGCTGTCCGAAGCCTGGCTGCCCTGGGCTGGCCTCCTGCTCCTGGCCAGGCCCTCCCAGCCCTGCCCTGCGGGCTGTGACTGCTTCATCCAGGAGGTGTTCTGCTCCGATGAAGGGCTGGCCACCATCCCGCCGCACATCCCGCCCCATGCCACAGACATCATCTTTGTAGAGACCTCGCTCACCACGGTGGGAGCCCGGGCCTTCAGCGGCAGCCCCAACCTGACCAAGGTGGTTTTCCTCAACACCCAGCTCCAGCACTTCGGGCCCGACGCCTTCGGGGGGCTGCCCGGGCTGGAGGACCTGGAGATCACCGGCAGTGCCTTCTCCAACCTCAGCGCCGACGCCTTCTCCAACCTGACCTCCCTGGGGAAGTTCACCCTCAACTTCAACACGCTCGAGGCTCTGCCCGAGGGCTTCTTCCAGCAGATGGACGCCCTGGAGTCTCTCCAGCTGCAGGGTAACCGGTTCCAGAGCCTGCCTGGGAGGCTCTTCCGGCCCCTGAGAGGGCTGAAAGCCCTCAACCTGGCCCAGAACCTGCTGTCCCGCTTGCCTGAGGAGCTGTTTGAGCCCCTGGGGCGCCTGCAGACCCTGAGGCTGAGCGGCAACATGCTGTCCGGCCTGCCCCCCGGTGTGCTCAGCCAGCTGCGCTGCCTGCGGGAGCTCTTCCTGGACAGCAATGCCATCAAGGAGCTGCCCCCCGGAGTGTTTGGGGGGCTCTTCCGACTGGAGAAGCTGTGGCTGCAGCACAACGCCATCAGCCACCTGCCCCTCTCCGTCTTCTCCTCCCTGGGCAACTTGACCTTCCTGAACCTGCAGGGGAACGCGCTGCAGGGGCTGCCCGCCGGCCTCTTCGCGCCCACCCCGGGCCTGCTAGGCCTGTCTCTGTCCTACAACCGGCTGGAGGCCGTCAGCGAGGACGCCTTTGCCAACCTGTCCAGCCTCAGTTCCCTGACGCTGTCGCACAACGCCCTCACCCACCTCCCCGCCGGCGTCTTCAGGGACCTGCAGGGGCTGGTCAGCCTCTACCTGGGCAGCAACAACCTAACGGCCTTGCACCCAGCGCTCTTCCAGAACCTGTCCAAGCTGGAGCTGCTCAGCCTCTCCCAGAACCTCCTGACCACGCTCCCCGAGGGCATCTTCGACACGAACTACAACCTGTTCAACCTGGCCCTGCGTGGCAACCCCTGGCAGTGCGACTGTCACCTGGCCTACCTCTTCGGCTGGCTGCATGAGTACAGCGACCGGCTCTTCAACACACAGACCTACTGCGCGGGCCCCGCCTACCTGAAGGGCCAGCTCCTGCCCGCCTTGCAGGAGGAGCAGCTGGTGTGTCCCATCACCGGCAACCGTCTGGGCTTCCAGGCCCCAGGGTCAGAGGACGGAGAGCTGGGGGGCCCCTGGGACCTGGCTGCAGAGGAGAGGGCAGTCTGGAGCCGGTGCACCTACAGCAACCCCGAGGGTACCGTGGTGCTCGCCTGCGATGGTGAGGATCGGTGCCGCTGGCTGAATGTCCAGCTGTCCCCCAGGCCGGAGTCAGGCCCTCCGGCACTAACGTTCAATGGCAGCCAGCACTGGGACTTGAAGTCGAGCTGCGGCTCCGTGAGGGTCACTGTGGCCATTGAGGCCCAGCCAGGGGGGAGCTAGGCCCAGGGCGTGCGGAGCCGGGAGCCTGCCTAGGTGGCCTCTGGGGGCCCGGCCAGGTCAGAGGTGGGGGCCAAGAAGGAGCCAAAGCCCTGCCTCTACAGGTGCTGGGAAGGAGCTGCATTTTCCGGGTGGAGGAGGTGGCGCTGCGGGTGGCCCGGGGGTGGGGTGGGGGCGTGGGGACCCTCCGTCCTCCTCCGTCCTCCTCCCTCCTCCCCCTCTTCTGTTCCTATCACCCAGGTGGAGCCCTACCTGGGCCTTCCTTAAGCTTTGTATAGCTGTACCGGGGTCTGGAGAATAAAAGAACATTCTCCCTGGTGTTTCTTAATGAGCTAATGCCCACCGCACCCTCACCTTGCCTGAGGTTCTGAGCCTCAGGCATCGCCCACCCAGGTCCTGTTGGGACTTCTCGCTCAAAGGCCACATATCCCTTCCCATCTCTTTCACTGGAAATTTGTTTTCAATTGACAGAGAGAAAAAGGGAGGTGCGAGAAGCAGAGGTGAGCAGAAGGATGAGGGACAGAGGTCTGACTGGTGTGTGGGGGGGACTTTTGTCATTTGGGGCCACTTCCAGCGCTGTGGCCAGGGGAGACCAGGATGAGTGGGGGCCTCAAGAGGCTCCGCTTGGCTCTCCCCACCCCCATCCCCCTCTGCCCCATGGGCCAGCGGACAAGGGGGCTGCTCCCTGAGCCCGGAGCCAGGAGGAGTGGTGAGCAAGGCTTGGAGGTGCATCAGCCTTCAGCTCTCTGACAGCATCTGCCTCTGTGGCTGCCTGCTCCCTGCGATGGTTCTCCTCCGGATCACCGGACACCACGCTCTCACAGCCCGGCCATACCTTCCGTCTCCCAGCTGCCCGTCCACTCTCTGCTGGGATCTGCTGGGGGCCTGCTGTCCGGCCTCCCCGGGGAATCTCATGTGTGTCCCCGGGCTCGGATGCATGGTGACCTGCATCTCCACCTTGGGCTCAGGTTTTCACTGCCTCTGTGAGGAGATACCTGCCTGCTCTGCAGCGCTGTGTTCGATTATCCCGCCGCAAACACGTGTAAAGCAAACCCATCCCGGCTTCCTCCGGGATTTCCCTCCAGCAAAGCCAGGAGCTGGGTGTGTTCTCCAGTCTCCCCTCCCCTTTGATCCTCATGGCCCACCTGTCTGGGAAGGCACCCGTCTATCCATTTCCCCCTTCCCATCCACAGCCTCCAGTGTGCAGCCACTTTCCTGGTCCTCCTGCCTCCGGCCTAGACAGGTCTGAATGAAATGCTGGGGAAGGGGAGGGACACACGAATCTGATGTCTGGCAGGCCCTCCAGGAACTCACTCAGGGTCTGGCAAGTGAAAGATCAGAGAAGGGTGCACATCTCCTGGGTGGTGGGCAGGGTAGACAGTGAAGCCATGAACCAAGGGCAGGGACAGATTTGGGGGAAGGCAGGAGCATGATGTCAGCAGCTGGCAAGGAATTGCAACTCCTCCTTCGTGTCCAGGGATGCCCTTTTAAAAAACACGTTTCCCAAGGCTCAAATCAAAAATCACCATAATTCTAAGGTGACGGAAGGTAATTGAGCAGATTTGCCAAAGGAACAGACTTCCAAATTCACTGGGTTCAATTCCCAGAAGCATTTGGATTAATATTCCTTTTAAAAAAAAAGAGATTGTATTTATTCATTTGAGAGAGAGGGAGCTGGAGAGCACGAGCAGCAGGGAGGGACAGAGGGAGAGAAGCAGACTCCCCTGTGAGCAGGGAGTCCAATATGGGGCTTCATCCCAGGACCCTGGGATCATGAGCCGAGCAGAAGGCAGCTGCCTAACCGACTGAGCCACCCAGGCGCCCCTAGATTAATAATCTTAATCAGTCCTCCAAGGCTGGGGAACTGTGCCACCTCTGGGAGCCCAAGGCCCCGAGTGTCTGTGGGTCCTGTAAGGCCAGCCCCAGGCTAGTGCTCTCCCAGCCCCAGGCCCAAGGCCGGCTCCGTTAGACTGCTGGCTTCCCTCTGGGGGTGATGCCCGCTGTCCGGTGAGAGCATCGCCGCCCCAGTACATCCAGGAGCTTCCCAGGCCTCCACTCAAGGGATGCCGGTCTGAATAGTCAAACCTCCACTGTCCGAGATAAAGGAACAAGATAATCGAGTAGACATTTCTCTTAATTATATTTCTCCCAAACTCTAACTCCTTATTAAATTAAAATAGAATGATTTCTCTCTGTGATGAATGACGTTGGGGAAAGAGACCTGGCTGACGGCCAGGGGCTGGGTGGGCTAGGCAAGCGCCGTGTTCTCCCTTTCCAGTTGGCTGCGTGACACCAGAGTCGCTGTGCTCTTTTGGGTAGCATGGCCGAATTTTGCAAATAAATATATACATATTGCATGGGACATCCTCACACTACAAAACTATTTGTAGTTTACCTGAAATCTGAGTTTAACTGGGTATCCAGTGTTTTATCTGGTGACCCAACCACCCAATGGACACTGGGGAAGTGGCATCTGTGGTGCAGGGAGCTCTGACCCCTGAGGGGGCCACAGAGTCCTGAGGGCAGCAGAGAAGAGATTCTGAGTGTGTCCCACACCCCAGGAGTTCTTGTCTCCTTGCGGAGCTGGCCCAGTCTGGGGTGGCACTAATGCTTTTGATGGGTTCCAGGATAGAAATCAGGACACTTGGCTCCCTCCTTCCTTAGCATTCCTCCTCCGGCAAATCATGGCTCCTCTCCAGGTCTTTCCTCAGCTTTAGAAAAAGAAGTTTCATTCTTTTCTTTTCTTTTTTAAAGATTTATT
The DNA here is from genome assembly GCA_004024625.1 of Mellivora capensis. Classification (NCBI taxonomy): domain Eukaryota; kingdom Metazoa; phylum Chordata; class Mammalia; order Carnivora; family Mustelidae; genus Mellivora; species Mellivora capensis. Next base: position 89,358 of record PISX010001706.1, on the reverse strand, counting down.
TATTTGGGGTGCCTGGATGGCTCAGTCATTAAGCATCTGCCTTTCACTCACATCATGATCCCAGGGTCCTGGGATCGAGCCCCACATCGGGCTCCTTGCTCAGCGGAGAGCTTGCTTCTCCCTCTCCCACTCCCCCTGGTTGTATTCCCTCTCTTGCTGTCTCTCTGTCAAACAAATAAAGTCTTAAAAAAAAAAAAGATTTATTCATTTACTTATTTGAGAGAGAGAGAGCGAGTGAGCAAGCGAGCACAAGGGGTGGGGGCAAGGGCAGAGGGAAAGGGGGAGAGAGAGCCCTAAGCAGACTTCCCACCTGGCATGGAGCCTGACATGGGACCTGATTCCACGAGCCTGAGACCATGACCTGAGCCAAAACCAAGAGTCAGATGCCCAACCGACTGAGCCAGGCACCCCAGGAGGTTTGTTTGTTTGTTTGTTTTTAAAGATTTATTTGTTTATTTATTTGAGAGAGAAGGAGAGAGAGAGAGATTGATCACAAATAGGCAGAGAGAGACGGAGAAGCAGACTTCCCACTGAGCAGGGAGTCCAACTCGGGGCTCGATGATCCCAAGACCCTGAGATCATGACCTGAGCCAAAGGCAGACGCTTAACCCACTGAGTCACCCAGGAGCCCCAGGAGTTTGGTTCTTGACGTTGGTCGAACCTCAGAATCACCTGGAGAGGTGAAGGTAACCCCAGCAGCAGGCGCCTGGGCGGGCCCTACTTCCAGAGATTCTGCTTCAGTCGACCTGGGGCAGACGGACCCAGATACCAGTTTTAACTTTAACAGTCTTTAACTCCCACAGAGACTCTAACACTGAGCCAAGGTTGAAAAGTTGGGCTCTATTTTGTCCCGCACTGGGTCCCATGGCTGTTTAGAGTTAGACCCAGGGCAGTGGTGCGAATGCTAGCTTGGTCGGACCCGCCCGCTGTAGTGGTCTCGATGAATTCATGAATGAAACGAGCCACGAAATGGGCCACATAAAAAGATTTCATAGGGGTTCTTTTTTCTTGTTGGTGTTTTAAATTTTACCATCCTCATGCCCTCTGGAGATCTTGAAGAAGCAAGCTGGCTGCATGCAGCCTTGTTTTCTTGCTAAGGCATCCCAAAGCCCCTCTTTCCAACAGGAGGGGCGTCTTGCCCTGATGTCCTGAATGTTCCACAGTTGGGTGATTCCCTGCCACTTGCCAGCAGTGTAATTTTGGGCAACGTACTGTAGCTCTCTGTGCCTCAGTTTCCTCGTGTGTACTGTTGACCACCGGCTTCGTGGTGCCCACTTCACGGTGCTGTTGGTGAAGGGGAAATAAGTGCATTCATGTAAGAAGGACACATGGGTTCTCAGAAATGTTATCTGTTATTATGACTTCTAGAGAAGTGCAGTAAGTGTGGCAGGCAGGAGACAAGACCTTGGCCGTTGCATTGGCGTGACCTCTTCCCATCCCTGTTCTGGGAGGATATTAAAGTTGCTGTTTACATATCAAAATTCTATCATTTGGGAGGACTGGACATGCCATTGACAACACTGTTCAGTACCTACTGTGGATGATGGAGAGTGGCCGGCGCTCCCCCAAATCAGACAATTTAGCACAATGTAAGCCTATCAAAGAATTCTTTCTGACACTGGGTGTTCAACTCACCCCCACTTCTGTATCTCGCAGGGTTCAACATTTCAGAAACCTGCAAACGCGGCGATCCAGCGGCCCAGGGCGCCCCCTCGCGGCACCCCGGAGGAACGGCGCCCCTCGCGGGGCGCTGCGCTTTTCCTCCTGGGAGTTACAAGCCGCCCTCCCCCCACGGAGGGACAGCCGGGCCCGTCGACTCGGTGGATCGCGAGCCGCTCTCGGGCAGGAGGACGAGCTGCTGAAGCTTCTGTCTCCTGTAATTCTGGGCAAGTGCCAGGCCGCTGGGGCCCCACGCCCGAGGGGCGGCGGGCGGGGACCTGAGGTTCCCGGGGCGGCACCGCCCCCTCCTGGCGCATTCTGATCTGTCCCGGTGATGCGACGCGTCCTGCACCCTGGGACAGCGGTGCAGCACAGTGAGTTGTCAGCGTTGCCCACGACTTGCAGACGGGCCTCCAGGAACCGCTGTGGGTGAAATCCTGTCGTGAGCTCAGCTTGCCACTGACCCTGACACAGGTGACCCCAAAGTTGGGGTTGGCTTGGACACTTTCCCTTTTCCAGGAGTGCAACTTGGCATGTACCTGCTGGGAAGACTGGGCTTTGCCTTCTTTGCAATTTCATCAGAGTTGTTCAGCCTTTGGAAAATATCCCCGCCCCGCCTTGGAATGCTTAACCCTTATTTCAAAGACTCGAATATAAACAGAAGGCAGCTTCTCTTAGTTGCATCCTTTCCTCATTATCTAGTAGGTGAAAGCCTCCGAGGGCTTCATCAGATCTCTGGTGAGGTCGTACCTGAGCATTTTCACATGGAGAGGAATATTAGTTTATCATAGACTACCTTTTTACTTCTAATTTATTGCAGTTAGGACATTTAATTTTTAAATTCTCTGTGAGATCTGATTATACTGTCTGTAAAATTTATTTCAGGAGACAGAAGGGGTTGCTAAGAATCATTTGTTATACTAGGGGTGTTGGATCTGTCAGTGATGAAATCCATTGTTCCAAAGTAAAGGAAGTATCAAAAACTGGATGTCAGGTTCTCTAGAGAAACAGAACCAGTAGGACCTCTCTCTCTCTCTCACTTGAGAAGCCCCCCATGATCTGCCACCTGCAAGCTGAGAAGCCGGAAGATCCGTGGTGTAATTCAGAGTCCAAGGGTCGGAGAATCAGGCCCTCTGATGTCCAAGGGCAGGAGACAGATGTCCCAGCTTAAGCAAAGGGAGCACATTCTCCCTTCTTCCACCTTTTTGCTGTGTTCAGGCCCTCTATGGATTGGATGATGCCAGTTCATCACTGGCACCATTGGTGAAGGGGGATCTGCCTTGCTCAGTCTACTGGTTCAAATGCTCATCTCTTCTGGGAACACCCTCACGGGCACATGCAGAAGTCATGTTTTACTGGCTACCTGGGCAGCCCCTAGCCTAGTCAAGGGGACACATAAAATGAACCATCACTGTCTTCACTGACTGAGGTGGTTCCTCGGCCCTTCTTTCCTTATGAGGTGGAGATGGTGGTCCTGGGTCCCTGCCCGTGTTTCTCCTTCCCTTACCAGGTGAGAGCAGCTGCCGCTTCCACTTTGCCGGAGGGCTTTGTAAATGGGAATAGAGGTTCCAGTTGGGCTTGGAGGGAAGGAAAAGATTAGGATACCTGATTTGTGGCTTCTGTTCTGCCTCAACTTTGCTCTGTGACTTTGGGCAAGTCACTTCCTCTCTCCGGGCCTCCGAACCTTCAACGGGTTAGCAGGTGCTGAAAGATTTGAGAGCGCATGTCTCTTCAGATGGAGGTGTGGAGGGTCCCACATCCTACCCCCACCCTCCCAGGGCTGCTCACCTGACCTGGGAGACAATGGGCACCTTGGGGGGGGGGGCCCAGCCACATTCTAAACTCTCAGATCCGTGGGAGCAGCTAGACCCCTTGGCTGTGGCTGATGAGCTCGCCTTCCTTCCCACCCGGGAGTGGGGACACGGGATTCTCCGGAGAGGAATTAGACTTGGAGGCTGGATGGGGAGATTTGTATTCAGTCCTTGGACTGATTCTATTTTTGCTCTCAAATCTGTGTGTCAGCCACTATTCTCTGGTATATGATATTGTTTTGACATCTGTGAAGCTGGCAAACTCTTGAAGTCTCCTGGAGCCTTGAAAATCAGATCTATGAAATTGACATATCCCAACAAGCGGCAAGCCAAAAGCCTTAGGGCATTTGTGATAAGTATTCTTAGACCCACTGCATTGGCCCATGAACACATCCCCTATTTAAATTGAAACATAAGAAGTCGTTCATGCAAAAGTTCACTACCCAAATTTTAGCCTCCCCAAGTTAGAGCTTTAAACCGGGAAAAAATAAAAACATTTCCCCAAGCAGCAAAAAAAAAAAAAAGAAGTTTCCAGTACCTTAGATGAAAGCTCATGCATTGCTCAAAGGAACGTTCCTCTGCTCAGACTCTGTTCACTTTTATGTTAGACACAAATCTATCAAGTTTGGTCATATGGTTTCCATACCGGAGTAGATTAAAGGCAAAAAAAAAATCACAAATTGGGAGGAGGGTGGTGGTCCTGCTGGGGACTTGCTAGCAACAAAGAAAGAGACGGAAACATGGCAAAGTGACAGAAAGTTTCTGACAGAAACTTCCAGAGAAGAGGGGCCCGGGCTCTTCAGTGGGACAGGCACCTCCATGGCTCCCAAGGCGACACGTTAGTGCAGCACCAAGCTGGAGGAGAGTAATGAGCTGAGGTAGGTAATGATGACCCTGAGCTGCCTGGAGAAAGTGGACATTCTGTATAACATGGGCTTAGTTTGCACGCTCACGAAAGCAGAGCTGGGCACAAGGACTTGGATGGGCTTTAATTGGGAGGTAATTCCAGGAGGCAGCACCATGAGACAGAAGGAGAAACGCCAACCAAGGATGTTCTGTGGAAGGTGCTATTGCCCATGGGGCTCGGTTCCATAAGGACTGCCTTAGGGGCATCCAGAATGTCCCGGGGTCATTCCTGACCCCAAGTGCACTAGACCCTAGGAGAGAGGCGGTCCTCTATCCAACCCTGTAACTTGAAGGGCCTTGGTTTCCCATATAGAAGTGAGGGGGCTTGACTCGTGGTCACAGAGCTTTCACGTTACGGTGTATATGCACTGATAAGGGGTGCATCTTATTTTTTGTAGAGGTAGGTGGGGAAAAGTCTGTTATAAGCCAAATTGTTTTATTTGGTGGTAGGATAGGATCATCTGAGCATTTTACTTATGCAAATTCAATCACAAGAGCTCAGCAGAGAGAGACCAGAGACACAGAGAGGAAGTGGGGGGGCGGTATGTGATTTTAGGTGGGTATTTTTAAGGTGTTGAGATAGTGCAAACCCCATGTAAGAACAAAAGGTGCAAATGAAGGAATAAAAGGTAATTGCCACTTGAGGCCAGGACAAAAGGAGGACAAACAGTTGAGCTAGAGTATCATCTGGCTTTTGCCCACCCACAGAGCAGGGAACACAAAGACCAGCTCCCTCCGTGGAGTAGCTGTCACAAGGTGCGGGGTAGCTAGGATTGCTGCATGGGGCCCTTTGTGGACAGGGCCCACCACGTGAGCATGGATGGGGCTGTAGGTCTGCTTTCTGGAGCCCATCTTGGAAGGGGGGATGTGTTTTGAGTGATGAGAGCCTTCCTGCCTGTCTCCGGCATCCGTAAAGTATATGGGCAAGACATGGGGCCAGCCTAAAGCCACGTGCTCCTAGCTGACCCAGTCTGTGCCTGGGAAGGGACGCTGCACCCCCCAAGAATGCTTGGGGCTGGGGTCGGGTTACGGCGGAAGCCTGAATGCCAAGCATTCATTAGACTAGATTGATGGGTGGGGGTGCCTTGCCGGGGAGGCCTGGGCCGCCTGTTGCCCTTTCATTGTGGTTATTTATGGCCTCGCTGGGGCGTCAGAAACCAGGCTGACAGCTCCCAGGAACCTGACCCGGCTGGGACACAGCCCACAGCCTTCTGCCTGCTCATCCCTCCCCTTGAGGAATGTCAGCCTTGCAGACAGCGACCAGACCCGATAGGTGTAGAAGGAAAGATTCCAGAACACATCCTAACCCGGAGACCTCTTTATCCAGAAAGATGTGTGTGTGCATGCGGGACCCATGATTGTACCCCTTAAATATTTACAGAAGTAGACATTTGTGAAACAGGCCTGGTGCAGCAAAATTGATTCTTATGTTTGGTACAGGGAAAGCGATCTTGAACCATCCCAAACAGTAAGTAATCCAAAAACGGGTCTTTGTAATTGGGGAACGTACACCAAAGGTTTGGGATTGTCTCCTTGTTTGTTTTTTGCTACCTGTGTATGTGTGTGTGTCTTTTGGTCACAGAAGTACAAGTCTAATCCTCTTGCATTTACCTGACAGGTCGAGGAGGTCTAGACTTGTTCTGGATGCTCAGGGGTGAGCTGAGTGGGCCCAACGGCTGTGGATGGTTCGGCCTCCCCCTGGGGCACATGCAGCAGGACCCCCTGCCTCCACTGGTGACTAGGAGCAGCCTGGCTGAGAGCGGACAGAACGGGTTGAGGGACTGCGGTGTGCAGGCAGAAGTCCGGGCTGGAGAGCTGGGGGTACCACTTGCTTTTATAAAATGGGCCTCATCACTCTTACTAAGTCTGCCTCCATGATGGTGCAGAAATCAGGGGAAACGAGGCAGCAGCAAATGCTCCCCAAACTGTGCAACATTCCTGGGGAGGTCTGTATCATGAAATCTCTCGGCCTGGAGGGCCTTCCTGGGAAGGAAGGACAGGCCCAGGGACGGACGACCGCAGAGCCGCATTCTGTGCTTGGGGCCCCACAGGATGGCCCCTGTGGGGGACAGCCTCAGGGAGTGGGGGGACCATCTGGGGGTCCTACAGAGTCCAGGCACTGAGTGGGAGGGAGGAAGTGAGGCTCCGTGAGAAGGAGGCGGCTATGAAGTCACAGGGGGAAGAAACACAAGGACATGGGGGCGGTTCCATGAGATTACTTTGGCTGGAGAGGTTCGCTGCCACGGGGTCCCTTTCTGTCCTCTCATGTCCCTGATGTCTGTTTACTCTGCAGATGAGCCTCTGCAGGTTGCATAGGAGACCAGAGCCTGATGGGACCAGTTCATGAAACCCTTGTAAAGGTTTAAATGAAGACATTCTCTCGGACACTTCATTGGTTGAAAAAGTCTGTATCTCACATGGGTAGAGTTGTCGCTCAAGTAACTCAATCAGCCAGGAGTTTGGTTTTGACACACTTAATTGTCTCTCTCCCAGTTCCTGGGTTTCATTGGATGAAGTTTCGCTGAGAGCCCCTAGAGCTCCAGCAGTGGGTCTGGCCTGGGATGTGGAGGTGGCCAGAGGCGGGGGGCCCGGGAGCTCACGGTCTAGTGGGGAGCCGGCTTGGTCAGCCTACTGGCTCACTCAGGGATCGAGGGGGCTGGCTGACAGAAGCCCAGGCGTCATGGGACTCCAGACCAGTCCTTTTGTCCATCACTCTCAGCAAATGACCCAGGACACAGTGGTTTCCACCACCAGTGATCATTCGTTCTCTCTGGGTTTTTGTGGGTCAGCAGGCAGACAGGCATGGCGGGAACAGTTTGTCTGGATGTCATCATGGGGCCCCAACTGGAATGACCTGAAGGCACCTCCGCTCACTGTCGGCCCTGGGCTTCCTGAGCATGGTGGCTGGGGTCCAAGGGCAGGTGTTGGGAGAGACCGAGACAGAGAGAGAGAGAGAGAGAATGAACATGAATATGAGTGAGAACCAGGTGGAAGGGCTGACCTTTTCTGACCTCGCCTTGGAAGTCGCAAAGCCTCACTGCCCCTACACTCCACTGGTGGGGATAGAGAGCAGACCCACCCAGATCCAAGGGGAGGGCCTGAGACCCACCTCTCTGTAGAAGCAGAGTCCCTCATGCTGCCAGCAGGTCCTGTGGAATGGGGTAAGTACACGGAGCCGCCATCTTTGGGAAATGCCATCCACCATGCTGTATAGGAGAGGAGGGAGGGGGTGACACTTGCTCTGAGCCTTAAAGGCTGGGGAACCCAAGATGTGTGGCTAGGTGGGGAGGAGAGGGATTCCAGGTGGAGAGACAGTACCCCCTAAGAAACATGGGGACTTTGGGCAATGACAAGGAGTTCTGTGTGCTGGAGCCCTTGTGTGAGATGGGGATGGCGGGGGATGGGGCCACATGGTGGATGGCTTCAGCTGGAGCTTGTGACAACGGGGTCCACCGACTCCCCTCACAACCAGGAGAAAGCTATGGCCCCCCGCTCAGGAAAAAGTGCCCAAAGGATACTGGACACCATTTCAGGGACCAGGGCAAGACCTGCAGCCCAAGAAGCCCTCCAGATCACTTCCTGCCCTGTGTTCTGGGGAGTCAGCTTCGGCCCCACACTCGCCAGTGGCCGTGAATGGGGCTCTAAGGGGAAGGGGAGAAGAAGTCACCTCCCATTGTATCCTGTCTCTCCCATCTACAGACCCCACGGCTCCCGGGGTGTTGAGAGTACCTCCTCTCAGGGTGGTCGCTTCCCTGCTGCCAGCAATGGGGTCCCAGGCCAAAGCCTGGCAGGGATGGGCCGGTCTGGCTGTGCTTAGGGCCTCGCAGGCCACTCCGCCTTCTCCGTCATTTGGAATATGGGTGGCTGGTCCTAACAGAACGGCCAGAGATGTGGCCGGCCAGCTACAGCTCACTGGAAACTTGCCTTCGAGCACAGCTATCGGCAGCGGGCCCGTGGCCCCAGCCTCTCTGTGGATGTAGGTAATCCCGGGGGGCCCCAGGAGCCCATCAGACTCAGCCTTGCCCTCATCTCAAAGGACTCAGTGGCATTACGGAGTCTGAGCCTGGCGTCTGTGTGGCATCCCTGGTCTTCCCAGAGTAGATGGAGCGTTCCTTTTCACCAGGTGCTTCTCTGTGTTTTCGAGTCTCCCAACAAGGGAGGTTTGCTCTTTACTTCACGGGCGGGAAACCGAGGCCCAGAAGGCTTCGTTCACCTGCCCACAGTTCCACAGCTAGCTGCTGTCAGACTGGAAACTGCCGGGAGTCCAGCGGCTGCCCCTGGGCAGCCCTGTTTCCCCAGCACCGCCCTGTTTCCCTGAACATGGGCCTGGGAGATCTCGCTGAGCTTCCTGAGCCCACCTCGCCCTGCCCCACCCGTGAGGCTCAGCTCCGGATGGACGGTGTGGCTCAGGCAGGATCAGCTTCTGGCTCAGCTGGGAGCCATGCCAACCCTTCCACATTGCCAAACCCCCCTCCCCGGCCCGTGTCTTCCCTGCCAGCGGGCTCTCCTTGCAGGTGGGGACCTCACGCTTTCCGCATCCCGGTGCGGTGCCTACTCACCGAGTCTCCTCAGTTGCCGGCTCTCTTGTGCCCATACGAGGCCCTGGCCTGCTGCTGTCACATGTGCCCCAGGCTTCTCTGCCTGCTGTGTGGGCTGGAGACGGGATTCCCAGGTGGTTGAATCTCCTGGCTTGCGAGCAGGCTTGGCCAGTGGCAGGTGCAGGATGGGAGGGCAGGTGGGGACAGAAGCCATTTCTTCCCCTGGCCCTGCACTGGGTCTCCTCCACGTCCTGCTGGGGCTTGTGCTGGGCCGGGGAGTTCCCAGCTCTAGTTTCCCTGCCTCCCTTTTTTGTCCTTCCTGCCCTAGCGGAAGCTGGCATCTTCTTCCTATCGCTAACCTCTGTGCTGCCTCAACAGCCCGTTCAGCTCCTTAGCTCTCACTGTGCTATGCAGCCAACCCTCTGTATTAAATTCCCTTCTTCGGAAGTGCCTACGGGCTTCCTGCCAACCCAGCTGGACCCCGGATGGACACATCCCTTTTCTCAGAATGTCAAAGTGTTCAGTCCCTGACTTCGCCTCCCCCCACCCAGTTTCGTCACTGGATTGGGGGGACTGTGTCTCTGAAAAGCCTGCTGAGCCCATCCCTCCCCACAGCTGCAGCCCGGAGCAAGTCCTGATCATTCCTGGCCCGGATGAGCCCCGCCGCCTCCCACCGCGGCCTCCCGGCCACCACCCCCGCTCCACAATGGCCCAGAGGCTTTTGACAAGGCCCTCAGAACCTTCCCAGCCAGGCCTGCCCTTTAGAGCTGGGCTTTCCAATCTGACCCAAGCTGCCTTCGTCTCCCTGGGCATCTTCCTGACATGCCACACCTGATTAGTCACTTCCCAGATGCTGCCCCTCCCCCACCACAGTTCACCTGTCTCTGTCTTGACTGCCCTTTCTTTCTTACTACAAAACCTATTGGATTCTTGAAGACCCAAAGCCATGGCTGCCCCCCACAACAGAGGAGTGACATGCATCACTCTCCATTCTGCCTTCCATGGCCCCCTGGGGGTACCTCCTTGGGAGCCCTTCTCCTGCGTGATGTGATTTTCTTAGCCCTCCCGGTCCCCAGGGAACCAGCGCCACAGCCGGCCCGAGACGGGATTGTTGGCTGGAACGGAGTGTGCTGGTTGGCGTCAGCGGGCCTCCGAGACCCCTGCAAATGGGGCCCGCCCCCAGGTCCCGGGCCTGTTTGAACAGTGCCTCAGAGGTCGGGGGTCCTCTCCCTCCTCGCACCGGGCCATGTCATTTCGTGGATGTTGTCAGTGATCCTGGTTAATGTTTAATTTCAGTTTCTTTGATTTCTGTGAAGCTGGGAACAGGGGGGCTGTGGCTACGAGTGTGATAGACCACAAGAAAACAAATACCCGCCTATTTTTCTTCATGATTACAAATTGCTTATCGGCCTGCTGCCTCCAGCTTTTTGGGAAGGAGTGGAAATGAACACAGAACGGTAAGATGTAGCCGTCTCCCAAATGTGAGAAACTTGTCAAGGATGTTCCAGACTGTCTCACCGCGGGCCTCTGGAGCTGGGGCGGTGAGCGTCAGCAATATGCCTGCCGGGCTCTAAAAAAGCTCCATCATCACCAAACTTCCATCACAGTCACTTTCCCCTCATCGCATCGTCCCTCGGATTCCAGTGGGATCCCGGATAAAGCCTGAACTCCTAAACTTTAGATTCAAGCCCCACCTCCCGCCCCTCTCTCTCTGTTCAGCCTCAGCTGCCCCTTTTCCAGCCCGACATCCTGTTTCTAGATTCTGGACAGGCCACAGGGTGGGTCTCATTCTGCACCTTTCGCAGATAGTGTGGGGGACTGGTTCAAAGTGAGGTCCAGGGGTGCCTGGGTGGCTCAGTCGGTTAAGCATCTGCCTTGGTCGTGACCCCAGAGTCCTGGGATCGAGTCCCGCATTGGGCTCCCTGCTCAGTGGGATGTCTGCTCTTCCCTCTCCCTCTGCCTCTCCCCCTGCTTGTGCGCTCTCTCTCAAATGAATAAATAAAAGCTTAAAAAAAAAAAAAAAGAAATGTGAAGTCCAAATTTGGACAGGCCAGAGGTCAACTACAAGCTTCCACCATGCCCCAGTTGGGATGGCCACACAGCCTCCAGGAAGCCATTTCTGATTTCTCTGACCCCTGTTGTGCATCTGTTCAAACGCCATCCTTCCCCTCACTGTCCTGGACATCAAATCCTCCAGTCTTGTGATAAGGTATTTCATTGTCATTTATTCACGTGTTCGTCTAGTCCCTCCACCTGGACTCTGCGTGCCCCTCAGACCGCCAGCATGAACAATAACATAAAAAGATGGAAACCCACTAAGAGCTTTGGCCAGAGCTGGCCATTCAGACCACCTTAGGGACAGGCTGCTCAGCGTGTGCAGATTTGTCTATGAGATAGGGGCCTGTGAGACGGGCCTCTGATCTCTCTTCCTTGACATTTCAGAAGAAGAATCATGAACAAAAAATTGGTATGAATCTCAACACTTAGGGTCAGTGGCTGACACTCAAATCTCCAACTGGTCCTCCAGCGTCATCTTGTGCAGACCACCTCCCGCTGTGCTCTCTGGGGCACTTCTCCTGCGTCTGTGCTCCCTGCTTCAGTGCACTCCAAGCGGATGGGCCAGGAAGGACGAGGACCTCCACTGACCCCCGTGAATTCACAAGGTGCCTGGATGAAGATCGGAACTCATGTGTGCCCCCTCTTGGGGAGAGGAAGGGCACGTTCATGAGTATAGGAAATTGGAGGCGCCCGGGATGACTGACCAGGGACAAGTTCCTTCTGTTCTTTGGGTCTCAGTTTCCCCTCTCTGTCATGCCAGAGAAATGGATCAGATAATCCAGAACGTTCCATCCAGTTCTCTGATCCAGAGGGTCTGGGGAGGATGGAAAGAGGTTTTGCTAGCCCTCAAAACAGACTGATCACACGAGGCTTGACCGCATGGTGCTTATAGCAGCCCTTGGAAACCTTCACGTCACACGAATCACCTGCATCTAGAGAAGGTGTCGATTCTGAGTCAGTGGATCCCAGGTGGGACCGTCAAATAAATCTGCGTCTCTAACCAGCTCCCAGGGGATGTCAGGGCTGCGGCCCGTGGCCCAGTCTGCACAGAAGTTTAGCCCGGGGTTCTCCAGGAGTGCTCGAGGCCATGACAGCATCCCCTCCCTTGGGAAGCCGCTGGAGCTAACAAGGCCCTACCACAGACCAACTGAATCAGAAACTCGGGGGTGGTGCCCCGGATCTGTGTATTAACGTGCCCTCCAAGTGATTCTGATGAAGTCTCCAGCCTCAACTGCTGCTGTTAAGGAAACTGGTTCTGAACATGACGGTACCAGGCAAGCACTTAGGGAGGTTTTCGGTTTTTTCTTTAATTAATTAATTTTCATATGTGTATTTTACTATTATTTTAAGTATATATTATTTAAGTATATTTTAAAAGGATTTTATTTTTATTTGTTTATTTGACAGAGTGAGACACACAGAGAGAGGGAACACAAGCAGGAGGAGTGGGAAAGGGAGAAGCAGGCCTTCAGGGAGCCTGATGTGGGGCTTGATCCTAGGACCCTAAGATCATCACCTGAGCCGAAGCCACCCAGGTGGCCCCATAATTGTATTTATAGAGCTCCTACGTCAACAACTTGACAGAATGAATACCTTTAGCCTCTGAGCCACCCCTCTAAAGAGTTTTTAAAAATACTGGCGCCTGGGTCCTGCTTCCAGGGTTTCTAATTTGATTGGGATGGAGTGCCTGCTGGGCATTCAGATTTTTAAAAGCTTCGCAAGTGATTCTAACGTGAGGCCAAGGAGTGTTAGAATGTCCCAGATTCTAACGTCAAGCCCCACGCCTCGGCCGGCGGGGCTCCCGGAGGCGCTCTCCGAGCCCTGGCCACTAGAGTGCGCTGTCGCACCGCCTCCGAGGCCGGCTGGACGCCTCCCGGCCCGCCGCAGAGACAGCGCGCGGGGGATCCGGGACGGCGCCTGCGGGAGCTGCTCCTGGCGGAGGCCGCCCTCCCCCGTGCGTCTGTACCTAGTTAGTGCTGGCCATGGTCCCGCTCCGCTTGACGTCAGCGATGTGCCCCGTGCTGGAGAGTTTTGGCTTTTGCGGCCACCGGGGACAAGTTGCTTCACGGGACCAGCTCTGTTGCCCGCCTCCTCCAGGCAGGATGCCGGGCCCACTCTGAGTACTGAGCCTTTGTTCACGCTCCGACGACGACAACTCAGTCTGAGACCCTGTGCCCTACCCTATCTTCCCAGCAGCTTCCTGCCTCTCCTCTGCCATGTCAGGACCCTGAGGGTCCCAGGAAATCCCCCAGGCCGAGCCTTCGGATTTATCAGGTCAGCAGCAGGAACCAACTCTTAAAAATTCTCTTTCGTCTTAGGAGTTTCTCTTCTGCTTGGCACTCCGCGGCTCAGTTCCTTCCCTGCAGCCTGCGCTTCCCTCTCTCCCCTGTCTGAGCTGTGTGGATCAGAAATTCCAGCTCATGTGTTTTCATAGGCAGGAGTGGAAGAGACAGGACCAGATCGCCAAGCTTTAATGCGACAGATAAGGCAGCGTGCCATTTCTAAGGAACATTGTCTATCTTGGTGCGTAGGAGCTGGGTGAGTTCTGGCTGTTGATGAAACGTCAATTAAAAAGCAGCAACAACAACAACACAAACAAACAAAACAACACTCTTTAAGCAAGGGTGGGAGTTTATTCTGGAGATGAGAGCCTAGTCGAGCATAGTGATGTTCTCCTATCTAGCTTCCCTCATTGGCTGAAGACATTCCTCCCTCTCCCAGAGTTGATTTTCCCAGCGGGACGGCCAGCATTGCTTGGATCATAAATGTTCCATTTCATCCCGGCTCCCCCACCCCTCTCCGCGCAAAATCTGTTTGCTGTCTGGGCCTCACTGGTGTGAGATTTCATCTGGTGAAGGTCTGTGCAGGTCAAAGCAGCTTGAATCCCTCTGGTGCGGATGGTGCCTGATGACCCTTCCGGCTTCCACAGCTCACAGTTGGAAGGGGAGAAGAGGTAATTCTGGGAAGCAGGAAGCAGGCTTCGTTCCCGATTCTGATCTTGACTTCAAGGACCTGTTCCTGGTTTCTCCTGTGTGAATCCTACCCCATCCACACCCAACCACGATCAGCCGGTGAGGTGGGCATCCTGCAGCCCCCCCACCCCCGGGAGGGAGGCTGCTTGCATGTGGGAGAGGGACACAATGTCCACACTGGGCAGATGCCAGAGAGCCCCGCCAGCCCAGAGGGGAAGACAGAGGCCCAGAAAGGGGAAGGGAGTCGCTCAAGGTCACACAACTGGTTCTTGACAGGTCCCGTTTCAAGCTAATTCCTCAGAAGCCCCTGCCAAGGCCCTTCAGAGCTCCTACTAGGTGCTGGGTGTGACATTTTAGGCAGTGTTGAGAGAGTAGTGGCTGGGTTCCAAAGGAAACCGGTTTGGTTTAATTTGAAGAATACCAGTTTCTCTTTGAATTTGGATGAGTGACCCTTTGTTGGGGCAGATGTCATTCCAGGTGTCGACCTGAATCTGGGGCAACACCGAGTCACAGATCCGGCAGGGGCTGTGCAGGGAGACGGCCTCCCCAGGAATCGGAGGGAATTTAGCATGGTGGGCGCCGGCCTTCACTCACGGGGGACAGGAGGCCAGGGAAGAGGTGTGGGAGGTCACTACACATTGTGTGCCGGCCAGTGTAGCCTCACAAAGTAAAGGCTTGAGCCTTGAATTGGATCTCGGGTGGGTCAGGGCAGGGGTGGCCCGGGGGTGGGGGGCAGGAATATCCAGGTCACGGTGTGTTTGGGCTGGTGTCGCTGCTGCCTCAGAGTGCCTCTGGCCAGAGCCCAGCTGGGATCTGGGGCTCCTGTGCCACCAGCACAGGGAGGACCACAGAGACTTGTGCTCAGGGCGCACAGGGGAGTAATTCGAGGGGGGCAGGAGAGGGGCTGCCCTAGGTCAAGTAGCCAAGCCAGCGCTTACATACCGGTGCTGGGCTTGGAGTCATGTTCCCACCACTGCCCTCTGTTCTGTATGGAAAGAGGCTCCAACCTCACTCTACAGGGGCCGCCCCTTTTCCTCTCTTTGGGTTATGTAATATACGTGTCTGAGTGACGCACACGTGCACAGACATTTCCTGTTTTCTGTGTCTCTGCCTCCAAATCCTGTTTCATGACACCCGGAGAAAAAGGATTCTACAACCTTAGTCACCGATTCCAGGATCACCTCTCCCAAGCCTCCCATGCTCTAGTGTAAGTCCTTCCAGGTAGGGCTGCCAGAGTCTGGGATGTAGTCCAAGTGCCCCAGGCCACCAGGGTGGGCTGTTTCCTGAGGAATGCCTCCTCTGGGTGTCCACCCTGCTGTCTCTGGCCTGGGTTCTCTCTGCCTGGGATCCTGGATGCCATTGTTTCTGGGGTTGGGGATCCCAGCTCGAGATTTGCAGTCTGCTTCCCCAGAAATTGCTTGTTCTTTACTGCTGGTGGGAAGGGATGAGGGACAGAGGACAGAGGGGTGAACCTGTGTGCTCTGTGGAGGGAGCCCCTGGGGATGACTTAAACATATCCCCTCCCCCCACCCCCAGGGACCTCCATGCACCCCCCCTCCCCTCTCTCCATCTGGCTTGAAGCAGAATGCTCGCCCCTCCCACTGGGGGAGCCTTCAGGCACATTTTCTACTCAGAGGACATTGAATGCAAAATTCTACCCAGAAGACAAGGAAGGAGGAAGGAAATACTGAGGGAAGTGATGCTCTGTGCCTGGTTAGTCCCCTGGGTCCTTGGGTTGCAACCTTAAGATTCCAGTATTGTCTTCATTTTACAGATGAGAGAACTGGCACTCAGGGGGCTTCAATGGTCTGAAGTCAGACGGAAGTGAGTAGAGTTTAATCCCAACTCTCGTCGGGCCAGTACCGAAGGTGTGAGCTCTTCCTTGAGCAGGGTTTCTCAAGCGTGTGATTCCATCTACCCCGGAATCCCTTCGTCCTTCAGTCAGCCCCGTTAACCTAGAGAGGGCCAAGCCAGGTACTGTTCCAGGCTCGTGAGATTCAGCAGTGGACAAAATGAGTCTTCCCTTCGGGGAGCTGCCGGTGCGGGCAAGATCAAAAACGAGTATAAGTAACAGGTCGGTTATATAGCTATCTTAGCTTGGGCTGCATAATGAAGTACCATAAGGGCCCTCTTCCTGGTTTGCAGATGGCTACGGTCTTGCTGTGTCCTCAGGGGGCAGAGAGTGAGAGCTCGGGGCTCCTCCCCTTCTTAGAAGGGTGCTAAACCCGTCAAGGGAGCTCTACCCTCTGACCGTCTTCTAAACTCAGCCACACCCCAAAGGCCCTGCCTCCAAACCCCATCACCTTGAGAGTGAGGACTGCAATATAGGGATGTGTGGGGAGGATACTAACGTGGGGTCCCTCGCGGGGGTATGAAGGAACACGTCATGCTGTGAGGGGAAGAAGCAGGGGAGGGGATGGGGGCCAGAGAGGTGGTATATGGGTTGTGATTTTAAATATAATGGTCGGGAGAGGCCTTGCCCAGAAGGTGACTCTTGACCCAAAACTTCAGAGATGGGTGTTTTGCTCTTGAACTTGTGCCTCCTGTATTCACGGAGACCTGCTCCCTCAGAGCCTCCCGGAACGGGGTCTGGGAGTGTGTATTTTGACAAGTCCTTGGCACACACCCAAATTGGGAAATTCCTGCTCTGCACCCTGGTGTTTCCTCTCCATGCAAAAGACTCTCTGACTTAACAGTTCGGGAAATATTTGCCCAAATCCAGGTATGACTTTAGGAGGTCATGAATGCAGCTGGAATCCAGCGGCCTGGTGACGGTTCCCTGTGAGACTTGATAATTGGCTAATACTGAGTAACTCTAGCAGGCAGGATGCACCCCTGACCATGACTGGGTCTGGAGAGCCCTGTGTCAGTGCAGGGCAAGACACTGGTGTCGTCCCATCAAGGTGCAGCCCAGTTTATTGGAGCGGCTGGCTGGTGTCATGGGAAGGGCATGACCTGGAAGTCTTGGGGTCTAGCCTGGGCTCAGTAGTGGTGAGCTTGGGAGGGTCATTTGCTTTGAGGGGTTTCAGTTTCCAGGTTTATGAAACAGAGCTGCCGAAGCTTCCCCTCTATGTCACAGTGCTGCTCTCCTGTCCCCAGCCAATCTGTGTATCCATCCATCCACCTGTCTGTCCGTCTATCCATCCATCCACCTGCTCACCAGCCATCTCCCTCAGTTTCCTTATTTCCTTATTATCTGCATTTCTAATGGCGTCTGTTCCACACCTAGAACTTCTTTTAAAGGAATCTGGCCTGAAGAACTAACAAAGAAAAATTATATGGAGAGAAATTAACTGGGATAACAAAATCTCTCCTCTTGGAAGATCTGTTCAGTGAGGTCCAAAGGTGGGCTTCGTGCTCTTGTCTGGGGGAAGCAGGCAAGCAAGTGCCTTATAAGTTGAGTGGCAGTGAAAGCGGCTGCCTCAGATCTCCCCTGATGGCGGAGAGCCCGGCCTCAGTGCCCAACCGCATTAACTGTTGGCTTCCCAGGTGCCGAATCCAGCCAAAACCCTCCTTCGCTGTTTGAAGTGCTTATTGGAAAAGCAGATTTCATCTTGGCTGGAGCTGTGAGCGGCTCCTTCTGTGGGGTGCTCCCCAGGGCTGTAATTGAACACAAGAAAGCATCAGCCTCCTTTTGGCATTCTTGCTTTCATCTCCAAGTCACATTTTAAAATTTATATTTAAAAAAAGGCAGGGAAAGGGGCCAGCCCACACAGCTCATGAACCCCCAGCTCGGCAGCTCCGGGGAGGAAGCCTGGGGAGGATTAGAGGAGAGAATCAGGACTACATGGTGCAGGGACATTTCATGCCAGCCTTCCCGGAGCTCGTGGTCGGGCTTTGGGGCAAGGCCGTCAGGGGACCCAGGCTCTGTAGAGCGAAAGTCCTGAAGGATCAGACTGGGCCCCACTCACACCAGTCCTGATGTGTGACGATCTTCTGAAAGCCCCAGAGAACAGGAGAATCGAAAGCCTGGGAGGTTGGGGAACCAGCAGCCTTTATCTACACAGGTGACCACGGGTGGGAGAAAACCATTTGAGAAAAGAGGCTTGGACTCTTTTCTTTGCTCTCTGGAAAATCCTTTTTCCAGAGCTTAGCAGGATTCTGACAACAGTAGGTGTCTAATGGATGTTTATTAGACAAGCCTTCCTATGTGGAAAGATTGCAGTTAAGCACGACATGACTTTTTCCTGCAAGTCTTAGTAAGACCGTTATCATCTCCAGAGGTCAATATGAGACTCAAACACCAAGCTTCATGGAGAAATGAAAAAAAAAATGGTGGTCTGGAGAAGGAGTAGCCCCCTGGCACAAGGTTATTGTTGCATCGCTGGCTTGTACCCCACTCTGACCTCTTAATTGTTTTCAGGAATTCTTGTTTGTGGCAAACCATTTTTTTTATGCAGCCAGTTTCTTCTCTGAGAGTCAGGTTTTACACTTCTCACTCTCTGTTTTACACAAAGATCATTGATACCTTGAATTTAGCTAGAAATAAAACATGAAAAATAATTGGGTGCTTTTGACCAAAGAACATTCAATAAGACCAATAATGACCAAACATTCAATAAGATAAAAATTATCTGCCTATTTCAGGACCACAAGAAGGAGGAGGGATGTAAATGTACAAAACTATTTTGAAGCTATTACTAAAGTGAATGCCGAGGCGCCTAGTGGCCAAGAAAAGGAAAGGAAGTAGACTCGTTCCTTAGGGGAGATAAAGTTTATCTTGTCTTTGAGTTCTAATGTTTGGAGAGGCTCCTGTAGAGTGCTATAGTGGAGCCGTGTGTCAACAACTATTTTACGCTAAATGAATGGATATTTTCTACAATGATCTTGGCCAACTTTTAGGACCATCACTGAGACTGGTCTGGGAAGTAGAAGTTGGTCTTGGGAAAAAATGAAAGGTGGGAAATTCTAAGAGGACTGGTAAACTCATCTTGCCTGTACATCATACAATCCCTACTTAAAAGTACTTTGAGTTGGACTTGGGGCAAAAAAAGGAAGAAAGGCAAGCCCCCGAAGGTGCAAGGCAGAGTGTATCTCTGGGGAGTCACTAATTCCGCACATTGCCAGCTCTCCCCACTGTGTTCCCACCAGAGAGCAGAAAGTGAATCATCTGGTGAAACAGCTAATACCTTGGGTTTGGTGTTGGCTTCTGTGGGCATGTCTGTATGTGAATGGGTGTGAACACAAGCCCTTCTCCCAACATCCTACTTCTCTACCCCCCAACATACACACCACCGGAAAGAAGACTCAACATCCTGGAATCAGCCCTCTGTCGGTGATTCAGATAACCAGCCCAAACAGAAGATCTCAAGGTCTGAAGATCATTAACTCTTGGAATGAGTAACAGGACAGTTTCTGAATGCTACGGGTGACAGACTATGGGTGACAGTCTTAATTACTCCAATAGCTAAATGTTTGGGAATGGAGGCAGGAGAGCCAACAGCAACAGGAGAAGGATTTCTGCCCCGTGACTATAGGATTCCTTGTTAGACTGGCCCGAGGCCCCCACAGCTCTGCCCTGTGATGGTATTTTTCCCCCTTTGGGAGGCATTGACTTATAAACCAGCCCCCCCAAAAAAAATTTTTTTAAGATATTATTTATTTATTTATTTATTTGACAGAGAGAGAGAGAAAGCATGACCAGGGGGAGGAGCAGACAAAGGGAGATGCAGACTCACCAAGCAGGGAGCCCAACACAGGGCTTGATTCCAGGACCCTGGGATCATGACCTGAGCTGAAGGCAGATGCTTAACGACTGAGCCACCAGGCGCCCTGACTTGTAAACCAAATTTAAGGGTTTTATCCATTTATCTTTCACTGAGGACCTGGTGTATTTCAGGCGCTGTGCTAGGCCCTGGAGATGCTGAGATGTGGTTCCCAGCCTTCGAGGAAGTGCAGGAATCCACTCCCCCCCTCATATAATTAGGAGCCCTAACCTCCTATGTGATGAGAACACCATAGGAGATAGAAGTAAATTCTAAAAAATTCTCCTTTTCCAAGACTGTGGTTTTCCTTCCATGGAACCACAGGTCATCTTCCTTTGTATGTCATGATTGGGACCAGTTGGGGTTAATGGTATGACTTGGGGTTAATGGTATGACTTGGCCATAAAAGCTGTAAGTTTGGTTGTCACAAAGTCCCTTCTGAATTCTGAGAATGGGGCCTTCATCTCTGAATGCTTCTGCACAGGCCTGAGGATTGATCCCCAAGAGGCCCCTCAGCGTGGCCACAGGACAAGCTGAGGCTCCCGGCCCTGGGGGGGGGGGCATCTGTGCCCTATTCTCCTCATGTCCAAGCTCCAGCTAAAAGAGCAGCTGGTGCCTCCCAGCCTGGTTTCAGCTCATGACCGGCGGGGAACTGCAATCTGCAGTCCGCACAAATAGGGCTGGAGGCTCGGTCATGTGCTCATCTCAAAGCCATTGCCCCCTGCTTCCCGCCCCCCATTTCAGAGTGGCAGCAACAAGAGAAACGACAGGGAAATTTGGTCTTGCTCCTTTGCAATAAACAACAAATGGTTTCTTCTCCGAACCAGTAGTCAGACACTTACCTTCTGGACTTCGGCTCCGAGTTATGAAATTAGAAACTCCGGGGGTGGGGGGCGGGGGTGCAGAATGGTTTGTGCTTGACCAGACCCTCCGGGCTTCCAATGCCGCTTGTGTCCAAGGGCCCCTGAGGCCTGTGCAAGCGCCTCCAGAACTGGAAGCGGGGGGATTATATGGGGGGATCTGGTGCCCCATTATAGGTGGTTTGAAAAAGCTCCTAGAAAGATTGCTATTTCCCCTACCTTACCCCACCCGACTTGAAAATCCTGATCTAGAAGTAACCGTGCATGGGAAGACTCAGCTGGTGCAACTGTCTTTGTATTTTGCTGACCTTTTTTTTTAAGCTTCAAAAATTTTATCATATCACAGAGTGACTTGTGCCTGGCCTGGAGATCTCCCTCCGTAGCTGTAGGCAAGGACTGAACTTCTATGCACGGTATGGAGTCCAAAAGAGGACTTTGCTCTGAGGAGTTTGGGAAAATCCGGCCCAGTAGTTTGTGGGTGAGGGGATGTTGCGGCCACGCCCCCCCCACCCCCGGAGACCCACCTCGGAGGCTGCCTCTGCCTCCCCAGCCCTGGGAGCTGGGGATCATGGCCCTAGGCCTGAGGGGCAGTGGGCTGTTGCTGCCCTGTATCTCCGACAGGCTCTTTAAAGAAAACAGATGTCAGGAGCCACCCTTCATTGCCCATGACAGGGAGAAGATGTACCCTAGGTTGTCTGGGGTTTGCAAACAGTGGCAGATCTGAATTTGTTTTCTTTTTCTCTAAAGACAGGGTATTTGGGAAGTGGTTCTGGATCTGGGGGGATGGAGGGTGTTTCAGAGGTAAGGAGGGTTTGCTTTAATCTTCCATCTCCTTGCTCTCTGCAGGTGTTCGAGCTGCTTCTACTCAGTCAGGAAAACAGCCAAAAGAGAGACAGCTTCTCAACCAGTGGGTTTTCCTGCTGAAGTGGGGGCCCCGGCGGCGGCTTATCTGGATGACAGGCTCTCCCTCCTCAGAAGGGGGTGTTTCCCTTGTGGCCACTGAGGCAGGAAGCAGGTGGCAGGGAGTTGACCCCACAGATTCACCCAGAGCCCGCTGGGGTTTGCCAGCAACCGTAGCCGGTGCTGATCTCATTGATTGCCAGTGGCTTTAGGCCTCTCTGAGGAGATGGCACTGGCTGATGTCCTCTGCAGATCTGCTGTGACAGGCTGCAGCTGGGAAGTGTCTGGGCCTCTGTCAGGGGACAGGAGGTCTTCGAGGATCTGAAGCTGCTGCTCACTCTGGGCAGTTGCGGGAGCAGAGGAATCTGGGCCCAGCTTGAACCCAGAACCGGTTTTGGCCTCCCCTCACATTCGGGTGTGAGCTCCATAGGCGTGAATTTTATGCGTTTTGTCCTCACGTATCCGAAGCATCTAGAGCAGTGCCTGGCTCACAGTAGGTTCTTAGCAAATATGTGGTGACTGACTAACTGAATTCTCCCCCTCCCACCAAACCTCCCCTCAAGTCTGATGGGAAAGGAACTTAAGGGCTTCTTCCCAGTTCTCAGCTGCTTTTCTCGTGCCCCAGTGGCAAAGAAGGGATCTTCTGGGAAGACGGTCACCTTTCTGCAGAGGTTTCCACGGGGCCACTAGGGAGAAATGAGTTCCCAGTACGCCAGTGCTGACCCATGGTGTCACCTGTT
Organism: Mellivora capensis; assembly: GCA_004024625.1. Lineage (NCBI taxonomy): Eukaryota > Metazoa > Chordata > Mammalia > Carnivora > Mustelidae > Mellivora > Mellivora capensis. The sequence goes on along the minus strand of PISX010001706.1, from coordinate 67,209 downwards.
TGTGAGAGGAAAGGCCACCCACCCCTAAGGGCCTTTAGAGCCACTGGGGGCAATTGCTTTTAAAGCTACAGTCCATCCAGAAGGGGAAGACCGGCTGACCACGTGACCACATAAGCTGTTCGGCATTGGAGGGGGGTGTGCTAGACAACATGGCAGAGCCTGGGCACTCCTGCCAGTGTGCGACTCTGGTGGTCTGTGGGCTCTAGGCTGTGTGGCCCCTGGCTGAGGACCCAGATGCTTAGGCTTGCAGAGCCCTGTGGGATGGTCATCCTACCCCAGCCCAGGCAGGACCTTGTCCTCCACAGCCCATAGCATGGCCTTGGACGCAAACATTCCAAACCATTTAAACTCTTAGTAATATTAATAGAATATTAGTAATATTAATAGAAAGGCTCGATGAAGCCACTGAATTTTAATGTGCCTATAAAAGCAAATGGGTCATGTGTTGTGGTTTTCAAACTTTCCCTTCTAATGACAGGTGGCCAGACTGTCCCACAGCGTCCTCCTTGGTGAGCTTGGCAACACATGTGACCACGTGAGAGTGAACAGGAAGAAGAAAAAGCAAGAAATGGAGACAAACATGATATGCTCCGCTAATCTCCAATGAGATAAAACTGGTGGTTTTACCAGGAGGCCGAGGCCAACCCCCTGTCGCTCAGCCTCGAGAGAGGGGAGAGCAGGGCTGTGTGCTACAGTCCCCTGGTGGCCCAGACAGCCCTGAGGTTTGATGGCCATGGACGCAAGTGTGTTGGGATGGCACCAGGTATCTGGCTGGAGACCACGGAGGAAAGAGCTAATGGGGTTCCAGGTCCTGTGATAATTGGCCCGTTTTACACATCATTAACTAGTTAATCATTCATCCTCCAGGAAGTGCCTTTTGCACATGTGCTGGGCCAGTACCAGGGAAACTATGGGGACCAGAGACAAGGTTCCTGCTCTCGGGAGCTTACAATCCCACTTCCTATCCTCCTGTACTTCACTGAGAAGATAGAGCAATCAGGGGATGGGCATGGGCTTTAGTAACCACCCCACACGCCCCATGCCTGCATCCGTGCCCTTGACCCTGCCTCTGTCCTGTTCCTATGGATGAACGTTCCATGCTGGCCAAGGCCAGCCCCTCTGCCAGCGCCAGCCCTCCCATGCCCTCTGGGCTGCTCAGGGACACTGCTCCAGCCCCTCCCTTCTCTCTCCTGCGACATCAGCCTCTCCCTCTTTATTGTGTCTCTCCTAACGGTGGGGGGCCACACTGTCATTTCTTCCACACAAATATACCTTCTCTTGACCCCGCTGCCTCCCCCAGAAAAAGGTCCCCAGTGCTCTTCTCTTTATAGCTAAGCTCTTAAGATAGCCATCCAAACCCTCTCTGGCCATTCTACTTCGAATCCACTCCCGTCACCCTGTCACTCATGAAACTCTCTTGTCAGCATCATCAGGGTCCTCATTTTGCTAAATCCAATGGGCAGTTCATGGTCCTCACCGTGCCTGACCCGTCAGCAGCATTAGACAGTCGCCCCTCCCTTCCTGTTGCTCAGTTTCTAGGACACCACCATCCTGGGATTTCCCTTCCACTTCGGGGTACACCATCTGCCTCTTTGGCTAGCTTTTCCACAGCTTCCTGAAAGAGGAAGGACAAAGATGAACATACAGTCTCCGTCTTGTAACTCTCATCTATCTATCCTCCCTCATCCGGCTCATGGCTTTAAATGATCCGTGCACACCGACTCCCCAGGGCTCCTTGGCGCCCACTGCATTTGAGATGTTTCTGCTGGGCAGCTAAATACACATCTCTTCCAGAACTGGGCTCCTGCTCACCCCCACTCACCTCCACATGAACCTCCCTTGCCTGCAGTTTTCCCTATCCCAGCTAAGGGCAAGTCCAAAAACCCTTTGTATCCTCTTTGCGTCTTCTCTTAGGCTCACTGAGTGAATAATCCAATCAGAAGCTTTGCCTCCAAGATCTGACACGTAGTGTCTTCACTGCTATCACCTTGAGCATGACAATAGACTCCTAACTGGTTCTGCCTGCCTCCACCCTTCCCCATGACCTCCTCCCTGCCTCAGTCTGTGCTGCACAAAGCTTCCAGAACCCTTTCAAAAGCAATTTAGATCATGTCTCTTCCTTCCCATGGCACTCTGAGTGTCAGCCAAATTCATCCCAAGGCCTGTAGAACCCTATATGGTCTGTCTTCCCATTACCTCTCTGACTGCCTTATGCTACTCATCCCTTTGTTCCCTCTCTCCTCCCTCAGGACCTTTGCACTCACAGTTTCTTTTGCTGGAACTCTTTTCCTCCAAGCTCTTTCCTCAAATGCCATTTCAGTAAGTCCCTTCCTGATCATCCTACTTAAAATGTCCACCTATCCCATTCTCATTCCCCACCCCATATCCCTGCTCTATTTTCTACATTGTACTTATTCTTTGATTCCCTGCCATAGCAATTCAGTAGTGGGGTGGGTGTGGGGAACCCACCCTGGGTCCAGGGCACAAGGAGATACAGCATCTGTAGAAAATGTCACAATAATCACGACATGTACTAAAGGTCGGTCAGCTCTTCACCAGCATTGTGTGTTGGCGATTGTTAACAATGTTCTAAGATGCTCCTTCCCACCAAGACCGGCAGCTCCCACTAACTCTCTCCTGATTGAGGCACTTGGGTTTCCCTTATTTATTTGCTTATTGTCTTCTTCACTAGAATGTTAAGCTCATGGGAGGCAGGATGTCTTGTCTGTTTTGCTCACTGCCGTTTCTCTCATGTTTGCCATGTGGTAAGCTCAGGGAACTTTAGTCCAATGAATGAGAGGTGAGGTGGGGGAAGCCATGAGCAGCCACAGTTGTCAAGAGGGTTTGCTGAATGATGAATCCATGGCTATGTGGTCTAGGCAGAAGGACAAAATGCCTGGACCAGCTTCACTCTCAGAGTCACCGAGCCTAGAGTAGGATTCAGAATTTATGTGTCCTCACTATAAGTGTTTCCTTCATAATGTTAATGTTGAGTAAATAAATGTGTTCTTTTTTTTTTTTTTTTTTGAAGATTCCATTCAGAAAGCACAGAGGGAGAAGGAGACTCCCCACTGAGCCGAGAGCCTGATGCGGAGGCTCGATTCCAGGACCTTGAGATCACGACCTGAGGCCAAGGCAGGTGCTTAAAGGTTTCTTTCTTTCTCTTTCTCTTTCTTTCTTAAGATTTATTTATCTGACAGAGATCACAAGTAGGCAGAGAGGCAGGCAGAGAGAGAGAGAGAGGGAGGGAGAAGCAGGCTCCCTGCTGAGCAGCGAGCCCAATGCGGGGCTCGATCGCAGGACCCTGAGACAACTACCTGAATCGAGGGCAGAGGCTTAGCCCACTGAGCCACACAGGCACCCCTTAACCGTTTCTTTACTACTTGTTGGTCGAGGATCCATGGTGACGTCTTGTAGAGAGCGGGCTGTCACTTTTAATCAGAACGGCCATTCTCCATCCCTTCTGAAGATCTGGAGGCCTTGGGCCTCCTACACACTGTCAGAACTGTCACAGGCATAAATCCCGTGTGATAAGTGTGGACTCCAGGAGACCACTCAGGAGGAACAGTCCCGTAGAGTGACGATGACAGCAGGGAGACACTCTCAATGCCACCTCCTTTGGGAAGTCTTCCCTACTTTCTCTTCCCTCTGCTGGGTGGAGTTTGTATCTTCTTCCTTTTGGCTCCTTGTTCACTTCTTTATTTATTTATATTTTAAAGAGATTATTTATCCATTCTGCACAGAGAGAAAGAGAGCACAGGCTCACCAGCCATAGGAGGAGCAGAGGGAAAGGAGAGAATCCCAAGCAGACCCCGTGCTGAGCAGGGAGCCCTACTCAGGGCTCGATCCCACGACCCTGAGATCATGACCTGAGCTGAAGTCAAGAGTCGGATGCTCTACTCATTGCACCACGAGGCACCCCTCACTTCTGTAACATTTATACCATGTTATCATCTTGATTTGCTTCCGTGTTTGTACCTTCTACTGAATGTGACTCCAGACCAGAAACGATGCGCATTCATGGCACCTGGCACATTGGAGGAAATCATGCATCAATAACAAAGCAGATATTAACTAAAGAGATATACCAAGATCAAATGAATATAATGGTTATTGTGATGATGCTTTTGATTGCCAACTGTAATAACAAGAGTGAGTAGTCCATGGTGATTATATAAAATATAGAATGTAGGTATAACATACATTTTTTCTGCAAAGGTGATGTCACTTAACTCTGTTCTTTAAAGTTCCAGAGGCCCATTATCATACACAATTATTCAAACGTTACTGACGCAGAGTGCCTATTAAAGTATCAGATATGTTATGACTTCCAAAGACAGTGAGTTAGACTGAAGTCCAATTTTTTAAATTTTAACTGATTGGTGTTGGCCTAAAAATGCTGGTTTTATGCATGTATGCGGTCTGGGATGTGGAGGCTGGTCATATACCCGTGTACTGATTCAGCCGCGATAGGCAGGTGAGCCCTCCACCACTAGAGAGAGATCTTATAGGCTTTAGAAATCAGTCTAATGGAATGAGATTTTTCACTAGTTCAAATTCAGAGTTCAAAAACAGTTCAGTTATTATTCAAGTATCCAGTTAAGACAGGAGGTTGAACAAAATTAATTTTGAAACTTTCATAGACTTTTAAAAAAGCAAAACTTTAGACATTAAAATCAACTTTTCATTATACGCAGTGCATTTGAGTATTAAATATATGTTAAATTTCATTTAGCAGATTCCTCCCCAGACTTTTAAAACCACCACCAATAAATATTTACATATTTCCTCCCTCCCCAACGCATCTCCCCAGGTACACACAAATACCACTCATTTTGAGGTCCTATAGCTCCAGATTAAACAGATTCTCCTTCCAAGAGAGCGGCCCATAGCCTTCTGCTCCAGCCAGAGCAAGGTTTCTGGTCCTTGGATACTTTCACTGCCCCTGGCTGATGGAATGGGGCTGGGAATCTCATTATATGGAAGCCTTCCACCTCTTTCCCAAGCCAGCCCTGGAGAAGGGGCTTGGACTACATCATCTATCCTGGGCCCCAGCCCACCTTGCTTGAGGCCAGCTCACCAGAACTGTTTTAAGAGCATTCCAACAGTGGAACCACCATTTGCTCCACTATCCCAGATAGGGCAAAAACTTGTTTGGCACGTTTTCCTCGGGAAGACTGCAGTTGGCCTCCTTGTGCTTCTGGGACAGCATCCCTTCACACTGGACAGACTGGATGGTAGTCATCAGTCTGGGATGCTTTGAGAGGTTCACTTTCGGGAGTGAGGGGACACAGGGAGCCTGGGTGGCTCAGTCAGTTAAGCGTCTGCCTTGACGCTCGGGTCATGATCTCGGGGTCCTGCGATATAGCCCCATGTCGGGCTCCCTGCTCAGTGGCAAGTCTGCTTCTCTCTCCCTCTCTCTCAAATAAATAAATAAAATTTAAAAAAAAAAGAAAAAGGAGTGAGAGGACATAAGCAGAGACACTGTATAAGCCTGGGGTCTAGGGCTGGGGATGTCAGCCTTCCTTATCTGTGCCTCACACATGATGTTACACAAATACGCAAACGCCACAACGTCTTTGGGTAGTTTGGAAGTCTACTGCAGTCTCAACTAGCGGTTTTATTCACTGGAATATGTAAGCTTTCAGTCTCTCTAATCAGTTGTTTTTTCCTTTGTTCTTTTTTTTTTTTTTTTTTAAGATTTTGTTTACTTGACAGACAGAGATCACAAGTAGGCAGAGAGGCAGGCAGAGAGAGAGAAAGGGAAGCAGGCTCCCTGTTGAGCACAGAGCCCGATGCGGGGCTCCCTCCCAGTACCCTGAGATGATGATCTGAGCCGAAGGCAGAGGCCTTCAGAGGTGACCACTGAGTCACCCAGGCGCCCCAAGATTTTCAAAGATTTATTAAGAATTTATTTATTAGGGGTGCCTGGGTGACTCAGTGGGTTAAGCTTCTGCCTTCGGCTCAGGTCATAATCCCAGGGTCCTGGGATCGAGCCCCACATCGGGCTCTCTGCTCAGCAGGGAGCCTGCTCCCCCCCCACCCTCGCCTGCCTCTCTGCCTACTTGTGATCTCTGTCAAATAAATAAATAAAAATCTTTAAAAAAAATTTATTTATTAATTTGACAGAGAGAGAGAGAGACAGCAAGAGAGGGGGAATGGGAGAGGGAGAAGCAGGCTCCCCGCCGAGCAGAGAGCCCGATGTGGGGCTTGATCCCAGGACCCTGGATCATGACCTGAACCGAAGGCAGAGGCTTAACGACGAGCCACGCAGGGGCCCCAGTTCTTGTTTTTTTTATAAAAAAATAAAAAAAAAATCAGTAATTAATGCATGATCCTTGTAGAGAAATAGGGAGGAAGTGTGAAAATATTAAAAAGTAATACCAGAAGATTAAAATACATCCACATCCAAGAAGGTGATACTTTCAGACTGCTTAGCAGCCAGGTCTGCCAGAAACCAACCCAGCAAGCAAAAGATGGTGGGCTTTGGACCCTCCCCTCCAGAGCTCCTTCCTTGTTTTCCTTTGGAGACCTCAGCACCGCTGGTGAGAACGGTGGGCATCACTGCGGCCCGGGGTTAACAGCGCTGAGGAGGAGGCATGCGCCAACCTGTCTGAGGTGCTACTGGGCTGCATTCTCCGGATCTTGAGGCTCCCAGCAGGTGGTCTGGATTAGGCTGGGATCTGGGATCTGGGATCTGGGATTTGGCCTTTCGGATTCCCAGCCTGAACTGCTGTGGGCAGTTCAGTAATCTGCAACAAACCGCCTTCTTCATGGGCTGCTGCAAGTAAGAAGGAGCAAATGGCCTTCGGCTGGGATGGTGGCAGGATATGTAGCTGTCCCCAGCTGCCTGTGGGTTCATGCTTCTCCCCCGTCCTTCCCAAGCCCACCGGCCAATGTTACCACCCATTCTCTGCGTGGACCCCCAGGAGGCTGCCTTCTAACTAAAGGGAGGATGGTGCTGAACAGCTCGAGTGGAGGGCTCTTCTGTCCTTTGGAAGTTCCCCAGGGAGCCTGCGCTCTAGTTCTGACGGTGAATGTTCTTTCGCCCACGTCCTGTGAGGGCTCGGACCAAAGCTTCTGCGAGAGATGATAAGGCAATGGTCCACAGGTATTGTCCTCCTAGCCACCTGGGCAAGATCTGCCTGGTCCTCCTACCCCCAGGCTGGACCTTTCCCGGGAAAGGGCCCATTTGACTTATCTGCCTGCCTTTGGGCCATTCTCAGAAGGCTCAGGATTGGCCTCAGGGAGTTCCTGTCCACAGGGTTTGCCACAGGCGTGGTTGGTGCCTCAGAAAAGGAGCTTGGGAGGCGGTGGGGAAGGGTGGGGAAGGGTGGGAAGCTGGGGCAAGCTTTCTCTCAGGGAAAGGGCATCCGCTGGGACCTGTCCGGCTCCCTGCTGTTGGCCCTGCGCTTCCCGGGACCTCATCCCTTCAGAGGCCCCTTCCCAAGCGGCTGCTGTGGGAGCCAGTCTGTTCCCTGCTCTAATGACGTTGTAATTACGTCAGCAGCACCTACTAGAAAGGGGAGCACCACAGGCTTTATTGCTTACCCTCAGAATGCCTCTCTCCGTGTTGTCCAGCGAGAGGCCAGGAGAACGTTTGGGGTCACCCATATGCCTATTTTAGGCCAGAATCCTGGCCCTCGGATGCCCCACTGATGGCGGTTACAGTCAGCCAAATCTGCCCATGGTGGCAGAAAGAGGGTCACACAGCGGTGGGGCCGGTGGGGCCAAGCCCGCGTTCACCAGGGCCGGCGTCTTAGACATGTGTCCCCTCGCTGCGGCGGCTGTGCTTCTCTCCGTCCAGGTGGCTAGGGCTTCTCCACCCTGAGGAGAACCAGGACCAGGCCCAGGACCATGGGGAGGCAGGTGCAGAGCGCTGGGCCGGGGTTTCCGGGGGGAGGGAGGTCGCAGGCTCAAGGAGGGGTGGGAGGCCAGAGTGGGGAGGAGAAGGCCGGGAAGAGGGGTGTAGGGGGAGAGGAGAGGGAGGGGAAAGGGGGAGGCCGAGGGGAGGAAGGAGAAGGAGGGAAGGAGGGGGGAGAAGAGGCGGAAGGGGAGAGGGGGGAAAGAGGTGGCGAGGAGGGGAGGGTTGGGTCAGTCCGGAAAGTGGGCGGCGGCCCGGAGCCCCGGGAGGCTGTGTGACGAGGGGCGGGCCCGCTGGTGTGGCCGATGAGCCCCTAATGAAGCCGGGCGCCTGGGCCCCCTTTGTTCCCGGGAAACCATTTAAAAAGCCCCTTCCTCAGCCCCCATGCGGGGCGAGCGGGGACAATGGCCGGCGGCGCAGTGGGCCGAGCGGAACGCCCCCTTTAGAGAGGCCTTTCCAGCCGCGGGGCCCGGGCTCAGAAGCTCGGAAGCTCGGGGCGCCGCGAGGCCGGGGCTCAGCCCCCGGGCGCGCTCTGCCCTTTGGGGGCCACGAGGCCACCGCTGAAACAACAACCAGGGTTGGAAAAAAACTGCGCCGTGGCGGGAAGGCTCGGGCCCTGTGGGTCCTTAGCAGATGGCCGGAGTGCCTTCCCGGTCACCCACCTGGCACCAGGGGACTGAGGCGCGCACGCCACCGTGGGACGCATCGTTGCCTTTCCCTGAATGCCACAGTGGCGCATTCCTGGGCTTTGCAATTATTGGGAAATGAGAGGATTTTTTTTTCCCCCCTCTACGGTTCTTCTCCCCTCCCCCATCCCTTCGTTTTTTCTTCCAGGCATGGAATTATCTACTTTAGCAGCTCAAAAGACATTCCATTCCCATGACAGAAACAGAAACGGTGATGCTGGCCTGCCGAGCCTACTCTCTTAGAGGGAGATTCAGGCAATAAATCATAATGAATGAAAATTTTAAAATAGCATTTCTTTGGCTTTTAACAGTGTACTTATTTTCAAAGTGCCAATAACTGTTTGTTGATGTCCTTCAGAAAAGAACCTATCTCAGGAAGGCTGGGTGGCTCTCCTAAGCGCCTGCCTTCAGCTCAGGTCATGATCCCCGGGTCCTGGGATCTAGCCCCACATTGGGCTCCCTGCTCTGGGGGATGCCTGCTTTTCCCTCTCGCACTCCCCCTGCTTGTGTTTCCTCTCTTGCTGTCTCTCTCTGTCAAATGAATAAATAAAATCTTAAAAAGAAAAGAATCCATCTCAAATATGGAATAACAATGGTGAATTTTATTCCTTAACGATATCCCTAAATAAAGAAGAAAAGAATTGAGGAGACTCATTTTGAACCCCTCTCAGCCCTAAAGTTCCTTGAGTCTATCAGTGTACAGAGGCTGACAGATTTTAAAACAGAGTCGGGAAAATCCTATCATGGCGACAAACGATCTACCAGCTACCCATCCTATTCTGTTTGGTACTCTGCTTCCCCAGACCCACACCTTACATCTGTTCCAGAAGCAATGACGTACTCACCCTGGCTCACCCAAGGCAGATGTACATCAGTGCATGCCAGCATATCTGGAAAAGTTTGATCAAAAACACTCTTAACAAAGTGTAGTCCAACAGGAGACACTAAACTGGAAAAGAATGGAAGATCAGGGGGTATATTCCCACCACAGAACAAAATATTCTACAAGTCTGAACTCCTCTTTAAACAAAACCATCTAGGGCTTTCATCCCTAAATCTGTTGCAGTTTACACCCAGGGTGGAGAATGGAGAGTATCTTAACAAGTCATTGTTTCCAGTAAGGGTCGTTTGGGGCCTCTCAAATCATGACTCTGGCATGTCACATTGCATAGGTATTTTTCATAGTTCACTGGGTCTAATGGGTCTGAGGGTATTTAAGGCTGCCCTAGAGAGGAGCCCAGGGACATAGTGATTAGGGGGCTTCTGTAGGAAGTGCAGTGGAAGGGACAATGGGCCAATTACCAGCAAAGCCAGCGGTCTCCCTTGGAGAGGTTAAGGAGGAGAGCACATGGCCTTTGAGCTACCATGTCATCTGTCCTGGGGCTTAATCAAGTTATCATATCACCCCGGTGCCTCCAGGCCTCCATCCATCGATTTGAATGAAGACAAAAATTTGCAGACAAATTTCTAGCAGCAGGAAGTTGGAGCTCTCCTGCAAGGCTGGATGAAAAGCACCTGTAACCTTGTCGGCCTCGTCCAGCTCCTGCTGGGAGCTGCTTCTGGCTGCAGCCCGCTGGTTTCAGAGCCTGCCTGTCAGCAGGGGATGCTATTATGTGCTTCCAGAGAATGCCCTGGAGCAGCCTCCGCTGTGGCCAGGACAACACAATGTGGCCAGCTCCCCGTAAATGGGTAGGTAGGCTCTGTTGCCTTCCTTTTGATGCTGGCCTGGAGTCATATTTAAGTTAAGATCCGGCTGGCATGCAGCAACAGGCATGATGGCACGAAGAGGGTATTTGTGTTTCTTCCTCTCTGGGGCGAGTGTGAGAGATGGGGAGCCCTCAGAATGCCATCCAGGCCAGACTTCTGCTTTTCTCCAAGCAGCCTGTCTCTGTGAAATTCACAGATGTAATTTACATCCAGTCTGTAGGGGGAAGGGAGAGGAGTTGGATGTGGTAGGTGGATTATTGGTAAGCCTGGTGAGATTTGTGCTTCAGGCTTAGCTCTAGAACTTGGGCAAGTGGCGTCGCTTCTTTTTGTGATAGTTACTTCACTGGTAAAATGGGAATAATGATCCTGGTAGTGCCCCGCTTACCAGGTTACAGGCCAATGTGCCAACAGATGCTGCTCAGTAATGAAGAAACCTTAATATCATATTATCAGTGCCTCTAAAGCCCTTCCAGCATCGATGCCCTATGATTTGATGTACCATAGAGGAGTAGGAGAAGAGGAGCATTATTAATTAGCATTAATGTAAGAGCATTCCATCCCAAGAATAAGTGGATCACTGAATGTAAATTTCATACTCATTAGTAGGAAACGCCAGAGGATATGACTTTTAACCCTGTGTGGGGCTTGTTGATCTGATCAAAATCAACTTTTCTGACGTCCACAGAAAACTGGACTTTTTGACATTTTGATGGAGGGCTAAAAGCCTTAAAAAAGTATAGTGGCCAATAAATCACTCTTTCCCCTGCGCTTCAGACTGTGCTTATATTCTACAGGCACTTTGTAACAGGGGACATCAACCTTGAACCCAGTGGCTGCTCCAGCCTGTGTCCTCATTTATAAAACCGGACACACTTCTGTACCTCTCTCACTCATGGGAGCATTGCTAGAATCAACTGGTTGACAGGTGAGAAGGTTCTTTGTCAATAAAGTGGAAAGTGCTAGATGAGTTTATATTGCGCAGACACACACACACACACACACACACACACACACACACCTATTATTGTAGACCTGACTCCATTGATCCAGTGTCAGAGATGATCTGGCTTAAAAGAAGATTCTTCATGGGGAGTTAACAACTGGCAGCTCCCTTGGAACCAAAAGATCCAAGGTGTCTCGGTGATTCCCATCTCCCGAGGAATGGCCCTGCGGGTGTAAGCAGAGCTGGGGCACTGGTGACCAAGCACAGAGATAATCAGGCAGCAAAAAGCTAAAATACGGACTGAGCGCTCTTCATTCTTTACTTTCCAGTTCATCTGCCCACACATCGCTAGAGGTCCTGCCCCATGATTTTGCTTCTGCCATTTCCTCTGTCATCATCTGTCCGTCTTCTCTGCCTGTGAACTTTGTCTCATCCTTCGAGGTCCTATGCAGTGTCACCTTGGTGAAGCCCCAGTCTTCAGACTCTTAGCCCAGTCAGAGCTTACTATCCCCACTGTGAAGCATTGTCTTGTCCTTGGCCCCATCAGTCTGTTTTTTATTAGCGTTCTCTGTGCGCACACCTCTCTCCCTGCTTATTCGGAGTTTCTCGGGGGCAGAAACCATGCCTGATTCCTCTTGGGGACCCCGTCCCTAGTATAGGGATCTGATGTATGGTAACTAATGTATTCAGTGTGGAATTACATTTTCCCCACTCAGTATGTCGGAGAGTGGCGGAAGGGGAGAACGAGATGAACTCTTATTTCAGGTTTTTTGAAACCAAATCCATTTTTGGATTATGATATAGTTTAGCTGCTTTGCATCTTCTCTTTGTAAGCACGGTTCAGGGTTCAGACAGAGATGTGGACAGACAATTTTGGGATCTTCCTTCTTGCTTTTTCCCTTTAAGCATTTACCCCCTTCTCTTCACCATCATGGTGTCTTTGGTTTCCAGACAAGAAAAGATTGTTTTTATCACCAGTGCCCATTCCCGCCCCTCACCGCACTGCACATTGTATCCATTGTATCTGGCATCAACTAAAATCTGCAGATAGGGACCTTTGCTCTTCAGAGCACGGACTTTCCCTCATATTCTACCTGCTTTTGTTCACTGAGTGTGATCTTTCTCAACCATTATCAGAAGCGGAAGTTGATTGTATTTAACTTAACCACTAGAAAATGAACGATCTGTTTCTTTTTATTAAGAATGGGAGAATTTCAGGACTTTCAGAATTACAAAGAGCTTGCTAGCTGGGACAGCCCTAAATGATACATTTCCCCGAATTTTCTCCAGGGATAAATCACCCCGAATCCCACCGCGCTGGATTGCTCTCTGTGACAGAGGGTTCACTACGGCATAAAGCAGCCCACTCATTTAAGACAATCTGACCATTTGAAATATTTCCTTTTGATATGCTCCAAATGTCTCCGCATCAGCTTTTGCTTCTCCATTCCAGTTCCAACCCTCAGGGCCACATAGAATGAGACTGCCCCCCACCCCCCCCACCCCCGCCAAAGTGTCACTGAGCCCTCAGGTAGGGGATGCAGCTTCAGCTCGCCCCACCAATGTTTGTGGTGCTGGTTTCTAGTACCCGCATGATTCTGATCTCCTTTTCTCAAATAGGATCCTGTCCCTACCTAGCTTCCTTAACACGCGTTGTCCAGAAAGAGCCTGATACTTGGGATGAGCATGGTCTCGGCACCCTAGAGGTCCCCTTTCTTTCCACAGGCACCTTGTGTCCCATTGGTGTACTTCCCAGTCACGTTGCTCTTACGAAGCTGGTGGTCAGTAAGGACCCGGGGGTCCTTTTGCTGCCTTCAAAGAAGCATGGCTTCAAGCCTCAGAGGATCTGCCCTCATCAGAGCCCGTCTTGCCCTGAGGCCTCCCTGGCCCTCTGAACGTGTGTGATGGCTCCCGTTCAGGTCAGGGCCCGCACAGCCCCTACTGGACAAGATACCGGACAGAAGCGTCTAGTTTGTAGAACAGTTTCTGTATCACCTCACGGGGGCCATTGGAATACGCAGGATCACTGAATGACATGTGCCGAGGAGGCTGTGATAGTCGCATTTGACAGATGAAGAAGCTGAGGGTGCGGGTGGGCTCTGGGCTCCTGGGAATATGGACAAAGGACAATGAAAACCAGTGGAACACTCCCTGTATTTATCACAAAACCCTTTTCTCAACAGTTGGGAAGTTTCAGGCTTCCACTCAGATATGTCTCTGAGCCATCCTCTGGGTAGACATTTTTTTTCCCCTCAGGGTCTTTTGGGATATAAGCGATCTAAAGGAACCCCCTGTCCCCTCACCCCCAGCCCCAAGCGGTGTGGTACAGCTCCAGGCCGCTTTCCAAGAAATTACTTCTAGAATCATTGGCCTCCAGCCCCAAACAAAAGCTCAGGTATGGAAGCATGGCACACCCCTGACCTTTCACATCCCCAGAGCCAAGCTGCAGGAGGGAGGGGGCCTCCACACAAAAGGGTCTGAGGAGTGACCGGGCCTGCCTCAGCTACCTGCTGTTCCCCACAATGGGGCCCCTGAGGCCCTGGTTGCCTCTGGAGGCAAGAGAAAGGGGCCCAGATAATGACAGGCTCAAGCTACCGCTGCTCTCTTCAGAGAGACGAGAAGAGGGAGGCGGCCAAACCTCCCGGATAATAAAGAAGTAACAAATGAGGAATAAAAGCTTATGGAAGACATCTTAACCCAGGGATGAAAAAAATGTCAACATCTGCGAGGCTTTCTGCACCAGCAGACCCAGGGCCTAATGAAAACCCCCGAAAAGCCATTCACTGGCGCAGAGGCAAAAAGGCTACATCTTTCTCTGGGGGCGTCGAGGGGTCCGTGAGACCGCCTTCCCCACTCGGCCGCTGCTGCCCCAGGCGCCCATGTTCATCGTCAGCTTTATTAAGGAACCAGGGGCAGGAGGAGAATGGAGTTCCCGGACCCTCTTTACCGCAAAGGTGGCCGCGAGGTGGGTGGATCTGGGAGTGGGGCGAGGTGTCTGCCCGTGAGGCAAGGAAGAAGGCCAGGGGAATTAGAGAAAACGCTGTTTAACAAGGGTCTCTTTTGACTGGGGCCTTTAGGAAGGATGCAGCCCCCGGGAAAAGTAATCCTCTTAGCACTACTTATGTGTGTGTACAAAACAGGGAAATCGAATCTGAATGTCCTCATTGCATTTGCTAAAATACCTAATGAAAACACAAAGATTTCTTATTCTGATCTTCACCTTTCATTCAGAAGATGGAGAGTGGCAGATGTTTGCTTGGAAGGCTGATTTAAAAAATTCAAACTGGGAATCTGGGCTGGGGGAAGGAGCTGGCCCTCCACTCTCTTTCCAGGGGGTGTGAGCCCTTGTATCTTCCCCTGGGGTTTTCTACACCTTCCTGCCTGGGGCCTTGCAGGTGCTGCTGTGATTTTGTTTGGGGGGTTTGGGCTGGATGTTCACTCCTGTAAAATCTCTCCGGAGGCCTCAGTGAGAGAAATCTCAAATCCTGGCCAACAGAGGCAGCTCCCCGAGAAGAGCAGGCAGCCTGGCCCAGATAGAAGTGTGCTCCCAAATTTGTGATTGTTTTGCCCTTGGGGAACCTTGTACTCTGGCAGGAGCACTCTGAGATGGTCCTCACTACACTCACACACTCGCCACCCCCCACGCCTTCCCACACCTACACACAGGCGTGCCTTCCCCTCCACACACACAGACACGCGCATATGCACGTAACAACCCATTCCTCTCACTCCCGTGTCCGTGCATCCTTGCGGTTACAAATACACACACAACATCCCCACCCCCAAATACGGCACCCACCACCCTCTCCCGGTCTGAACTGGTTTAGGTAGCCTACAGGCAAACGTCTTCTTAACCATTCCCTGAGCACATCTGCTATGGTTTTTTTGGTTATTTTTTTTTAACCAAATGTTTCAATTATAATTTGGCTCTAGGATGAAGCAAGATGCAAATGAGGGTAAGTAAAATGTTCTGGAGATTGCCAAGGAGACTTTACCTACACTAAAATAATAGGAAAATGCCCTGTTATTTCTCCTTTGTTATGTTAGGGAGCTATTTGAAGTTCAAAACGATCACTTGCTGTTGCATTACAAAAGGAACAAAGGAAGGCAAGGTGAGGGGGGCAGCCTCAGAAAGGCCGATTATGGCTCCAGGTCTGGTTCAAGCTGTTCAAATGTAGGTCAGCACTGTGGTCCTAGGCTACCAGGGCAGAGAGTGAGCTCCCAGGCTCTCAAAGTATGCAAGCAGTGGTCTGTGAACCCACTGTCCTCTGTCATCGTAAATTGGGTGGGAGCCCCATGCTTGATGTGCAGCTGAAGTGGATGAACTCTGATGTCTTGTGTAATCCTAATATTAACAATAATATCATTATAAATACTAATGATGTGCTAGTCATTCTTCCAAGACTTTAAAGGATTATTTCATTTCACTTTCATGGCTCTATTCTGTACGCTCTCCCCTGCCTCTTTTGTAGTTGCCCACACAAGACTGGAGAAGTTGGGGGCAGGGCTGGTATCAACAGAGCCCGTATTCATACGCAGACCCATCTGACACCAAGCTTAGGCTACAGACCTCATGCCACGAGGCCTCTTAAGAGAACTTGATTCTGAATAATTTTCCGTTTCCTTGTCTTGGTCGGTAGGAGGGGATTGACCGTGTCCTCCCCACCCGGCTCATCCCATTTTGCTAAAAGGTCTCTCCTCTCCAGTCCTTTGGAGGAATGAGGGAACCTGGGGAATGTCCTGTGCTGGCGGAAGGCCACCTTAGGCTGGGCAGGGTTCAACACCAGCTGCCAGGCCCCAGACATTCAGGTGGTCCGACATTGTGCCTCCCCTGCAGCGGGAGGGCCCCCAAGTCAGGTGCCCTATCCATGGGCCAGCCAACCTCTTTAAGCAGGTACTTACTTGAAGGCATTGGCTTCATTGAGGAGAATGGCAGCTTTCCCGGTCTTTGCACACCTTCTGAGAAACATACCTCCTCATTCCTCAGGTCCCCTCTCGTGAGCTGAAAATGCGGCCCACTTAGACACCCATGATCGTCTTTGTATCCACCACACCTGATGTTCCAAGGGGTCAGGGAGCCATAGTCACAGGCCTGGAACCTTTAGGGATCATTGGATCTAACTCCCTATGGTGTGTCTGTCTTTGACATGACTCCCCTCAAGAGGCCAATCTCAGTTGCCCTCTTCCTAAGGGCGGACTGGACTTAGTGACGAGCCCACTGGGGACCAGCACAGACCTGATGGATGTCATTTCCAAGATGAGGTTCTGAAAAGACGGTAGCTTCTGTCTTAGATTCCCTGTCCCCCTTTCCCTCGAATCACTCGCTCTAGGGAGAGCCAGCTGCCAGGCTGCACAGCAGCCTCCGGAGAAGCCTGCCAGCAGTGGCATAAAGGAGCATGACAATGGTCTTCTGAGCCTGCCTGTAGCCTCGGAGTGACTCTGGGAGCAGCTCCTCCCTCAGCGGGGTCCCAGCTGCCCGCAGCAGCCCCAGTGGACTATTTACTGGAACCTCGGGAGACACTGTGAGCCAAAGCTTCCCGGCCCACAGAAACCATAAGACCATGGGGACCGTGGCTGGAGCCGAGACCTCTGGGAGGGCAGCTGGTTCACAGCACTTCCGCACAGATCACTTGGGAGAATGGAGGCCCCGTGGGGGGATTCGCTCACCCGTCTTCACAAATGACAACTCAGTTCTTGAAATGAATGCAGATATCTCGACCTTTTGTCTAGTGCTCTTTGCACTACGTCAGACCGCCTTGCACCCCCACTTCCCGCTAAGGGACCAGGAGAGTGCAATCTGACAGACCTCTGCCTGCCTGGGAGCCCGGGGCTTTGTGTTCCGAGCAGGTGGGATACACAGGGTTTGGGGGGGTTGGGGACACAGGGTCCCCCGTGGGGCTGTTTGAGAGGGTAAGAGCCCCCTCATCTGCCCCCCTTCCCAGGACCCGTGTCTTGGCCCATGTGGGAAGTTCAGCCCACCCATAGGAATTTTGAATTTAATACAGAACTTACCACCCAGAAATGACTGTGTGAAGTAAGTGTAATTTGCCTGTGTTTATTTTTTTATTATGAACTTAAGCAAAGTTTATGGAAAAAAAGGAACCTGGTGATCACAAAACGTAGCTATTTACATCTCTCCAAACTCTCTTTGTTCGTGTTCTTTGCACAGCTGTAATGGCCTGTGTGTAGACCGTTAAGAGTTTTGCTTTCCTCACTCAGCAAGTGTCCATTGTCCCCCAGGGGTCCTGCGGGGTGGGGAACTCCGAGCCCGCTGGGCCTGGCACTCACCCAGACAGCCCTCCTGGTGGCCCAGTTCACACCCTTGCCATGGGCTCCTGGACCGAGCCCTCGCAGCCTGGGGCAGTCTTTGGAACACAGTGCATAGCACCACCCAGAGTCTTGGTGCCCTCTGCCTGGGCGGTGGGCCTGTGGGCTGGTCTCCCGGCCCCCTGGTACTGTATGGGCAGGCAGACAGCGCTCCTGGCGGCTGCGCAGCCTGGCTGCAGTTGAGGGAGCTGTACTGTCGCTGCTGGGGGTGCCTTTATATCCCTAGCTCACGGGGCCTGGGTTTTCAGCGTGGACTACCTCTCCACCACATCTGAACCACTGGACAGGGGGCTGGGTAGTGTGGGTGGCTGGGCCTTCACCCCGTCCTTCTGAATCTGGAGAAGGGGCCTAGGAATCTGCATTCCTATAATGCACCCTCCACCCACCCCCCAACACACACACTGGGCAAGGCTGGGACTCAGCACAATTTGAGACTCTGGTTCTGCTCCTGCCTCTTAGGTACAATATGCAGCTCTGAGAACTGCTGATGGCCTTGCAAGCTTTGGAGAGACAGGCAAGAACGGCACTCGAGTCTCTGACCTGAGCCCTTGGCTGGACTGGGTCTTCCTGCCACCACAGGTGTCTCCTTGCTTCCCCCTTCATCTCTGGCTGTGACCCATTTTCACCTAGAGCAACAGGAGTTTGGAAGAAGCCAGGGTGTCATTGTTACCGGCTCCCTGGCTTCCTGTTGGAGGCCTCGGGAATGGCTTCCCTGGGGAGGGACTGGCAATTATTGGCCCAAATAAGGGCTCTTGGTTCACTCTTGGTCTCTGCGAGTTGGTTTTATGTTCACTGTCCCCTGCTGGTAGCAGGGACCTTGGCGAAGTCTGAAGCCACGCTGGAGGGCCGAGCTCCCACTATACGCTCCCACTCTCACTGTCCCAGCCCACTGGCTCCATGGGGCCAGGTCCCCGGGGCTTCTGTTCATGGCTGCCCTCATGCAGAGGGAGCCTGGCCTTCACACAACGTCCTACAGCCCTCTGTGAGGCTGGTGGCTCCCGGCCCCGAGCCTCAGTGGCCCCAGCTGTAACCTGAGAGGTTCTGAGTACTCGGTCTGCGAGTACTTTTCCAGCCCTGGGGTTCTGCGGTATCTGCTGCAGACAGAGGTCTCTCAGTACCTCCCTGATCCTGGCCCAGATGTGACCCCTTCCCCTCCCCGAGGATGCCAGGACCCATTGTGTTCACAGCGTGGGCCATTCCTCCATCAGGGGAGAAAAAACAAGGGTCCAGACCCCAAGTCCTGTGAAATCCAAGCCGATGAAAGAGTCCGTCAACGGGAGGGAGATGCAGGCCGAAGAGCTTGGAAGGTGCAAGCGGGTCTGCAGCTGTCTGTTTCCTTCTGCACCCCACCTGCCCTCTGAGTGTGGTTGGGGTCACCGGGCTGTAGCCAGCTCCCGGCTTTATAGCTCTGCTTTGAGGCCTGGGATGTCTGGACCCCTCCACCCCCGCACGCAGGCATTTCTCCAAACTGCCTGCCCCTGAGGAAGAGCCCCACCAGCCATGGAACCCAAGGTGGATGCACAGTGGGAGATGCGGCTGGAATCTAAACACAGCCTGCACGGAGGACCGGAAGTGCCACACACACAGGCACAGGCACGAGCCCGCCGCCCTGACGGCTGTTCTCCCCTGCATGCAGAGAGACTCATCCACAGCCTGGAAATACCACCCTGGCGTCCTGTGTGTCACCTGCCACCCTCCTCTCCACCCTTGCTTCCCCGTGCCATAGGCAGGATGGCTTCGGCTGCTGACATTTCGGGGCCTGTGCGATGGCACTCAGGCGAGCAGTTATTAACGCTCTGAGTGATCTGTCCCCGCTCTCCCCCATCATGTGTCCCTTCCCTACCTCTCCCGTTTCCCAGACCCCTTAGCTCCCCTTGGCAAGCTGTAGTCCATCCACAAAGGTCCCAAAGAAGGAAGCCACTTGGAAACGGGAGCTGCTCACCTTCGGCCTCGGGGGCCCATGCTGAGGACAGATAGGACCCCATGAGTGATGGGCTGGGACCGTTCCATTAATCAGATACTGAGATGCATAGCCGGGGACTGTCTTGAAAGTCCTGACTCGGACATACCGTAGCAGTAAACACCACAACTGTGGATGCAAGAAGCTCCCATGAATGGGAAGGAAAAATCAGGACCTGATCTGACCCTGAGGACCAGAACAGAGGGAGGGGGGACAAGGCTGACTCTCCCCAGCCCCCAAAAGATAATCCTAAAATGTGATTATCACAAACATGTGATCAGGGCTGGGACTGTTGAGGTGCTTCCGGGTCTGGCTCTGCCATTGGCTGGCTGAGCGACGCTGAGCTAGTCATACGATACTGCCAGGCCTCAGTTTCCCTCTTTGTAAAACGTCAGGAGCCCCTGATGGACAGCTAAGAGTGCCCCGGCATTCATGTTCTGTGTTTTATTTCTGTTGTGTAAGTGTGCAGTTCCCGAAAGGATGTGTTTGGGACAGGGAGTGGCTGAGAAGACTGGAAGGGGGTAGGGTCTCAATGGCCAGTGTGCCCAGGAAGGCATATCCAGGGGCAGAGGATTGTGTTTTCCGCTCTAGAAGTGAGGAGGCAGCCTCG
Source organism: Mellivora capensis (assembly GCA_004024625.1). Lineage (NCBI taxonomy): Eukaryota > Metazoa > Chordata > Mammalia > Carnivora > Mustelidae > Mellivora > Mellivora capensis. The sequence goes on along the minus strand of PISX010001706.1, from coordinate 47,112 downwards.
GAGAAGCCAGCTGCAGTGTGGCTAGGCCGTGGCTCAGGCAGCATTTTGCATTCCTCTTTCTATAGAACCATCCCTGCCCTACCCCCACCCCCCTTGTTGAAACCCTGGCTGCCGCCCTCTCAGTCCATTCTGAGTCAATTCCTCCATGGGGCCTTCCCTGAGGCTCCCAAGCAGAGTGGCGACTCCTCCCACCGGAACCCCTGTAGCACTTTGTCTACCCTTCTCTTGCCCCCTTAACTTCTCCTTAGACCAGAGATAGTCTTCCAGCCCTGGCGGACTGGAGTCCCTTGAAGGCTGGGCCTCCGATGTGTTTTTCTCTCCCAGCCCAGCACAACGATGGCGCACGACAGGTTCAACTGAGTATGGAATTGAAGTCACTCCGAGGGTCCTCGGCCTCGCAGGGCAGGTCCCCCAATTCTGCCATATGTCCCCAGCCTCCAGCAGATCTCTGAGTAGCTAGAGCCAGCACCAGAGCTCACGTTCCTGTACGTGGAAGCACATGCCCGTGACGACAGGAGGTGAGAAGAAACCTGTGCTGTTAGCGATGCTGGGGGTGGGGGCCCCTCAGGTGCAGGGGCCCCCAGACCGGGCAGGAGAGTGGGGTGTGCCGCTTGCTTGTGGAGAAGAGCTTGCTGAGTACACGGACGACTCTGACCCTCTGAGTTGTCTAGACTGTGCGCAGCCCCTCCGTCTTCCCCGTCTTGCTTCCACCTTCAGCCGTGGGAGGCCAGAAGCAGCCCGTGGGTCGTTCTCATGGTCCAGGGCCCCTTCACTTCCTGTTCGAAGCCCAGAGAGGACAGGATGGAGTATGGTTGAAGCCTGCCCTGATACCTAGCTCTGTGCAAGGCACACAGGAGGGACTCCATGAAGAACATTTTGAGCGAGATGGAATTCTTGCAATTCACGCCATGACTGTTACACTTTAAAAAAGGACTTAGGTGCTCAGGCGGCAGGTCCAGCCCCATTTCAGGCCTGGGACTGCCTGCAAATCCATTAAGAGATTTGTTCTGAGCCCCACTGAGCCAAATGCCCATGCTCACTGTGTTTCCCGAGGCTTCTCCCACCACAGAGGAGACTCTGCAGGGGCTGAGTGCCCTCGGGAGGTGCTGGCACGGGGGCCCTAAGACAGAGGGTGGGGCTTTGGAGCCAAAGAGGCCCACGTTCGAATTCTGACTCCCTATCCTCTTGTGTGTTGCCCTGGCAATGACTTTGCTGTTTCCCACCTTTGCTTTTCTTACTTATAAAACGGGGACAACATCCCTCGCACCCCCCCCCGCTCCCCCCCCGCAGAGTTGTTGTCATGTTTAAAATGAGATAGTGTCGGCAGATGCTGGGTACACAGTAGGTGCTCAAGAAATGTCACACCAGTCACTACCCTTGCCTCTTGGGTGGCGGAGGGGTTTAAGGGGTTGAAGACTAGTGAGGTAGTTCCTCAGCTCCGATGACATCTGTATGCCCCCCAGGTGTCCGGTTGGAGGTTGCTCTGGGTAGAAAGTCAGAGGGAAATTCGTCTTGTGGGGAGCTGGGCTTCCTTCCACTTTCCTGCTGCTGTGGCCTGAGAGGCTCCAAGGAAACTTGCCGCGGGGTCTTCTCTGGCAGAATCCAGATAACCCGGGTCCTTCCCTGGCCAGCCGTGGGACCTGGAGCAGCTCCTTCTTCCCTGGGTGTGGGCAGGGTCACCCCTGTGTCATCTGCAGCTCGGGGCCCTGCAAGATTCCTGTAAGAAGCTTCTACCTGGTGAGGCACTGTGCAGACAGGGTGGGGGTGGGGGCCGGGAGGGGGCACCGTGTTTTCACTGGGATCACCATTGTTTTCTTAAAGAAACTTTAAGAAGCCAAAGAGTTTGCACCAAGTCTTGGTTCAAACTCCTTTTTTAAGCAGCAGAAAATAGGAGGGAGTGAGGTTAAAAAGAAAAAAAAAAAAAAGAATTCAAGCCAACAGCTCCGGCTCCGTTTTCAGCCAAATAGAGGAAAGAAGTGAGTAGCAGAGATTTGTTTCCAAGGGAGCTTGTCAGAGCCAAGAAGAGCTGCTGCCAACCCAGCTGGGACGTGGGGCCAGTTGTATCCTCAAGGGGGGTGGTCAGTGCCCTGCCTGCTCTCCCTGGCCCCATTTCTCCCACTGCGCTTTAGACAGGGCTCTCTGGTGCGTGGGTGGTGGAGTCAAGAGGCCTCTAGGTCCAGCAATCTGGGCTGGGTCTGTTTCTACTCCTCCTGGGAGCCTCGAGGGAGGGTAAGGAGGAAAAAAAACCAAACTCGCTTGCTGTGTGTATGACTCTAAGGCTTAACCAAACACCCTCTGGTGAGGGCCTGGCTCTCAGTCGGGCTGGGGTTGGGAGCCCTGCAGGGTGAGGGGAGGCTGGGAGGTTGTAGAGGGTGATGGGAGTGGGCCTGGGGAGGGGGTGCTGGGCAGGAGGTGACACTTCTCCTGCTTGCCCTGCCCACTGCCGAGCTGGCCCGGTTTCCCTCGCTTGAACCTTCTCTTAATCTCTGACCAGGTGATTTGTTTCCCCACCACTGTTTCCTGCCTTTCTCAGCCGTCCTCCAGCCCCAGTTCCACAGCTGTCTCTGGGAACACAGGCAAAGACCCGGAGTCCACCCCTGGCTGTTCTTGGCCACCCCCAGGGGCTGGGGCTGGCGTTCACTGGCTGCCTGCTGGCAGTGGGGAAGTGAGGAGGGGCGTGCTGATCACCCTAGCACAGGCGTGGCGCATTTCTCTTGGGTGCAGTCGGGGTGGAGGCCTCCGCCTGAGCTGTTGGGAAGTCCTGACAGCTGTCAGAGGCCCAACTAGAAAAGGAAGAGGGAGGGGAATAGGCCAGACCTGTTTGGGGGTGGCTGCCACCAGCTGCCAGTGAAACCTTACCTGGGCCCATTTGGGGGTGCTGCGGGAGGGGGAAGTGGCTGGGAAGGGGCTTTCCCCCATCAGCTGTGCCCGCCCACCTGCCTGACCACCGGCCAGCAAGTGTGCTACAGTGGGCAGGCTGTGCCTGACCTTGGCTGCTTTTCACCACAGTGTGAAAAGATAAGTGGAGTTGGCAGGAAGGGCTGGTTTCGGGGCAGGAGGTGGATGTGTCCTTGGTCCTGCGGGGGAACCAGGTTAACTGGCCCACATACACCTTACGGGGAGGAGGTCAGCCACTCTGACCTCCTATTTTACAGATGGGCAAACTGAGGCCCAGAGAGGAGAAGGGATCTACACGGTAACAGAGTATGTACCAGGACCCAGGCCTCGTGGCGTGTCAACCCTGTGTTTTCTCTCTCACCCCCTGTTGACTCTTCCCCAACCAAACAAATCCAGGGGCCCGAGTGTACTGGTGGGCCAAAGTAAGCCAGCTGATTGGAGCAGGGGTACGCTTTCTCACAGAAAAAAAAGTGTTTTGTGATCAACTGTGTCCCCCCATGCCGAAGGCCCCTCCTCTCATGCATAAGGCAGACTGTACTCTCTCAAGGAGGATTTTCCTCCTCTAATTCATTTCTAGGTGTTGGAAATGCAGGTAAGGCGACCATCAGTGCACACACAAGGACAGAGGAGGGGTGAGAATCTTTGGGGTGAGAGAGGCATCTCATGGGTGTCCATTTTCGGGACGGGTTCCTTGCTTCTAGTCTCTCTCTCTCTCCCCGCGCCAGAATGTATATACTCTCCAGGAGCATTTGCTTTCTGATGCCTGATGCCATCTCCAGTGGGGAGCAGGGAGGCAGGGAGGGATGGAGTGAGGGAGGATCTAGGGATAGAGTCTGAGAGGGCAATTGACATGAGGGCTTCACGTGGTGGGGGTAGGGGTGGAAAGACCATGTTATTATTATTGTAGTTGTCAATCCCCAGCCCCCCAACATCACACTGCGCTGGCCCTTGTCATCTCTCTTGCCTCCAGGCCATAGCCTCCAGACTGGTCTGCCCACTGCCATCTCTCCACTTCCACCTTGAGCAATCCCCTCCTGAGCTCCCCGTTGCTCCACGATAAAGTCTAAACGCCTTCACTGCCCCCTTACATAGTTTCTATATTCTTGTTGCAATAGACCACTTGCTATTCTGCAAATCTTCTCTCAGTCTCAGTCCTCCATCCTTTCCCTGCCCGCCTCCCTGACCCTGCCTCATGCTGACTGCTCCCCGCCGCCACCCCCCACCCCCCCATCCCTCCTCCAGCCACAGGAGGCTCCTTTCAGTCCTTGGACCCAGCAAGCACATGCCCACCTCTGCACCTGTTGTCCCTCTCTCTGAAGCCTTTCTGTCTAACTATCTCCCCACATACAACCCCCACCCCCGTCAGGTGAACTCTGACCTTTCCTTTAGAGCTTAACTTCCCTATCTGCTCTCTTAGTACCTGCTGCCCTCTCCTCTGTGCCTCTTCCTCCACAGAACCCAAAACAGAGTATTGAAATTGTCAGGAATTTCTCTTTTCACCACATGCTGATGAGTAGCTCAGGGTAGGCCTATCCCTCATTCACTGGAGGCCATCCAGTGGTTAGCATTTAGTAAGGTGTTAAGAAAACATTTATTGAGTCAGAATAATCTCTTTCTTACTGGTCTGACAGCCCCTCAAAGGCAGGACCCGCCTCCACACCACCAGGATGTCCAGCGGGTACTGGCCTCACAGATTGCCCACAAATGCTTAGTAAATTGAATTTCAGTGACACTGCTATTGGAGAGAGTAATCAATAGTGTTTTCTATCTCTAAACACCCCTTGCTTGCAAAAAAACTTCCAGGCTGTCTTGGTTAGCAACCATTCTGGATTTTCAAAGGTGAAAAGCAATTTGCCACAAGCAGAGAATGACAAATAGTCAGGATGGGAGAGGAAGAAGGGAGGGAAGCGATTATGGGAGGGGGGAAGGGAAGAGAGAGGGGCCTGTCAACTCCATCTCCTGAGCCCTCCTTCTGCAAGTGAGAAGGAAAACAAAGAAGGGTTATTCTCAGAAAATCCCATTTGCTCCTTAAGAGACCAGAAGAATGCTTTGTCCTTCTGTCCTGTTTAGGTAGCAGAATCTGTGAGCATCACGGACCCCAACTATGTTGGAGGTGCCAGCCCAGGGTGCAAGGACCTTGGGAGCCACCCAAGGGACCCACACATTATTCAACACAGAAGGTTTAACAGTACCTCCACAAATATTCAACATCTCCACCAACACTGGGCTGTGGGCAATGAAATGTGAAACTTTCTCTTTTGGTCATTCAACTGTGTTTGTTAAGCACCTACTTGGTCCCTCCCCTCCTGATGTGTAAATTTAGCTGCTGTACAGCCAACTGGCTGCTGCCTGCTGGGCTGCTGGGCTGGTGGCGTGGCTGGAGGACAGGGAGCTCCGTGACAGCCCTGGCTGCTTCCACCTTAAGAATCATCAGGAGCCTCTTGAGGACCTGGCCGCTGGCGGCACCTGCCTCCCTCCTGACTCTGGGTGACTGGAGGGTGGGTTTTGGCCCGTGAATGCCGAGTGCCACTGTGTGGCAACTGGGGGACCACCCAGCCCTGGGCAACTGGCCTGCTGCGTTTCAGGGTGGGATATTTTCATGCACCGACTTGTTTTTCCTGGCACTAGGATTCAGCGAAGGGAGAGAGATACATTGTGTGTGTATGTGTGTGTGTGTGTGTGTGTGAACAGAAGGTGACATGGGACCAGAACGGTTTCCAAGCCATTAAACTGCCTGTCCTGATAGACGCGGGCCCCGCGTGCATGTGGATAATACGTCCAATGCACGTCACCCTTCTGGCGGTACCAGCAGCACGCTCCAGCCAAACTTCTGTTCCGACTAATCCTCCAGAGCGGTGTGGGCTGATGACGACCCTGGAGAAGTGCCCAGGTGACCGGGGAGTCCTGGGGTCCCCAGGAAGTGGGAGGATCCCTGATGTCCTTCGCTCTGAGCCAGCTTATGGGAGGGCCTCCCACTAGCAGGTCTGTCGAATGTGAGCACAGAACACCTCCAGTCCTCACAGCCTGCTGCCCAAGCCCTTGGTTATTCATTGTGGGAGAGCTCAGCTTTTGGAAATCTGCCCTCTAATGGTTCCCTCTAAGGCTGTTTGTGGTGGGATAAGGTCTGATTCCCTTTCCCGGGACTGCTCTGTGCTGTTGAGAACTAGGTCTCTGGGCCCGGGGTATCTCTTCAGCTGGTTCTCCTACAACCTGATTTAGACCCCTTTCACTGGCTGTCCAAGCCCCATTCCCTTTGCTAGAAATGTGGCTCCCGGGTGAGCACTGAGGAGCCGGAGATAGGGGGCCGGAGGGTCCCTCGCATCCTCTGTTGGGCGGGAGGGCCCTTCCACCAAGTGAGAATGAGAGGTCATTCCCACCTCCTGCCCTCAGCCTGTGAGCCACACTGTGTCAGCCACAGGGGCCCTCCCTGGAAAGGGTGCTCCGGGGGCTCAGGGTAGAGGGCTGAGGGGAGCCCAAGTTTGCCAGCCAGCGGCTCACATTCTCCTGTTCTTCATTTCCCCTCCTCTCATGTGGAAAAACGGAAGTATGACCCCAGGTCAATAAGATTTTACTAACAACGAGAGGCCGTGATGCACGCGTTGTGCTTTGGGGACTTTCACAGACTCTAAAGCTTGGAGCCACCATGGAGCTGGGGACAGCAGGGGGTTACTGCCCCCCCTACCCCATACAGCTGAGGAAACTGAGGCTCAGGGGGCTGAGGTGACACGACTGTGGTCCCAGGTAGATGGCAGCACACCCAGGAATAGAGCCCAGGACTTTTGAGGCCAAGTTAAATGCCTTTCCCATGCCCTGAAACAGCTCAGTCTAGCAGGGGAGAGAAGACTTGCAGAGGATGAAACAACCGGATTTGAACCCTGTGTTCTCTGGCACAAGGGGGACAACCCCGAGGCCGCAGTCAAGTCCCTCGTTCCCTTCCACGCAGCAGTGTTTAGTTCATGAAGCAGTGGCCAAGGGAAAGGGCTGAGCATAGTGGTCCCCTCTTGGGACAATGTTCTGGCCCAGAGACCAGAGCCAGGCATGCCCGCCCTGCTGGGGCCTGGGTGAGGCCTACCCAGGGTGGTGGCAGGTGCCTGCTCTGTCACTCTCCTCAGTGCCTGGAAGCCCGAGGGCACAAGGACTGGCTGCCTTCCCGGAAAACATAGGTCACTGTCTGGTCGGTCTGTCCTTGAGCTCAGGCCCAGCTCTGACCCATGGCAGGATCTGTGACGGGGAGCAGAGAGCTGGCCTCCTCCTCTCTCCCAGGGAGGAGAGGAGACTCCCAGGCTTGGGAAACTTTCCCCGTGAGAACCCCTCTTCTGTAGGAGCCGGGCCAGTGGCAGCTGGTCTCTAAGCCAGGCGTCTGGGATCGTCACCGGGACTGGGGATCCCCAGGGCTGCATGTGGAAGCACCCAGAGTGGGAGGCCAGCCTCTGGAGAGCTCACAGGAAGGACTGTGTTTTTACTGAAGAAGACAGAGCAAGAGTCACCTCCCTCTCCTTGACGAGTGAGTGGCTTCAAAACAGCCCTTCTCCAACCTGAGGAACCACAGGGCCCACAGGGCTGAAGTCAGTCCTCGCTGCTGCCCCCACTTCCCCACTATCTGGGCTTCCCCCGGCTCAGCAGAGCTTCTGTGTGGTTGCAATAGCTTGGGGAGGAGACTTATGGATTCCTAGATCTGACCACATTGAGCAGAAAGCCTTTCTCCTGTGGGTGGAAGGGAAGGCCAGCTCTGAGAGGGGTGGGGTTTAAAGAGACAGGCAGATCCTGCAGGAAAAGGAGGGGGGGTGTTGATCAGGCTACCACGGGGCACTGAGGCTCTTGTTACTGAGAGACACCTGAAAGAAGCAGTCTTGTTCCCTGGATAGTGTCATGCTCCTGTGAGGCCTGGAGATGGAGAGGTGGGCAGGGGGCCAGAAGGGAGCCATTTCTCCCTCTCTGCTGCTGTTGAACGTGCTGCCTTGAACACAACCTGTACCAAACGGGATGAAAAGCCCGGGTGTCTAGTCCCAGCTCGGCCAGAGACTGACCGCCAGGGACTCCACGTTCTCGTCTGGGACAGGAGGTGTTAAAAAAATGTACCCTCCGAAACATTGCTGAGTGTGGGAACTGGATGTGAAAGGGCTTTTTCAGCTGGGAAATGCTGTGGGCCAGGACTGGTGTCACCCATACGCTTGGCTGAGGTGACTCTCCTCTCACTGGTGTGTGTGAGGGGTGGGGGTGGCCCTCCGGGCTGGGGGAGCAGCAGGAGTAGGGGGGGAGAAGGGGGAGGCAAGGCTGCCCACTGGGATTTTGCATTACTCCTTCCCCACTAGGAGGAGCACTTGGCACTTCCAGAGACGGGATTTTCTGCGTGGCAGGACGGGAGGGTGGAGTGGACCGGCTGCCAGGCTGGAACCTCCTCCCCCCC
>PISX010001706.1:7735-38707 GCA_004024625.1 Mellivora capensis | reverse complement strand
CAGTCCCGGAAACTCTCCAAGCCTTGGACCTCAGCGGACATCCGGCAACTCAGCGGCAGGGCCTGTCGGGGGGACTGAGTGCGTGTGGGATTCCTCTGAGGTCAGCTTTGCTGGCAACTTCCAGCCTGAGAAAGGAAGAGCCATATTTTATCCTATTCTGGAGTCAGAAGGCTTTGTGATGTACCCATAGTGTGAACAGAAGTAGTGGGCAGCCTCCAAAAATGCTTCTCATGGGGGCTGTGTGTGTAATCTAGATTTTTTTAATTTAAAGAAGTCATAGCCAACACTTTCTGAAGAGTGTTGACCAGGTACTGGACACTTGCTAAGCGTGTTCCCTATATGAATCCTTCAACAACTTAATGAGATGAGAGCATTCTTATGCCCATTTCATAAATGAAGAAACTGAGGCTCAGGGACAAGTGTCATTTGCCCAAGGTCACATGCTCACTGATTGCTGCAGTGTGGAGTCACATCCAGCCAGGTCTGGCTGATTTCAGACCCCAGGCTCTGAAGTTTCTTAGAAGGCAGGAAGCGCAGTCTACTTGTCTCTGTAGAGCACCGGATACCTGGCAGGTAGCCAATAAAGAAACATCGATTAGGGCCTGATGTATTTTGGGAGGGGTCTGTTTCTCTCCCATTACAGTCTGATGAAGGGACATAAAATATGTGAAAGTACTGGCCTCGTGGGCAAGCGTGGGTGTAGTAGGTCTACATAAATCTGAAGGTGAGGCCCGCCTTTCTCCTCTCTACATGATGTAGCTGTGCTCACCAACGGTATTTTCAGAGAACACGGCCTCCCCTGGGGTCCCTGTCCAGGCAAGACTCTTAAAGGTCCTTGTTCGATCCTTTTGGCGTGAGGGAGTGAGGGGCTGGGGGGCAGGGTGAGGCAGGGGAGGGAAGGAAGAGTCTGTGACTCTCTTCTCTGAGTCCCAGATGCCACAGGTGTAGGAGCGGGGAGAAAAGACACCTGCTCCCTTTGCTGCCATCTCTGAGCAAGCCCTCCTCTTCCAGCTCCGCAGAGATGATGTGGACCCAGCAGCTTGGCCCGCTCCCAGCTCTGAGAGGCTGAGTCACGCTGTGTGGCCCACATGTGGGAGAAGCCCTGACAGTGTCATAGCCCTGAAGGATGTGGGGTGGGTGGGGTCTTGTGAGAAGAAAAGGGGCCTGGGATGAGACACGGGGCCAACCCCAGGTCCCCCGGTTCCCGTGCAGACCCATGGTACACTTGGCCTCCCTCTTCATCTCCAGGCAGCAGCAGACCTGGTTTTCCCTCAGGAGCCTTCTGGCCGGCCTGCCTTTTCGACTTCCCTTACAGGTGGTCAAGATAAAACCGTCCCATAATTCCGTGTGTTTAACCCTCTCTGGGCTGGGTCTCAGCAGACTCGCGCTGACATGGAATTGGTCACAGGCCAGGCAGACAGCATAGCCCACTACAGAAACCTCCACAGTTATGGTTACGCAGGCATTGGAAGAGTTGAAAGGGGCAGACGAGGGTGAAAGGCAGCCTTGTGAGCAGCAACCACAGGAGAATTCTCAGGTGGAAAGTCATAGAGAGGAGATGGTGTTTCCAGAACCAGAGAGACAGGAACCCTTGTGGAGGTTTCCTGGCAGGAACTGGCACCACAGAGGTGACCTACCAGGGTAGAAAGACTCTGGTTTCTACCTTCCTGGCTGTGGCTGTTGGGGCCTTGGCAAACATGACCTGCAGGGGTCAGCCCCCTGTAGGGAAGGGGAGGGAACCCAGGGAGGGGAGGGCCAGGATCAGAGGGCTAACAAGCAAAACGACCTGCCTCATCTCCAGCTAGTCAGACTTTTGGAAGAGATTGTATCCCTCCAACAGGGTGATCGAGAGGGTTGGCCCTGGAAAGTCAACTTGCCTCTGGAAATTGTCCCAGATCCTCTATTGGTTACTACAATTAGTGGTAATGCCTAAGCATTTTCCCTGCTGGGACTGAGGCAGAGAAAGAACCATTTCTTGTTTCTTGTGCATTTTTCAAAGGCTACAGGAACTTCTGGTGCTTGACCAAACACTAGGTTTGACCATAATATCAGCCTTGAGGGACAGAAAGATCTGTGGCAGGCAGTAAGGCAGACTAACATGCGTGTTAGGAGGGCGGTGGGACTCAGGAGCAGGAGACCTGAGGCTAAGCGTCAACTCAGAGAAGCCACTTACCGTCTTTGAGCCTCAAGCTACACATCTTTCAAATGGAGACTGCATTTTCCAGGATTCTGTAGAAGTGAGCAACAAAAAGCGTGTCAGGGGATTTGTGGACTGTAGGATGTTTAGATAGAAAGGCTTGTGCCTGGGAACACGTACCATGACAGGAAGGGAGCTCAGCTTTGTTTCGGGGTGAATGTATCCCCTCAGAGTGGGCACCCATAACCCTTGCCTTATAACCACAGTATCAAAGGCGGCTGGATTCCAGTCAGCTCCTCTAAACCCTCTCCTAAAGGAGGAATCTATTCTCCAGAGTCCTCAAAGCTGATCCTTCCCATCCTTGCTCTCTCCCTTCCTTCCTCAAATTGGAGCACCTGCTCTTTGCTGGATTCTGTGCCGGCCGCTGGTCCTGTGACAGACACGGAGACAGCTATGGGCCTTATCCTCACAGAGCTGACGGTCTAGCCCTTGAAAGTCTCTGCAAACGATTTCTGTTGAATACCTCCCGACACAGGATGCTCACTACCGTACGGGATAGCCTTTCTCTGCAGGTTAGTTCTTCCTTGTTTAAACTGTAGTGCTTGTTTTGACCTCTGGAGCTATACAAAACAAGTCTAACCCCATTTCCTATGTCAGTGCCCTTGAAACGTGGAAAAATAAACATGGCACGCTCAGAACATGTTCTCACTGTCCAGTTTCCACTCGTGAAAGGGAAGCTGATTCTCTGTGAAGGTAAAATCTTCCAGGTAGTGAGGTCAGAGCCGGGGCTGTCATCCCCGGGGGCAGGGGGTGGGGGCTCGAGCCTTGTTCCCCGTTCACCTGGGGCAGAGGGAAGCTGCGTGGGGGAGAGCCAGAGAGGGAGGCAGGGGCCAGGCTTGCAGGTCGCGTGGGAGGTGGGCCAGAGTGAAGTGATGGGGGTCTGTCACTCTGGAATGTGGGGCGCCCGTGATGCAGACTCTGGCTGTCGGCCCAGGACCAGCCATAAGCCCAAGCTCCCGGCTTTCTGCTCTGATTCACAGCTTCCTCTCTTCCCAGAGGAATCCCCTTTCTGGCTCTCGAGGCCTGACCCCAGTGTCCCCGTGAATGTCGTGAATGTCGTCTGACAGCTGCCTGAGCGCACTGCAGCCCCCGTGCCTGGTGCCAGCTGGACGTGCTCGGAGGCTGGGGCCCCGGGAGCCACCTCTCGGGGTGTCAGAGGCGAGCTGCAGCCGCCCTTCCGTCAGCAGGAAGCCCGGCCGCAAACACTTGGACAGGAAGCGCAGGCGCTGGCCAGCTGAGCGAGCTCTGGTTTCTCCTGCGTCTGCGGGTCTGGCCCAGGGTGGAGGAAGGCCGGCCAGGTGCTGCGGCCTGCCGTGACAGGGCTGGGACGTGGGCTCAGGGTGTGAGCGGAAAAGGACCGCGGACGCTGGGCCAGGGGAGGCGCTTCCTGGAGGAGGGCGAGGGAGCCGGGAACACGACATCCCGCAGGCCTGGGCCAGCTGGCTGTGGACAGGCAAGGACCCCCTTTGTGACGGTTCCAGACAAAATGTGTTCACTTGGGTCCAGACCTCCAGCAGAAACCCGGGCCGGCTCCAGCCTCCAGGCGGCCTCCGCCTCCGTGAAAACACACTGCAGTCTCCTGGGGTGGGATGCCCACACGTTCCCAGCTGCAAGAATGACTCCTCTCAGGGGAGGACTCTTTCGTAACCTACCCAGTTGTATTGTGAGGGAATTAATAAAAGATCGCGTGCTGAGCTGGGGACAAAAGCGGTTTTGCGTTGAGGGCGGACATTTTTGCTTTTCAGGGCTGGGCGCCGTTCCCCTCAGGGCGGTCTGTCTGTGCAGACATGGTGTGCCCCGGGGACCCCCAGGAAGTACAGAGCACTTCAGTTTTTCACAAGTTCCAGCCCCCCACATTTGTTTCTCACAACCCGATAGACCAGTAAGAGGTGGCTGGTATCTGGGGACCAGGGGGTAGATCGATTGGCTCAAGGTCAGGCAGCTCAGCAGAGCCCGGCCACTGCCATGACTTTGGCTGTTCTAGAAAGAGAACTTCCAGGATTACTTTCCAAGCACCTGAGCATCTCCTCCCTTATCCTGGACTGTGTGCTAGCACCAGCCCGGTTTGGGGGGTGGGAGAGGTTGGGGGGGTAGGGACTGGGGGTCGTGGGGAGGGGAGAAGGAGGCGGATGGGCTCCAGGCCCACCGTTTCATGTGCATTTTGAAAACTTCCTAGGTGAATCCTGCCTGTGGCTTTAGTCTCTCCTTGCCATCCCCACAGGTTTTTATTTGTGGCATTTCAATACTCTGGGTTTTATTATCATCTATGACCTCTGGTTCTGACTCTAGACCGAGAGTGGGCAACCTTTTCTGTAAAGGGCTGGAGAATAAATACTTGACGTTGTGGGCATTCGGTGTCTGTTGCCGGTGCTCAAACCCAGCCCTAGATGACATGTAAACACACGGGCACAGCTGTGTTCCAATAAAACTTTATTCACAAAAACAGGCAGTGGGCTGGCTTTGCGCCCAGGCTGTCGTCCTCAGACCTCTGCTTTGGAACTTGAAGACAGGACTCTTCTTTGTTCTTATACAACCACGGGCCCTCTCCTCACCCCCAGCTCCCGTGTGGGGTTGACTGGGTTTATACCTTGTGCTCAGAAGAATTCAGTGTTAACCCACTGAGTGAATGTGTGAATGAAAGACTTTATAAATGCAACCAGTATAGAACTGGTTGGTTTTTGAATCTGATCCTTGTTAGGAAGCCATAGAAAATGGGTGAGTATAATTTCATCGAGGGTAATCTGTAGGCCTTGTTGGAACACCGTTCCGCTGCTTCTGTGCCATGAAGACAGGCATGTGGCGTGTCCTCTCAGCTTGCCTGTATGAGATAAAGGGTTGTTGTGGGAAATCTAGAGAATACGCGGGAAGCCTGGGGCCCGTGCTGGGCACACAGGAAGTGCTGGAGAAATGGCACCGCTTGCTGCCTGGAAGGAAGTAGTGTTACTGCGGACAGCCCTGTGCGCTCAGGGTCAGGCTCCAGACGGGGCCTCGGGATTCTTCTGCCTTCTGACGTACGGAGGGGAGGATAGTGTGAGGATAAGTGGAAAGCTACCCTGCAGTCTGGAAAAGGGAGGTTTAGGTAAACCCAGGTGGTTTTGCAGAGGTGTCCCCATGTGGCCCTTCTGGAGGCGTCCCCAACTCGCTGTCCACACCACACCTCCTCATCTCTGCTGTCTAACTCCCAAGCTGCTCTTTCTTCTCCATCTCCTCGGATCCCTCGGTGGGCATCACGCTGGCTCCCTCCTACCCTCAGGCCAGTAGCCACCCAAGCAGCCACCTTCCTGACCCGTCCTGCTCAGCTTCTGAAATCGTCAGTGTTTCCCCATTGTGAGGAAGCCAATGTCCACTGACCTTCTGGGGTCTTTCCAGCCTCATCTCTCCTCCCGGCCCCCACAGCATTGTTTGCTGCGTGTCTGGCCTCACAGGTGGACGTCACTCTGAACATGCTCCTCTCTTGGTATTTTTTAATCTGTTACCTGCTCCCTCCTTCTCACACCCCAGAATCCGCATGCTGTCCAAGATAGCACAGATCAGTCATTAAACAGTATCACGTGGCCCCAGAGTATCACTCCGTTCTACTTTGGAACTTAGCTCTGGGAAAAATTGTACTACTGGAATAGTTAATTTTTTTTTTTCCCTGCTGAAGGGGAACTTCTATATCAGATATGTTCTATCTAGAAATATCCAGGCCTTGGGCTTATGGGTCAATGCTGTAACAGCAAACATGGCATGTCTAGTCCAGGCGAAGAATGAGGTGACAAACAAGGATGGCTTCTGATTAAATTCTCCTTCCAGAATTCCTCTAGGGTTACAAACAAAAGGCTCCTTCCAGCAGCAGGAGTCTCGATCAGGACCTGTCACCGGGTGACCACTTGGGAATCCGACATGACCTACAGCTGATACGTGGCTTCTTACAACTTCAAAGCCCCGTGAGTTTGGAATGAAGCATGAGGCCCTCCAGGCCCAGGAATTAGAAGGGTGAAAACTCACATGGGTGTTCTCTTTGCCATCCTGCTGTTGGGTAATTGTAACTCTGCCGGTCCTTGGGAAGGGCCTGAATGCAGACATCCTGGGCCAGTCCATATGGATCTTCTTCCTGCTCCCTTCACACCTCTCCACTCTCCTGCAAGCCCATCCCTCATCTAACCTGCTGCCCGCTCTCTTGGAGCTTATTGAATATCCCAGCATCTCTTTCTTCTGAGAATAGGCAATCAGGACCCGATGGAACTTCCATCCTCACTTGTTTGCATACCAGGATTAAACAGTCTGCTGTCTTTTCCAAAGCTACAAAGATTTTTTTTTTCTTTTCTTTTAGGGAGCAATGTACAAAGGCTTAATTCCTTTCAGACATCAGTAGGGCTACACACATGGGTGAATGCAGTGAAATGCTTTTCTTAAAAATAAGGAAGATTTGGGACGCCTGGGTGGCTCAGTTGGTTAAGCAGCTGCCTTCGGCTCAGGTCATGATCCCAGCGTCCTGGGATCGAGTCCTGGGATCGAGTCCCACATCGGGCTCCTTGCTCGGCAGGGAGCCTGCTTCTCCCTCTGCCTCTGCCTGCCACTCTCTCTGCCTGTGCTCGCTCTCTTGCTCTCCCTCTCTCTCTGACAAATAAATAAATTAAAAAAAAAATAAGGAAGATTTTGTTTAAAATCCACTCTTACTAACCTCTCTCATGTAAAGTTCCTGTTTGGTTTAGAAACAGCAAAGTGTACTGGACAGAGGATGAGATGGAAAATTTCCCCTTAATCAGGAAGGGAAACTAGCTCGTCTTTATCTTACAAAACGCTTCTTTTTGATGCTAACTCACCTATACCCTAGGGTTGTTAGGAGAAGAGTGGCTGGGTTGGATTTCTACAGTGCTTTGAATTGTAAGGAAGAAAGCAAGGTTAGAGGCATATCTTGATTTTAGGAACTTGAAATATTGAAGCCTCAACTTATTAAACAAGCAAAAGGATAGATTTTGTCACGGTAAAATAATCCACAACACTGAAAAGATGAATCTCACAATGCATTTGGAATGGGATTCGATTTACTGAGGTTTAGCATAACATTTTAGGTAAACCTTCTGTGGCACAAAGCAGTTATGGGATGTTTTGATATTCTATTGATTGGGATGAGGTTTGGGTTTAAACAAGGTAGAAGTTTGTTTTTCTCTCCTGTAAAAGCCCAGGTTGGGTGGTATGGGGCTGACATCACCTTCCTTGTACATCAGGGACCCAGATTTTTTCATTTATTCACTTATTGAATCAGTCAGTCAGCAAGTATTTATTCACCATCAATTAGGCACTGGCATTCCAGCAGTGGGGTGGACCTTGAACTCAGGGCCCGAGATGGCAGTAGGTCTGCATTCAAGGCAGCAGGATGGAGAATAAAGAAGGAATAAAGAAGAGGAAGGCAAATGTGCACCTACATTATTTTTTAAGAAAGCTCTTGGAAACCAGATGACTCCTTCCTAATACATTCCTTGTGGTGATTAGTCACATGGTCCCACCTAGCTTCAAGGGAAGCTGGGAAATGTAGTCTTTTTCTTTTTCTTCTCCTTTTTTTTTTTTTTTTTAAGTTGGGAATGTAGTCTTCATTCCGGGTGACCCCCATGAGCCCAGCAGAAAATCTATTATTAACGAAGAAAGGAAAATGAAAAAATGGTGGGGGGCAGGGGACTACTGGTATTATCCACAAATAAAATTTGTGACTAAAAAATAATAATACATTTTATTTAATATAGCATATCCAAAATATTATTTCGACATGCCACTGATATAAAAATTATTTTTTAAAATTTGCTTGTCCCTCTCCCTCTGCTCCTCCCCCAGCTCGCTCACTCTCTTTCTCAAAAATAAATAAATTAAAAAAACTGAGCCTGGGTGGCTCAGTTGGTTAATCCCAGGGTCCTGGGATTGAGTCCCACATCGGGCTCCTTGCCCGGTGGGGAGTCTGCTTCTCCCTCTGCCTCTGTCTGGCACTCTGTCTGCCTGTGCTCGCTCGCTCGCTCTCCCTCTCTCTTGACAAATAAATAAATAAAATTTTATATTTTAAATATATATATTTAAATCAAAAAATTTTTGAAAATAAATAAATAAATAAATCATTAAAAAAAAAGAAGAAGAAGAAAAATGGAGACTCTCAGGCCCCACCACAGACCTACTAAATTAGAATTTGTATTTTAATAAGATCCCCCAGGTGGATGGTGAGCACATCGGAGTATGGTGGGCACTGTTCTATAGTTCTGCTTCATTTTTTTTAAAGCTTTTATTTGTTTATTTATTTGAGAGAGAGAGAGAGCGCAAGCGAGGGGAGAGGGGCAGAGACAGAGGGAGAAGCAGACTCCCTCCTGAGCAGAAAGCCCGATGCGGGGCTCAATCCCAGGACCCTGAGACCACGACCTAAGCTGAAGGCAGACGCCTAACCAACTGAGCCACCCAGACAGACACTCCACTGTAGACTGTTTTAGAACATTTTCATCACCATCCTGTATCTGTTGGCAGTCAGCACCCCTTTGCTGCTAACACCAGGCAATCACTAGTCTGCGTCATGTCACCGTGGACATGTCTGTTCTAGAAAGCAAACCATGTGTGGTTTTTTGGTGACTGGCTTCTTTCACGTAGCCTCACATTTTTGAGGTTCATGTATTTTGTAGTATGCCTCAGCACTTTATTCCTTTTTATGGTTGAATAGTACTCCACGGTATCGAGAGATCACATTTTGTTTATCTATTCATAAACTTGTCATGTTTTATATAGAAGCCAGAAAGAAGGGGAAACTCAGTAAGGGAGTCAAGGAAATAACATCTCGAGGGTTCAGAGTCACAGAATATCAGAACTGAGAAGAAACTGAGAAATCCCTCGGCACCTTGTTTTTCCCTGTGGCAAACCTGAGGCCCAGCAAGGGAGCGCCATTTCCTGTGGTCCCTCAGCATGAGGGGCTAGCGCCGTGAGGAGGACCAGGTTCTCCTGACTCCAAGTTCTCTGCCACCGTACATCCACGGCCTCAGGGCTCCCCTCCAAGGTGGCCGTGGAAACAGCTGTCGCTGGTGTGAGCGGAGAAAGCTATGGAGTCTTTGCATCTCTGTCTGGGTCTCAGTTTAGGAAGCCGTTTGGAGTTCAGTACCGTGAGTGGATTTGGAGTGATTTCTGGAGAAATGTCTTGAAGAACTGGTGGAGAGGAGTCTGTCGGATATTCTGGACCTCTCTCTCCATTTCACTTTTAGCTACATCTCTCTCTCTTTCTCTCTTTTTAAGACTTTATTTATATGACAGAAAGAGAGATAGTGAGAGAGGGAGCACCAGCAGGGCAGTGGGAAAAGGAGAAGCGGGCTCTCCGCCGAGCAGGAAGCCCGATACAGGGCTTGATTTCAGGACCCTGGGATCGTGACTCGAGCCAAAGGCAGCCGTTTAACTGACTGAGCCACCCAGGCTCCCCTAGCCACATCTTTTAACCATCAGTAAGGATGTATTAAACACTCAGGAAGGAAGTGCGTCGCCAGGATGGACCTCACACCGCCCACTCACACAGAGGCCTAGGGAGGGAAGGCGACTCCCCACGGAGCAGCCAGCGTGCCCAGGGCACCATCTCTCTGTGGTTCCCTTGTCGGTTGGGGCCTTGTTTGCCAACAACAGCTGTGGGTTCTTGCCCACGATGCTGTCACCTCAGGATGCTTGCTGCCTCTTCTCAGGACTCTTGACGGCCACCACCACCATAAATAAACCTTGGAAACCTCTGTCTTGGTGCTTCTTGGTCAGATTCAAAAGCTCAGGCATGAGCCTGTGAGAGGCTGGATTCCTTGAGGTGTGGAGAGTGAATGTCTGCTCCCCTTCGGCCTCTGCCACAGGGGGGCAGGGCCCTAGCTTTCTCTATTTTGGGATTATTCTAAATTAGGCAGACTGGATACTGGGTAGTCAAAAACCAACAGGTGCCCACGGCAGTTATGAATATAGCGTTCTCCAGTGAGGAGAAACCAGAAGCCGTGTCCCATCAAACAATACCAACGTGGGGCAGTGACTCAGGGACGCAGCAGCCGGGAAAGATGGATCTGGGAATTAAAAAAGGACTGAGGAACTTTCGGGGGGGGGGGGGGGATGTGCTCCATTCCGACAGTCTCTCAGAGAGACAGAAGCAAGTTTAGTGGCAGATTAGAATGAGCCCATGAGGAGTCAAGAAGCAAAATCAGGTGAGGAACAGCTAAAGGAACAGAGGGAGTTTAACCCTGATAAGAACTGCATGCTGGGGGGCACCTGGGTGGCTCAGTGGTTAAAGCCTCTGCTTTCGGCTCAGGTCATGATCCCAGGGTCCTGGGATCGAGCCCCACATCCGGATCTCTGCTTGGCAGGGAGCCTGCTTCCTCCTCTCTCTCTCTACCTGCCTCTCTGCCTATTTGTGATCTCTGTCTGTCAAATAAATAAGTAAAATCTTAAAAAAAAAAAAAAGAACTGCATGCTGGGGAACGAGAAAAGTGTGTTCCCCATCTTTAAACACTGGAAGAGCCACCATGGGGGAAGAGGTAGTCCAGAAGGAGTGGCTCGAATCTAGAGGTGGGAAAGTATAAAAAGGCAGATTTCCACACGATACGAAGATGTTTCTAGCAATCAGAGGAGCCCATCAAGTAACTAGAGTGATTCCGAAGGTGGGGACCTCTCCCCCACCAGAAGTGTTTAAGCAGGGACATGGGAGGTCAGTGGGTTAGCCTCTAAAGTTGCACCATCCCTCTTAGTGGCTGGTAGCTATATGTGGCATTTGAGCACATACTGAAATGATAATTTTTGGATGCATTGGCGCAGCCCATCGCCTGGTCTGAGAGGCGGAGGAGCAGAGTCCTGCAGGTACAGGTTCTTCTCCCAGCTTCACCGGTCAGACACATGGCCCTCCCCGGGGAGTGGGGAGGTCTGGGGTAAGTGTTCCTCCCAGTGTTGATGTGTCCGGGGGGCACGTGAGAGAAGAACCGAGACCTATGTGTGTCCAGGCTGAAACTCCAGAAGTGTCCAGTGTCTAGCATGGTGAGCTGGGGAGAGACTGGGGTGAGGGTCTGGGCACCCGAGGGGCTGATCTGGTGGGGGTGATTTCCCCCATCTTGGGTGCACTCCATCTTCTCACGGGTGCTAGCGATGCCCGCATGGGTGCGCGGCGGCATGATGGCGCACAGAGAGGCACGGCACCTTGCTGAGCGCATGCCAAGGGCTCAGCACAGAGCAGCTCTTGGAGTCCTTGACAGCAGTACCTGCTGTATTGCATTATGACGTGGAGCAAACTGGGAGTCGGGGCTGGGCTTCTGCCTATCTCGTACAACTGGTCTCGTATCTGAGTTACAGCACTGTGGGACTGCAGAGCCGTTGGAGATCCCAGATACCATCTCAGTGTGGTGCAGATTAGGTAACTGGTCTGTGGGAGGGGAAGTGCGGCCGGCAGCTGGTGAGAGGGCGGGGTGGGGGTTGTATGTGACACGTGTGACTTTTCCCCCCTCTCCCCACACCCTTGTCAACACCGCTTCCTAGCCCTAGTAATTCAGGAAGGCAGTCTGTCTGACCAAAAGGCAGGAAGTCCATCAGGCCCACTCCCATCCCGGTGGCGGCTGGTTCTATTCTCAGTCCGGCAGGGACCACACACCCTCCGGGCACGCAGTACAAGCCCGACTGCTCACTTTATTCTAGGATGGGTCACATTTGGTCCATTTCTTAGTTGTTTGTGTTTTCCTTGTATTTTATATCTCAGGGACAACTTCAGGGCATCTCGGGTTTCAGTGCAATATACTCCTGACCCAGCATCTGGGAAGAGATATTTTTGTGACTCACTTTTTCCCAGTACTTTTCCTGTTGACATTGTTGTTCATTAACTGAAATAATACTAGGCTTCATAGTTTAATATGTCTACTTTCAACTCAAAGATTAAAGAATTTATTTTTCGTAAGACATTTTGAAAAACAAGTACTCTGTGTGAGGTACTCAATAGAGCCTACTTTATTTATTTTTCAAGATTTTATTTATTTACTTGACAGAGAGAGACAGACAGCAAGAGAGAGAACATAAACAGGGGAAGAGGGAGAGGGAGAAGCAGGCTTCCCGCTGAGCAGAGAGCCTGACACAGGGCTCAATCCCAAGACCCCAGGATCACTATGAGTGGAAGGCAGACGCTTAGCTGACTGAGCCACCCAGGTGTCTTTGGGGCAAACTTTGGAAACTTACCTGCTCAAATGAAGCCGGTTCTAAGGGAGGTGAGCTTTAGCATTGAAATGATCTCCTTCTCTCTTGGGTTGGCTGTTCTCATTTATTCCAGGCCCTTAATTTCAGCACGATTTGTGATGTCTGGGTATTTATTTTAAACAAGTCAGCCTGGACTTCATCAAAATCGCCGTATTTTAGGGAAAACATCTATCTGTAGGGCTAACGTTTGGGGTTTCAAGGAGTGTCAGCTTTAAGCCTCTGACCTATGCTCCAGAAGGGTAAAGGCAGACAGCAAAAGCTGCCATCTTCATGGAGGATAATAAGCAAATGGGGCTTTTTTTTTTTTAAATAAATTCTTTTTTTTTTTTTAAGATTTTATTTATTTATTTGACAGACAGAGATCACAAGTAGGCAAGAGAGGCAGGCAGGGAGAGAGAGGAGGAAGCAGGCTCTCCGTGGAGCAGAGAGCCCGATGTGGGGCTCGATCCCAGGACCCTAGGATCATGACCCGAGCGGAAAGCAGAGGCTTTAACCCACTGAGCCACCCAGGCGCCTAAATGGGGCTTTTTCCTAATGAGGCTGAAAGACCCAGCTGCTCCAATTCAATTTTTTTTTAAGATTTTATTTATTTATTAGACAGAGAGAGAGATCACAAGTAGGCAGAGAGGCAGGCAGAGAGAGAGGAGGGAAGCAGGTTCCCCGCTGAGCGGGGCTGGATCCCAGGACCCTGAGATCATGACCTGAGCTGAAGGCAGGTCTGAGCCTGCCCAGGTGCCCCACTAATTCAATTCAAGGAGAATTCAGGGAAGGCCCAGGTGAGGTCAGTGCTGCCTTCATTACCGGGAGTCTCCCGCTTTCTGCTAAGTGTCTCCTCGCTCCTAGCAGAGCATTTATTGAGCACTTAGTACCTGCCCAGCTTTGGGCCAGTGCTGTCGGAACAGACTAACACCAGAGAGATGGACTACACGAGGGCGGGCTCCTTCCCTAGCCAACTTCCTGCAGGGGGCGCCCTGACCAGGCGGTGGTGGTCGGGGCGGGGGTGGGGGGCAGGGGAGGGCTGGTGTTCCTTTTGTTGTCAAGATGGCAGCATTTGAAGACCGAGAAGGAGCTGACATTTTGCCTTTTGTACTGCAGGTCCCCTCTATGACTAGAACACTGAAACCCTACTGTTCTGAGCTGGGCCCCAGGCAGCTGGCGAAGCTCGTGCTGCGGTCTCAGATGCTCCCTGTATCTTCTGCTGGGGCTCGACTCCTGTCTGGGTGGTTATGTAGGTGCTGGGTACTGCTGCCATCTCTTTGGCTCTGCTGGCAGGCAAGACCAGTGCAGACTCCTCATTTCCCCAGTCCCTCAACCTGCTTCCCTTTGTGCGCTTCCTTCCCCCGCAGGGAAGGACACACATCCTACTCACACCCGGCAGGCAATCTCAGAATCACCTGAAGTCACCCCTGCTCCCTCTCCTCCATCATCCAACTGAAGTCGATTGTCAGTTTCTTAAGTCTATGGATTCCCCTCCATCCTCAGTGCTACCACCTTAGTTCAGCCATCCTGTGCCTGTCCAGCTCCCTGTCACAATCTCAGTGCCCGGCACGGGACCCCCTGGCAGGTGGCTACTTATAGTGCTTGTTGAGTCAGAGACTGAGAGAGTGAGCTGTTGAGACCTTCCACGACGATCTCTCCTGTCTCACCTCTGTCCTTGCTCTAGCTTCCACTTTACTTGGCACCCATCCTGAACTCCTTTGGGCCCCCTGCTCTCCCCCGATCTCTGGAAGCCTCTTATCCTCCTGTCTGAATGAGACAGCTCCTCTGTGCCCCAGAGTCCCGCATGCCCAGCGTGTCCCCACAGAACATGAATCCCCCTGCATTGGATCGCCTGTTGGTGTACGGGTTGCTCTCTCATTGACGCTGAGCTCCATGACGTGGGGTCTGTGTTTTGCTAATCATTGTATTCCCAGCATCTAACGCATAGGAGGCGCTCCTTTAATATTTATTGACCAATGAAGGTGTGGAAAAGCCTGCCGCTGTGCCTTACCCCTTGTCACCCGCAGGTCTCCACCAGTGAACATGACCCGCCCCCGCCCCCCAAATCCATGTGGAGTTTGGTACTGGTTGCTGTGATGTGCAGTGGGGTCTCTGCTGATGTGCAGTGGGGGACCAGTGTCAGGTGGAAATTGGTTTCCAGGAACTGGCATCACCCATTCCGGTTCTTGGCCGACGTTGGGCCACTTGAAATAGAGCATCCTGACCTGCACAGAGGCTAGGCTTTAGTGTTTCTTGACCTCCCAGAGTCTATCCAGGGCTGTGCCCTCTTCTGACATTTTCTGACTAGGTCTCTTAGGGTGTTTTGTGCTAGGCTGATCCCTTCACCGGGCTGTGAACACTCTGGGGCAGGGTTGACATCTAATTCATGTCTAGCCCACCCCCTAGCCCCATAGCACCCAGAACAAAGGATTTTTTGTACACAGTAGGTTCCTAGAAAAGGGCAGGTGAGATTGAGCAGAAGAAGCTGGAAGGATTCAAGCTTTGGGAATTAGGATGACTGGAGAGAAGCCGTAAAGGTGAGGAGGGAGAGGGGAAAAAGGGAAGATATTCCTCATCAAGAGTGCGTACCAAGGAGGAGGTGATGTGAAGGACACTGGCAGGAATAGCGGGCACACGGGTGGGGGTGGGGTGGGAAGGGTGGGAAGGGAGATGGGAGAGCAGAGTACCTGATGCACCAGCCCACGGCCGGGCTTCCCAGGCAGTGGAGAGCTACAGAGAGGTGCATGCTGGGAACTGCAGTGCTCTCCTCCAGGGGCAGGGATCCTTGGTTCTTCTCTGCCCCCATTCCCCCAGGTGAATGCAAAGCTCTTCTCACTCTTTATAACAAGATAAGAATCAGGTCAGCAAGAGCTTTATGTCCCCTCTAGAGAGGACAGGGAACCAAGGGCTGTTATCTTCATCCCTATCACCACCACCCTCCTCACCATTTTTCATGTCTGAATACACCTGCTGGAGGTTTACCTGGGTGCTCACCTTTACGATCTCATTCTGATAGTCACAGCTGCCTTATTTACACCTTGTAGATGAAAGATACAGAGAGGTAGAAGGCAAACCCAATGTCGCAGAGCCATTCTGGGGGTGGGGGAAGGGCTGTGGGTTGAGAAACTTGCTCTGAAAGTCCTCTTGGGGAGTATCGGGAGGGGCACAGCCCAAGTCGGTGTGTCCTGCTTCTCTCCGAGGGCACCCGCATCTGTCCGTGCCTCTCCTGCACCTCAGGGTGTGTGCACAGTTCAGTGTGCACCTCTGTAGATGTGCACGTGTGGAACTGTGCTGGGAGTGGCCTTGGGGCTGGGTGCGTGCCGGCGTGTATGTGTGTGTGTGTGTGTGTGTGAATGTGGCCTGGGCGCGTACACACGTGTGCACGCAGGCACTCCGCCCCCTTCTCAGATGTCTTGGCTGTGGGTTTGACAACTGAAACCCAGCTGCGCTCAGGCCGGGGAAACATCCGCTGTGGAGACCTAGGAGGAGCTGACAGTCCCTAAAGAGGGGTTGTGCATGCTGCCAGCAAGCGCTCCTGGCCCACTGCCTAATTCCCTGCAAATGCTCTTTAAATCTGTTTCTAATTTGGACTCTGCCTTCCCCTGCCCCCTCCGGTCCCTCCCCGCTCCCCCAACTTGCCTGAAACCAGTCAAATTATGCTGAATAATGGCTGTGGAGGGGGGAGTGTGCTAAAGGTCACCAGTGGGCTGTTGGAGGGTGTAATAATGTCACATTTTAATTTACGCAGGGAATGGTGCAGGAATCAAAAACAATAAATTTGGGCTGTACTCGCAACTCCAGCCAACGGGAACTCTGGCAGGTCTTGCCACTTCTAGGGCAGAAATCACTCACCATCACACTCCACCGTCCACTGTGCTTGAGAAAACCCATGTTCTTCCGAGCAGATGCAAAATCCAGCGTTTTCTGTCTGCGAGGGAACTTGTACTTGGAGACTTGCAGCATCAGCAAGAATCTCTCCAGTTGTCTGAGCATCCCCCAGATGTTCTGGGCATTAAGAGTCTAAAACAAAAATACGTCTTCCATATTTTTTGCAGTCCTGGGAGATACTCAGCACCAGGATGACCCAGATCCATGGGAAAGTGTATACAAAGCAGAACGGGAAGAGCCGAAAGCAGAGCTGTGTGTACATATTGGAAAGCTTGGAAAGCTTATTTACATTCGAGAAAAGTGGGGAGGGGCTGTGAGAGACATCTGTTGGAACTGGGTTCCTGTGGAGGGGCTGGGGATGGATCTGAAGTACAGTTGGTTTAATAATTAATGCAGACTTAATTAAAAAGAGAACAGGCATTCTTCGAGGGACCTTGTGGACCAAAGTTGGCCAGAGGGCGGGAGGTCTCCTGCTGTTTCCTTCTCACCTGTGCCTTGTCACCAGGTAGGTGGGGAAGCCCGGAGCAGGACAAAGGCGCTGGCTTTCAGTGGCTCTGGAGGTCTGGTGAAAACCGCATCCCTCCCTCCAGCATGTTGAGAGTCTGCGACTGGCGTGTGCTCCAGGGTCTGCGGCGGGGGCCTGGCGGGCTGCCCACCCCTCAGCTGGCTCGGCAACGGCAGGAAGGTGGGGTTTGCAGTCCTGGGGGCCACTGCTGGGGAGCCCTGAGGCTGTCAAGACTCTGGAGCACACGCTTCTCCATCTGGTTCGAAAGGAAGCAGGGGGGAGGGAGAGGTGCTCTGGGTTGAATGACACCCCGGGGACTTCTGCTCCCCTTTCCCTGCCACCCAGCAGACAGCAGCCCCCGGAATGCCTTGGGAAGAGCAGGGAGGAGGGTCCCACACTTGTGTTGTGCCCCAGCGCCTAGCTCCTAGTTCGTCGCTCAAGGCGCTTCCCTTCTGTATCTTTTTCATTTTTAAACTGTTGCTGTTCATTTAGTTGTGTGTGATGCTAAGGACTTTGCATGTGTCAGAAGCTGCCCTGGATCCTCAGATCACACCTGCAAGGTTAGGGTGGCGGAGATGGCTGGTTGTCAGTCAGAAGCGCGTCCTTCTCTTTCTTTAGGGCCGAGTCCTGCTGGGAAATGATTGCTCCTCCAGGGACCACATTCTCCAACCCCCTTCACTGTCAGCTGCAGCCATAGCATTGGGTCCTGACCAGTGGCTTGTGAACGGAAGTAAGTTGCTCCACACAAAGCCCGGCCCATGAGAACCTCCCCAGAAGGGTCCTCCAAGCCCTATCTCTCTGCTCCAGGGGGAATGGGGACCACCCCCAGATGTCCCTGGAAGCCACAGATTTAATATGGCTCCTGAATGCCTGTGTGCAGAAAGACTGCCCGGCCGGTATGTTCCCTGCCCAGTCCTGAGCAAGAAATAAACTTATATCTTACTGTTTCCGAGCCGTTATACATTTGGGGGTCTGTCTGTTTTATCAGTCAACCCATCCTAAGTGACTAGGAATTTTCACTCCCATGTTACACACTTCTGAGGACACCAAAACTCAGAGAGGAAAAGAAATTGCCAAAGGTCACATATCCAGTAGATAGCAAGGTCACAATTGGAGTCTAGACCTCATTGGTCTCAAGGGCATGTGCACTATGTGAGTTTCCCTGAGCAAGTTCATTCAGGACATTATTAAAACAGCAGCTACCACTATGCCCTGGAATATCCATGCTCAAGTAAGCTTGGGACATGCCAACCTCAACAAAGTCCACGGGTTTCTTCACTGAAGCTATTTTCAGGATGTTAGATGCTTATGACCACTGAGCATTGCCACGGGGTACGGGGTCTTCCACATTTGTGAGACCATAGGAACCTCTCCTCTATAGAGCTTCTCGTGAGACTCACGTGCATGGAAGACACTTTGGGAGGGGTTGACCTGTTATGGGCTGCCTGTTATGGGCTGAATTGTGTCCCTTCCACCCCCACTAAAAGAGATACATCGAGATCTTAACCCTCGGTACCTCGGAAGGTGACCTTCCTTGGAAATAGGGCCTTTGCAGATCTAACCAAGTTAAGATGAGATCTGTGGGCAGGTCCTTATTCCACACAACTGGTATCCTTATAAGAGAGGAAATTTGGATACAGAGACAGAGAGGCACAGAGGGCAGATGTTGTGGAGACACAGAGATGCACCAGGAGGACACCATGTGAAAGTGGATGGAGGACTGGAAAGACGCACCCATAAGCCAAAGAACATGGGGGACCACAGGCAAACACCAGACGCTGGCAGAAGCAAGGAAGGATTCTCTCCTAGAGAATCGGACAGAGCGTGGCCCTGTCAACACCTTGATTTCAGGCTTCTAGCCTCCAAAATGTGAGAGAACAAATTTCTGTTGTCTGCGGCCACCCAAGTTGTGGCACGGGAGTATGGCAGCTGTGGGAAATGAGTACATTGCTTCCAGCAACTTTCAAGACCAAAGTTTCCTGGCAGTGTGAGCTACTGATAAGCATCCAAACAGCCTGGGGTGGCTTCAGTTTAAACAAAACACAGAGAAAAAGAGTAGGGAGGGACAGGTAGCAACGAAGAGCGGCTCTGGTGCCCGGCTCTGGTGCCCCGCTCTGCAGCCTACTTTGGCTGCTTGATCTCTCTGTGCACAGCTTACTTTTCTGTCTATACGGTGGGGCTAACAAGGCTCACGCTCACTTCGTAGTTGAAGAGAGGGTTCAACGAAGGGACATATGTAAAATACCTAGACTAGGACCTGGCTAGGTAGCTAGGACCTAGATAGCTAATACCTGCTCCTTTAAAACTGTCCAGGCAGGATTTCCTGGTCACTTTAGGGGTGGACAGACATGCATTTGAATCCAGACTCTGTTCTTTCCTGACAGTGTTACCTTGAGCATTTGCTTACCTTTCTAAACCTCAATTTCCCCACCTCTACAATAAAGAAAGTAATGTCTGCTGTTAAAAGAGTGTTTTCAGGGAGCGCCTGGGTGGCTCAGTGGGTTAAAGCCTCTGCCTTCAGCTCAGGTCATGATCCCAGGGTCCTGGGATTGAGCCCCGCATCAGGCTCTCTGCTGAGCAGGGAGCCTGCTTCCCCTTCTCTCTCTGTCTGCCTCTCTGCCTACTTGTGACCTCTGTTAAATAAATACAATCTTTAAAAAAAAAAAAAGAGAGTTTTCAGGAAAGGTAAAATTACAACTCTCAGATAACAAATGAATACCTGTGAAAGATTTGATTTAACTTCCTATTGAAGGGAACTAGAGAGATGTCACAAATGGCTCAAAAGAGAATCCATAAAACACACATGCGTAGATCAGAAATCTTGAAATGCATTTTCAAATGGACAGAATGAACTGGCTTTGCTTGGACAGGGGAAGGTTGCCAAGCTCATTTCTGTGTCCACAGTCAGGAGCCCCTGGGGATCTTTCTGTCCCCTATAACTTACAGGACTGCAAAACGAACTCAGAGGTTAGAAGGCTGTGCTCTAAACAATATATACGTTTCCCTTAGAGACACCCAGGAAACTTTCTAGCTTATTCCAGGTCTCCTGATAGCCCCTCACATGTTTCTATGCATAAGATTGGAAAAAAGATCAATGAATATATGAGAAAAGCAAGTTGCTGAATAAAGTCTGATTCTCTTTTCATAAAAATAAAAATGTGTGTGTGTGTGCGTGCGTGCGTGCCAAACACATGAGCGAGTGTGCATGTATCATTTTGGATGAGATATTGACAAATGTCAGGAAGAACACACAGGATGATAAATAATGTCTACCTCTGCAGGGCAGCGTTGGTGACGTGGAGGGAGGTTTTCAGGAGTTACTTTCTAAACTTTGGCATTGTTTGAACAAACGCAAATACCTTCCCCACAGTATATTGTGAATGAAGAATGTCTGAGCTATGCCTGTTGTGTTCGGCACAATGCCAGCATTCAAGATAGGGTAGGTTTCATTATTATTATTATTATTATTATTATTAATGCATATTCAAAGAGCCCAGGGCCTCCAGACCTGTTCTTGGAAGAAATCACTAAGAGACACCACCCTACAGGTGCCCAGGGATCTCTCCCTTTGCGAGAAGCTAGTTTTGAAATCTGGACTAATGTTTTGGGACCTGATTGCCTGGCCCTCCCCCTCGAAGATCGGAGGAAGTCTCCTTCCTGAGTTACACGGACTAGGGGTGGCTCCTGTCTGTTCTATTTCCTTAGCCCTGCTGGCAGCCCCATGCTCCAGACACACCCAACACTAGGCTGTGACAAGCTCCTTGGCCACGGGAGGGAGGCCTGGCTGGCCGAACTCTCCCTGGAAAGGCTGTCTAAGCCCAGTGCCGTCTTTCGGCCCAGGCGGGGGCTATGAACCGTCGGCTATCTCCATGAATGTGGTCAGCCTCCCCCAGCCAGGGAAAGAGGACGCTGGACACAACACGCAGAGACAAAATCGAGCTTTTGATGACGTAAAGCTGAATATCTAATCTTAGCCTCTGACTCATCCCCAAAGGGCAACCTTGGTACATTGGAGAGGACGTGGGAGGGAGTCACACACCTGACCCTGGTGCCGGTTTGGCCATTAACTGCCTTCGTCATCACGGACTGAGCCTTAGTTTTCCCATCTGCTCAATGGGAATAAGCCTCATATTTCTCTCCAAGGGCTATGGCAGAGCTTCCCTGAGGCCTGTCTGGGAAGGTGCTTTGTGAGGTGTGGAGTCCTGTGGAGATTTAATTGTGGCTGATGCCGTGAGGTAGGATGGTTCGTGTGTAATAGTAATAGCGAGAGTTGTAGGGAACACACCCTGTCCCTCAGGCCGTGTAGTGTGCGCTTTACTTCTATCTATTTCTTCAGGACTCACAGCAGCCCCACGAGGAATGTGTTATGATCCAATCCCCACTGTACACATAAGAAAACAGAGGCAGAAAGAAGTAAGTAACCTCCCAAGCCTTTCCACGGCAACAGTCTCAACTGGGCAGACACTTTCCTCAGGGGACCATCTCTTCCCCAGACCCACAGATTCAATGGGGTTTCCTTCCCCTTTTTATTATAGGATATCTCAACATATAGAAGAGTAACAAGAATATTATTATAAAGTCACATAAATAGCCGCTGGATTGATTCTCAGACTCCTGGCCAATTTGCTTTATCTCGATCCCCTCCCCTCCCTGGATTCTTCTGAAGCAAAGCCCAGACATCACGTGAACGTGCATTTTTTTGGGTATTTCCACAAGACAGGGATTCTTCCAAAAGCATTAAGCATGAAACCATTAGGTCACCTCAGACTTACTCAACAGTAATTCAATGATTCTTCATTCAGTGTTTAAACTCCCCTGCTTCTCTTATAGATGAAAACAATTTTCATATTTGAATTGGGATATAAATAAGGTTCATACATTTTAACTGGTATCTTAAGATTGTTTTAATCCACAGATTTCCTTCTCTATTTTTTTCTTGCGTTTTTGTTTGTGATTGCTGTTTGAAGAAACTAAGTTCCTTGCCCTGTAGAGTTCGCCGCAGTACGGCTCTTACTGGATGTGGTCCTGTAGTTTGCTTATGGTGTGGTTTTTCTGTCCCCTAGATATTCTGTGTATTGGAGTTACATCTAGAAGGCTGCCCAGAGTCATTGTTTTTGGCTTTTTTTTTTTTTGGCAAGAACACTTCCAAGGTGGTGTCCTGTTCCTTCCCCTAGTCCCCCAGTTACTGGTTTCTCTTATTCCCAGGATCCAAGATGCCATTTTGAAAGAACATGTGTGGGGAGTAAGGGCACTGGGATCCAGTGGGGCAAAGGTGAAAAGGAAATGGCTCAAGAGAAACTTCTAGAAAACTTGAGGTCTTTAGCTGCACTGTTTAGTTAGGAGGGGTCCTCCTCCTCCTCATAACACACATTACTTCTTGAGTATTTACAATACGCCAGGTACTGTTCTCATTGCTTTTAATGAAAAAACTTGTTTATTCTTCTTAAGTCTTTCTGGTCAATACTAATAAGTATTCTAGTTGAGAAAAGGGGAACCAGACCCATAGAGATGAAATCACTTGCCCCAAATCTCCCCACAGTGTTTGTCAGAGAACACAGTCCTTTCTCTGGCCATCCTTAACTTAGGGGGTTTCCAGGCCTAGATCACTCGAATGCTTTGAAATGCTGCCTTCTCCCTCTGACTGACCCTTTGCGATCTCAAAACAGTGCGTCAGCTACAAATTCCTTTTTTATCTTTTAGGGAGTTTGCCTCTGGGACAGCCACTCACATCCAGATTCCTCATCTCAAGGTCCCCTGGTAGACATAAGAATTATGCTTTCTTGTCAGGCAATGCTTTGCAAGCTAGATTCACAAATGTGGCCTGTCTGTCTGGAACCCTCAGCCTTCTGGAAAATGATTGCTGCTTGCCTTTCTCTGGATGCTTGGGAACCACTATAATGTCTTCCTAGGTAGGAAAGCTGTAGGGACTTCTTAGTTTGACTACTTTACAAAATATTCACTCCTCACCCTACCCGATACAACGAGTTTCTTCTTCCGCAGGCCCTAGAGTTGGAGCTCTTCCTACCTAGTTCTGAGACTGTGGCTGAAGCCTCAGATCTCTCTCTGTTTCACCTGCAGAACTGGGATGATGACCTTTGTATTTTCCAGGGATATTGCTGGTCTAAGACTCCTCACCAGAAAAAGGGAACTAATAGAGATCTTGTGAAGGCTTCAAGAACTGAACCTGGAAGTTCCACACTGAACCAAACCTCTCTGTTCCAGGACTGTGGAGCGGGGTAGGGCGGGGTAGGGGTGCGGAGAGCAGGGATAGCAGGCCGTAGCAAGACCAGCCACATAATTTTCAGGGTTATTTTGAGATGAAGATGTTATTGTGATAATGAAAATTATCAAGAGCTTCGAGATAATGACAACAGAAGCATTAAACAAAACATGGGACCCTTCTAAGTTGGTCCTCTGTGGCACTTTTGGATGCCTCCCGAATGGTGTGATGTTTGTAAAATGAGAGCAGCTAGGCTGGGCAGTATATGCTGTTACTCTGAATACTGGCCCAATAAACTCTGAATTGTGGGATAGTCCAGACAGACGTAGAGTCGGGATAAACCCAGGGGGAAAGCCAGGTGTCTAAAGAGCACAGTGTGGCCGTGATTGCGTAGTACGGTGATTTCCGCCTCAGAATGAAGGGGCAGGAGCAAGTAAAGTGTGCTCAAGCACATTCACAGGCCGACACGTGCAAACCATAGAAAGTGGGTGCCACGGAACTTCCTGGCCCGTTCAATATGGAGAAAAGGTAGGGTAGGAAAGCACTGTCCGGGGTTGGGTTCCAGAAGGTTGAGACTTTGATTGTGAAAAAAGCAATGTGAGGAGAAACTTTCGGCAGATGTTTACCAAAATAAGAGAAGTCTGGAAATGGGAAATGACAGGTGCAGATAAGACTTCTCTGAAGAGAACCCATGGCAGAGTGGAATGCTCCCCTTTTAGGGGAGAAGTTGGCCCCTCTATGGACAGGCCATACACACCAGCTGGAGCAGGAACGTCTGGAGTTGGCTTGCCAAGCAGTTTTGCACCAGCTATCTCCACAGGATCTCAGAGACTTCCTTCAGAAAACCGAGGGATAAGAATCCACGTTGCACAACCCGGAGGCACCAGTCACATCTAGTCTACTGGGTAGATACACACCGGGATGTCGTCCACATGCACTACAGTGGGGCCAATATCCCCAGAAGTGTATGACGTGGCTCGGCATTTTCCTCCTTTGAGGTTGCTGGGGCATTCTCTATAATAGTGATTGTCCCACCAGGGGTCAGGGGGCTCCTCTCCGTGGGAATGGTCTGGATTTCCTGTTATGGCTAGGCCTAGGCTGACGAGGAACATTCTGTGTTCTTTCTTCTGCTTCCCCATGTAGCACCCCAGTGGGTTCCCTTTAGGGGATGAAATCAGCCTAGAGCAAAACCACTCCAACTCCAGAAACCAAAACTCGGTCCTCCTGAAAAGTTCCTTAATATAGCTCTAGCACTCATTTAATCCTTAAGTCTGGCTGTCTTTTTCCTGGCCTGATGGTAATTCACCGTGGTGGTAAATGAAAAGTGGAGAGATGCAACGACTGACAGGATTTGTAGCCAGACTCCCAGAGTTCAAATCCCACCTCTGCCAGGACCAGCTGTGTGAACTACAGCAAGCTATCCAACCTCTCTATGCCTCAGTTTCCTTATCTGTAAAATGGGATAATATCATGGGTGGTTCAGAGAGTTTTGAGTTCATATAAGAGAAGTTCTCCTGTCGTGTGATAAGTGTCATTATCATTACAAGAGAAATATAATTCATTAAATAATTAAGTACCTTTATTATTAAATAAAAAAGATGATCTCACCAGTTTCTCAATAACAGCACTGGTACCTTATGTGGGGGAATTTTTTGGTTTGTGATTAAAACATTGAATATTCCTACCTCAAAGCGGCTTCCCAATTGACTCAAAAGTCATTCTCCCTTGTTTCCAGATGAGCAGACTCTTTCTTGCTTTGGAAGAAAAACGAAAAGGAAAGACGTGATTTCTTTGTGGAGTTGGATGCTTTCCAGAACCTTACGGCTATGCTTTAAATTGATGAATGGCTGAATTGCCGTTGGAGACCCTGACTGGCGGGGACCGCTGGGATGTTAAAATAAAATGATAGAAAATGAAGACAATTCAGGTTGAGTTTCCACAGGGGCATTTGATCCAACGAGAATCCTTTCCAGAGCAAATGAGACCCGAGTGAGCTGACACCTGTAACAACATCGTTGGGGTCACCGCCTGAAGGGCCGCTGCCACCAGATGGAAAAGGAAGTAAATAGTCAGGGGCGGGCAGACAAAGGAAAGATGCTGGCCTGGGGACTGGATTGCTTCATGCCACTTTTGAAATGACCATGGATAAAACAAAACAAAACAAAACTGAGCACAGCATAAAACAGGAACAGAGGAGTCTCCTTGCCTGTGACGAGGCTGCCCCAGCCCTCCATCAGCCAGGCCTGGACTCATCTGTGTGGGAGCTGTATGTGGCCCCCCGTGACCATCCTTGGTCTGGTCTCCCTTGGGACAGCCTGCGCTCTGTTCTCTTTGCAGAAGAGAAAACTTGGACACTTTAACTATCAACCACAGCTAGGAACTTCTAAAAAATTAATTTTAGGGCGTCTGGGTGGCTCAGTGGGTTAAAGCCTCTGCCTTCGGCTCAGGTCATGATCCCAGTGTCCTGGGATCCAGGCCCGCATCGGGCTCTCTGCTCAGCAGGGAGCCTGCTTCCCCCTCTCCCTCTGCCTGCCTCTCTGCCTGCTGGTGATCTCTGTCTGTCAAATAAATCAATAAAATCTTTAAAATAATTAATTTTATTATAAAAATTGGAAGAAAGCTTAGGAAATATAGAAAAGTAGACAAAAGGAAGAGGATTTCTTCAAATCTCACGACCCATAGCCAACATTTGTTTTAAAACTTGGTATGTTTTCCTCCAGACCTAAAAAAAAGCCAGAGAGGTACGATTGAAAAAAATATGTAGTTGTGATTATATGATTATATCTTACTTAATATGATCTCATTATCATTCGATATGGTCCATGCTGTCCCATGGATCAGTGTTTCTCCCTGTTACAGCCAATCATCTCCCACTGTACAGATGTGCCACATGTTGGGTGTTCATTCATCAGTCGATCTGCAGCATTTCTACTTTTTTTGGCCATTATGAGTAATGTTGCTATGAACATTCATGGGCAAAGTTTTTGGGTGGACACATACTTTCGATATTCTCAGGGATACACCTCGCAGTGAAATTGCTGGGTCCTTTGCTAAATCTATAACTTTTTTAAAAAAAGATTTTATTTATTTGGGACACCTGGTTGTCTCAGTAGGTTAAAGCTTCTGCCTTCAGCTCAGGTCATGATCCCAGGGTCCTGGGATTGAGCCCCGCATCGGGCTCTCTGCTTGCTGGGGAGCCTGCTTCCTCCTCTCTCTCTGACTGTCTCTCTGCCTACTTGTGATCTCTGTCTGTCAAATAAATCTTTAAAAAAAAGATTTTATTTATTTGGGTGGGGAGAGCATGAGCAGGGGCAGGGGCAGATGGAGAAGCAGGCTTCCCGCTGAGCAAGGAGCCCAATATGGGACTCGATCCCAGGACTCTGGGATCATTACTGAGCAGAAGGCAGACGCCCAGCTGACTGAGCCACCTGGGTGCCCCTAAATCTATAACTTTTTGAGGAACTACCACACTGGTTTACAAAGCCGCTGTACCATTTTATATTCCCATCACCAGTGTATGATGGTTCCAATTGCTTTACATCTTTGTTGACACTTAACCATTTTCTGCTCATTTGTCTGTTTATTTTTAAAATTTTTTATTTATTTGACAGAGAGAGAGATCACAGGTAGGCAGAGAGAGATAGGAGGAAACAGGCTCCCTGCCGAGCAGAGAGCCCGACGCGGGGCTCGATCCCAGAACCCGAGATCATGACCTGAGCCGAAGGCAGAGGCCCCAACCCACTGAGCCACCCAGGCGCCCCTCATTTGTCTGTTTTTTAACACCTGTCCTACTAAGTGTGGAGCATCTTTTCATGTGCGTATGGGCCATTCGTATATTTATCTGCTTTGAAGAAATACCTTTTCAGATTCAGTCCCTATTTTAAAATTGTGTTACTTTTCTTTCTATTGTTAGATTGTAAGAATTCTTTCATATTCTGGATAAAAATTCCTTACCAGATATATGCAGAAAAATTTAAAAAATTCAAATACCCATTCTTTGTGTTGCCTTCACTTTCTCAATAGTGTCCTTCAATGCACAAAAGTTTTAAATTTTGATGAAGTCCAATGTCACTATTTTTGCTCCGTTTACGTGCTTGTTTGGTACCATATCTAAGACTCCATTGCCTAGGCAAAGGTTGCAAAGATCTACACTTTCTTCTAGGAGTTTCATAATTTTTAGTTCATTTTTTAGGTGTCAGAGTCTGTTTTCCATTGAAACACCTAGGGTTGTTTTCTGGAAGAGAATTTGCCAAGTTAAATGGTCAGAAAGCTTTGATGTGTCTGGATGTATATTGCCAAATTGCTTTTCAAAGTGACTGTACCAATATATCGCTCATTAACAAGTAAGAGAGAGCCCATTTTATTGTGCACTGTAAAGTTTCATTAAGGTTCCTATTAATCTTGTTCAATGAGATACAACCACATTTCAGGTGTCCTTCCCTCAATATTCACCCTTTTCTGACCAGTGTTTTTTAGGTATTAAGATAGTCAGCAACAAGGAGAGTTTTGAATGTTGCTATCATTAATGTAATTGACTAAAAATTAAAACAACCATGGAATTATTTATCTAATTGTTGGAAATGAACACCACTGAACATCCACTCTGTGCAAAGTGCTGTGGAGGGCAGGGGAGTAAAAGGAGAGGCGGAAGGTACAAAGATGAACAGAACACAACCCCATCGTGCTCAGGAAAACCGTCTACATTTGTAAGGAGCACTCTGACGGTCATCTACCTAGGGCTCCTTCAAACAGCTCTGGGCTTAGGTAGACACAATGTCATCCCTACTTCAATGACGAAGAAATCAGCTCACAGGTAATATGACTTGGCCAAGGTCATGCGGCTAATGAGGCAAAAAGTGAGCCCACTGTCACTTCTTGAGCGCTCACCGTGTGCCAGGCACAGGTCTGGAGATAGGCAGCAGTGATGAATGAGGAGTTCGCCTTGTGAGTGAGGGGAGACAGATACAAACAGGTCAATGAGTAAATTAAAAAACTTCATGGGGGTGGAGCAAAGGGATACAGCTTGACCTGGTGTATGAGACAGGGTTCTCTCAAGAACCAGAATCGCTATATAAATAATATTTGTTGTAGGAAATTGGCTCACAAGAATATGGAGGCTGAAAGGTCCCAAGATCTGCAGTTGGCAAGCTGGAGACCCACAGCACCGATGCTATAGTCCCAGTCAGAGTCCCAAGGCCTGAGAACAAGGAGAATCGATAGTGTAAGTTCCTGCCTGAAAGCTGGCAGGTTCAAAATCCAGAAAGAGTTGATGTTTCCGTTTGAGTCCAAAGGCTCGAGGAGTCTGACAGACCAGCTCAAGTAGTCAGGCAGGAGGACATTCCCCCTTACCTGAGGAAAGGTCAGATTTTTTGTTCTATTTAGGCCTTCAATTGATTGGGCAAGGGTCCCCCACGTGAGGGAGGGCACTCTCCTTTACTCAGTCAACCACTCCAAGTGTTCATCTCATCACAAACACACCAAGATAATGTTTGACCAAATATCTGGGCATCCTGTAGCCTCGTCAAGTTGACACATAAAATGAACTATCACATGCAGGGCTGTGAAGGCCTCACTGAGGTGGTGACATTTGGGCTAAGGGTAGCATTGAGGAAGAGCTTTCAGAGTAGAGGAAATAACAAGTTCTAGGGCAAAAACAATTCTGACCATTCCAGAAATGGCAAAAAGACCAGTGTGGCTGGAAGGAGATAATTAGTACGAGGAGAAGCTGGAAAGGGGGGCAGGGTCAGATGGTGTGTGGTGTGTAGATCATCATGAGGTGTTTGGGTGCTTGGATTTTATTCTAAGTGGGAAGGCATTGCAGTGATAGAAAGACCATGGTGATAAAATGAAAAGATACACTGTGTGTGTGTGTGTGTGTGTGTGTGTGTGTGTGTGTGTCTGTGTATGGGTGTGTGGGTGTGTGTCTACTGGGCAGGGAAACCACCTGCAAGGTCAAGATGATAGCAGGTTCAACTAGGATAGTGGTTGTAAGGGTGATAGAGGTTGGGTATATTTTGGAAGCAGAGTTTATAGAACTTGTTGGTGGATTCAATGCAAGACCCAACGATAATAGATGAATCAAATATTACACCTAGATTTTGGTCTGGGCAACTGGATGGATGGTGGTACCATTTATCAAGGTGGGGAATGTTTGCTGGGGCTTTGGGGTAAGGACTGAGTTTTAGAGAAAATCAGGAGTTATGGGGCACCTGGGTGGCTCAATGGGTTAAGCCTCTGCATTCGGCTCAGGTCATGATCTCAGGGTCCTGGGATCAAGCCCTGCATCAGGCTCTCTGCTCAGTGGGAGCCTGCTTCTCCCTCTTCCTCTGCCTGCTGCTCTGCCTGCTTGTGGTCTCTCTCTCTCTGTGTCAAATAAATAAATAAAATCTTTAAAAAAAATCAGAAGTTCTCCTTTGGCCTCATTAAGTTTGAATTTGTTACCTCTAGAACCCAGAACCTCCAACCAGGAATGGTGTTTCTCTTATGATGCCACACTATTCGTCCATTCAAAATATGTTTATTGAGCACGTATGTGCAAAGGTCTGTTCTTGATGATGTAGGAATAGCGCTAATCAAGCCAGACACGGGACACCTGGGTGGCTCAGTTGGTTGGACGACTGCCTTCGGCTCAGGTCATGATCCCAGAGACCCGGGATTGAGTCCTGCATCAGGCTCCCAGCTCCACGGGGAGTCTGC
The DNA here is from genome assembly GCA_004024625.1 of Mellivora capensis. Classification (NCBI taxonomy): domain Eukaryota; kingdom Metazoa; phylum Chordata; class Mammalia; order Carnivora; family Mustelidae; genus Mellivora; species Mellivora capensis. Next base: position 9,031 of record PISX010001706.1, on the reverse strand, counting down.
TTTTCCCTCTGACCTTCTCCTCGTTCATGCTCTCTCACTGCCTCTCTCTCAAATAAATAAATAAAATCTTTGAAAAAAAATAAAACAAATAAAACAAAAAAATTAAAAAAAAAATCAAGCCAGACACCACAGGCGTATTATTGCTGGCAATGCCAGACTTCAGAACCAGCAACTCTTCACTGAGGCTCTGCACTGTGCTGGGCATTGTGTAGAATACCGAATGAATCAGACCCATTTCCATCTCACCAGATGTTTTCAACTGGATTGGATAATTTGGGCGGGAGATAAGTAACAACGGAGAACCATAAATTAGTTCAGAATGTATTGATGGAGTACCTGCTCTCTTCCAGACACTAAGCTAACCATCCTACCTGCTGGGAGTACACAGATGAATTAAACTGCAGTCCTGTTCCCCACAAGCTCACCTTCAAGTGGAGGAGACAGACACTGGCAAGCGGAAGAAAGACCACGTGACTTTAGTCTATTGTGGTCAGTGCAGGGCGATCTGAAAGCACCGCTGAGCTTAGCAGAGGCTCTGACCCTGCAGTGAGGGGCTACTAGAAGAGGACATAACTCCCCTGAGTCCTGAAGGATAAGGCAGACCAAGGAAGAAGGAAAGAATTCCCTAAGGAGAGAGCACCTGAACATCAAAGCCAGCCGACTCAGTTTTCAGCTGAGAAGTGAATGGCTGAGCTCACGTTTTATAGCTTCACATAGGTAAAGAACTGGCTGTTGAAATGGGGGGCGATGGAGGGGAAAAGGGGGGACTGTCAGCCAGGACGATGTGACTAAAGACCAGGTCTAAGAGAAAAAAGGTGGGAGCCTGATATGAGTGACAGGACGGGTCTTCCATCCTCCTGGGTCCCGAGACTGGGTAGTGAGGGCAGTTTTCTCCAGGGAGGGGCACTGAGAAGGGCTGCAAAGGGGACTTGGGGGTGAGGAGGAGACTGGATCTAGAGTAGATCTGGAGGCTGGCTGAGAGAGGGTTCAGGGAGGACTTAGTCTGTGATAGAGACCGACAGGAACTTGCCTTCATTGCTTCACATTTCAGGACAGGTAATTCTCAGGGCGTGCTGGGGGTGAGGCACACACACCATTTCAAAGACGAGGAAATGAAGGGTCAGGCAGGCTGAGCGACGTGCCCAAGGTCAGACATCGCACAGCGGTGTGGGCTTTCATTCTATCCTCTATCTCCCCTGGTATCACGGGTTAGAATCGAGACCACAGCCCTCCCTGCAGGGCTCTGTACCTGCCTGACGCCAGGGAACCCGGGGGCGGGGGGGCGGGGCGGGGGGG